>JASPKZ010000797.1:0-330000 GCA_030220185.1 Diploptera punctata
CTTCTTTCCTCTTCTTCCTTCCTTCTTTCCTCTTCTTTCCTTCTTCTTTCCTTCTTTCTTTCTGTTTCTTTCCTTTTTCTTTATAATTTAGGATAGCCTTTACCTAATTACGTAACACGGCCTGTCGGGAGAATACATCAGACATATACTTTACTTTTTTACTTTGTAAGGAACTGAAGGACCTCCCTGAATGATGATACGTACTATTCCAGAGACATCTCCGAGACAACACGAACATTTAAGACCAAACACGCCATTCACTAAAATATCCATACTAAACAAAGGGAATATGACGGGTTTAATTATAATGGTCAGGTGGTGTTCATGGCGTAATTGGACCTTGAAGTTTCTCGACAATCGCCTTAGAGATGAGGAAAAACTCTGAGAGAACCTCACTCGGGAAACATGTCCCAACCTGGGATCTAATCCGGGTCCGCTGCGTTCGAGGTAACTAAATTAGCAGTAGACACATTGGTGACAAATTAAAAGCTATTAATACATGAAAATCATGCAAATGAAGAAATTAAGTACTGAATTAAAGCCGCATGGTCGTGTTACTATTAAGTTCAATGTCACCTGCTTTCTCGACTTTGCTCTAAGAATGTGACAGTGAAAGTGTCAACCATTGCATGCCGAAACCTACCTTGAAATTTCTCTCAAAGAAGTGTTATGATGTACCAAGGCCGTGTCCAAAAAAAAATCTACCGCTTTTAACTGCAAGGTAGTAAAATCCTGCACCAAATCTCTTATAAAAATACTTTTATAATAACCTCAAACTACAATAGCACGTTTTTAATAATCTCGAATGATATTATTTCTAGTCAATTCAACAAATGAAGGAAACACTTGCTAACTTCACTCATGAACGAAAAAATCCGGATTCACCCGAGTCCACTCAATCGTTCGTGCGTCACCTATGAGAGCTCGCTCATTACGATCCGCCAATCGGCAATGTTCGGCCGGCTATCCGGCCTCAAGGTTGGCCGAATATCCGTATCTGGATCCGGCCGGACAGCTATCCGTTACATCACTAGTTTCCATATTTCAAAATACCAAAAAAAAAATCTTACAATGTTGTTGAAATGGGCTATCACGATTTATTGGACTTAAAAAAAGTTGAGTTCTCAAACATCTTAATTTTAGTAAAGATTTGTTTACCCAGATCGTTTAGTTCAGTGAAGCTACTGTATTCAAAGAAAAGAGACAATGCATATTTTTCCCTACAAGGCTTCCTATGCAGAATCTGAATTTAGAGAAGTTATTTTAGTGACCAAATTGAAGAAGGGCAACTGATTGTGAAAATGTTATAGGCCTACTTAATAATGCTTACGGCAATCCGTTGAAAATATTCAAGAAAAAACATAAATATTTAATGTCGGCCTACATGGTAAACTCAAATGTTAATAAAAATGCTATACCTTAGTTATTTTTGTGAAAGTTTGAGAGCTAATAATTATTTACTTTTACAGTGTTCTGCCCTAGGGCAGGTCTTTCACTGCAATCATAGCATTTTCATAATGAATAAAAATCATTATAACAACAAAATATTTTGCTTTGATTACTACAGGCATTGTTTCGTTTTTCTTTACATTGTGGTTTTAAACAATACATAGGCCTACTCGTTTTATGTTTAACTTTATTTTTATAAGACTAAAGCTTGTTATTTTTATATTTATTTCACAAGCAACTATAGATCATTATAACCCGAAACCTACCCTGAAGTTTCATTCAGAGAAGCGTTGTGAAGTACCAAGGCGTGTTCAAAATGTATATAAACACTAAGAAAATTAATGAATCCCCTTTATCTTCTAATATATAAAAATGACTGTTTGTTTGTTTGTTCGTTCGTTCGTTCGTATTCTATGCGCGACCATACCGCTGATCCGAGTTTGATGGGGTTTTTTGCAAAATGTTCAGGAGATTCCCGGGATGAACATAGGCTATAAAGTAGTTGTAATACTCAACCCCTTCACCCCTAAAAAATCACCCTTTATAGCGAAAAATGTGAAATAAAGTCCCTATTTTGAGGTTTAAATAGCTTACGATGCCTAAACCATACCAAATACACCAAGTTCATCTACACAGAATTCAATATCTCAAAAAACTCTACAAAAAAGTCCGCGACAGCATATGTTTATTTTTTACGCATAATTCACAATAAATATTTTTGTCTTTTATTGATTCCAAGAAGATCAGGATAAATAGTATCCCGCGCAAGCGTGCTCTGCCATACCGTTCATCGGATTGTGATGGGGCTTTTTGAAAAATGTTCAGGAGATTCCGGGGATGAACATAGACTATAAGAGAGTTGTAATACTCAACCTCTTCACACCTAAAAATCACCATTTGTAATGAAAAACGTGAAACAAAGTCCCTATTTTGACGCTTAAATGGCTTACGCTGTATAAACCATAACAATTACACCAAATTATTGTACACGGAATTGAATATCTCAAAAAATTCTACAAAAAAGTCTGCGACAGCATATGTTTATCTTTTTACGGATAATTCACAATAACCATATTTGTCTTTCATTGATGCCAAGAAGATCGGGATAAGCTGATTCCCGGGCAAGCACAGCAGCTGAAGGCTGGTGGTAAAAACACATTAACATTTATTTAGGAGTAGCAGTGCACGCCGGGTATTAGCTAGCATTTTATAAACTTGTAGGCCCACACCATACCAAAGGAATATTTATTATTCCGATTTTAACTGCAAGGCACTAAAATCAAGTGTCAAATCTCTCATATTATAGGGAAGTAATTCAACTCCGAACTGAAAGATTGGATAACCTCACTACCTGCCGTCCACGCTGCGTACCGCTTCCCTCCACTCCGCTCTTACTCAAGCAGAATCGTCCATCTGCTCAGTACAGTTGTTTGCCGTTACTGAATTCTCGGTTTGATTTATGTGCTATGCACATAAAAACGGCAAATATATTTTTGGATATGGCCTTGGTACGTACATCATCATGCTTCTCTGGAAGAGATTTCTAGGCGGATTTAGGCATGCGATGGTTGACAGTTCCTTTGTAAATAAAATGCGTTCAGAAACTTATAAAACGAAAAACAAAGTTTGCTTAATTGGTATTGCTGATTATTTTAAAGCAACACAACTTCGCTTTTTCTCATTTTTTTTCCAACTAGTGCAATAGTGACACATAAATAAATATTTTGTAAAGAACTAAAAAGTTATATTACCCTAATACATTTAGATACTACACGGGCAGTAAGCCGTACGTGCCGTTGATAGTCCGTTACAATAAATTGATGTTTGGTAATAACATACTTAAAACAAAAAAAGAAAACAATAATATTACAATTAGATATCAATACAATTACATTATACATTAACTTAGTTATGTAAAATTATTAAGAATTAACGGTATTGCAATTTGTTAACATAATTATTTATTCCTGAATAAGTGTTGTTCTTATTATCCGCGTTTTGTCCAGAAATCTGCCCAGGTTTATCCAATTTCTTGGGTTTACCAGTAACTCGTTGCATGCCAGTCTTTCACGATTTGAATTTATAAATCTTTCCGGTAATAACTGATGCCTCCAATATTCTAAATCGTTACATTTTCCTAATATATGCATCTCGTCTTCAAAGCTCCCGCACGTTGGACATATTCGCATACCGTCACATCGCTAATTTTTAAAAATTTCCATGTCCCTAACCTGAACAAAGCAAGCCCTGATCTCTCTTTAAATCCTAGATTGACTATATAAGATTCTTTTCCCCAAACTTGTTTTAGGTCTCTTTGTAAAAACAGTGATCTTTTTCCCGCACATTCGGCAAAAATATTTGTCGGTTTATATCTACGTACCTCCTCCTTATTTTTCTCCACACATTCTTGCGATTTTCAGTCCCTTTTTCCCATACCCAACCTATCCCAATTTTCATATTCTTAAATGACATTGTATGGATCTTACTTTTAGTTTAATAAAGTGCTTTTGTATATATGTAGATACTACACCCAGGATGATATAATATACAACATATTTTCTTCACTCCTATATTAATAATGGCCTAATTATTATTATGTTTTTAGGGAAGTAAGTTGAATTTACCAGAGGGGCCGTGGTATCCCTTGACAAAGGGATGTAATTGCTCAACTTACTTTCGTAGGGAAGAAAAGTAATTGACTTAATTAATAATGTAAAAATGTTAACTACTTAAAATTGTATTGACTAATACTTTTCATATACATTTTTCGACCTGGCTGGTAATAGAAAATGAACCGCAGCATTCGCCGCTTCCTCTATATCCCAATTAATCATATCTATAATTAACATGCAGTCTGAAACTGTTACTTTAAATGTCTGCCACTAATTCAGACAACAATAAACAATTGCAGTTGGCTTATCAACATTCCCTTGCTATCAAACAATTGAACTATTCAAACTAAGATATATGAAATATAAAAATTAAACATAATTATTAGTATATTATATCATCACTGATTGGAATGAACATTGGATAAGGAGTGCAAATGTTGCTTTGACTATAGAACTCATATTTCCTACAGTACACCATAGGCTAAATACAAAACATTTTATTCCAAATTTCATCTTAACATAATTTTTGACTGGCCATGGAAAACATAGAATATAATAAAATTAAAATGATATAAAATAAAGTAAGTAGCTTCCTAGATGATTATTTATAGAATGCATAATTGTTATGCAGTTAATGTGACCTCAAAGTATATTCATCATCATCATCGTCTGTTATCTACAGCCCTATTAGTTTAGCCTGACCTCCTTAAGAACTGCCACTCAATCCTCTCTTTCCAAATTTCTCTGACTCCATCTCTTAATTCCAGTCTTCACAAGATCATCCTGGACATCATCTAACCACTGCAATTTGGGTCTTCCAACTCTTCTTTTACCTCTTGGTTTGGCATCTAATGATATTTTAGGAATTATATTATTGTACATCCTGATGATGTGGCCCAACCGTCTGATTTTTGTATCAGTGAGGATATTTGTGTTCTTGTATAATACTTGTAATTCAGAGTTGGTCTGATCTCAAACTCCCTTATCATAAACAGGGCCATAATTTTTTCTTAAGATTTTCCTTTCCCAAGTATTTAAAATTGTAATTGCTCGTTCAGATAGGGTCCAGGTTTCACTTCCAAAAGTAACCGTAGGTTTAATAAGTACCTTATAAATTCTCACTTTAACTTTTCTTGTGATATTAACTAGCTCTTATATATCTTCTAGTGCTCTAAGACATCGATTTCCAGTAGCAATGTTTTCCTTTATCTCGGTTAGCATGTTATCTTCAGTAAGTGTCGAGACAAGGTATCGAAACCTTAGAAACATTCTCAAAAGACATGTCATTTAAAACAATGGTGTTTGCGGTATTATTTCTGTTGGTTGTATTGTTCATGTATTTTGTTTTGTGCTATTAATCTCCAAACCTGATGTATTTGTCACATGTTGTATCTGTTTTAGAACATTAAGAGAGAATACATTCCACGAAAATATGGCGACATCATCAGCATATGCAAAATGTTGAAACTTTATAATATTTAATATTGTTCCACTAGGATTGATGATGATCTTCCTGATAATTCTTTCCAAGCCAATGTCAAATTTCAGCGTTGACAAAGAATCGCCCTGCCTAATTCCGTTATCTTTATTTATATAATTCTTCTGTAAGTGTTTTTGTCACTGAACTCTTAAATGACTGGATCGATTTTGATAAAAAATATCGTGTGTGCGTCTGATTGAGTCCCTCGATGGTTTTCATTGACAATTAGATCCTCTAAAACTATTGGGTGTAGGAGTTCACCTGAAGTGAATATTTAAAAATCGCTCTATCGGTCACATTTTTCGACGTTTCACAACGAAACTCACTACCGGTATATCCTATTAAAATAAACCGAGGTAGGTTTTATGAAAAAATGAGTGAAATCTGATAATTAGAAGTGGAGGTTTACTTGAAACCCGAAATTAAAAACTGCCTGAACAAATCTACCGATTCTGATCAAATTACATGTGTGTGTTTAAGTGGGTCCCTGGATGGTTTAGATTCACAATTAGAGTGGGTATGTGGCGCTGCGATTGGGTTATACGAATTTGTTTATGTCGGATGTATGGTCATCTGCATTATCGACATATATTCCGCGCGACAACAATGTGGCGTCATTATGCAAGCTTAACAGATGGCAGTGATGAGGTTTCTTGTGAACTTATTTAATACGTCTTAATTAGTGAATTTTATGGTAAAACGTTATATTTTTATCGTCCGGGCATGACACGAGAATTGAACGTTCGAGCAGGACAACGTCTGCCGGATCTGCTAGTGGGTTATAAAACTTTCTGACAATCTATTTTGTAATTTAACCTTGTTTTGTGTTCACATAGATCAATAATGTATTTTAAAAATCTTTAGGCCTATGCGAAAATAATGAAGTCTTGACAGTTGGCAAGGAAAGATAGAGATAGTGGGATATTTATTTTTTGGCGATTCCTAGCCGGATGTTGAGCAATACAGATAAAAATAACTTAGAAAAACCCACGTATTTATGTTGTTATCGTAAGTAAAGACCTTGCGAAAAGCCTGCCAATGTCTCAAGGTGAAGGCTATTTTGAACATCATCACAGCTGCGTCTTCTGTACTAATTATCCAGTGGAAATTCTGAAATGTTTTGAATCGCAAGACAAAATGAGATTATAAGTTCGAGATAACTTTGTTCCACGACGGGTGACAAGTGTCATTGATGACAACTTAACTCCATTAATGAACTTATTCAAGTACACAAAAAATAAGTTAATGTAATTTAAAGTAAAAATGAAGTCTGGTTAGATCCTGGTTTCAACACGATATTTATTTGGAAACTCAAAATTCCTTCCTTCATTTTTCCACGTTACTCCTGAGTGTGCAATTTTGTTTGTAAAAATATTTCATCAATAGCATATACATCCATGTATAACCACATGCGATATTTCATATATATACACATTCCTAAAAAATATCGTATTTTAGGCTCATTTTTGGAAGTGCGTGCTGTTATCTTCTAATATATAAAATTCAATGTTTCTTTGTTTGTTTGTTCGTACTTTATGCGCGGCCATACCGTTCATCCGATTGTGATGGGGCTTTTTGCAAAACGTTCAGGAGATTCCCGGGATGAATATAGGCTATAAGAGTGTTGTGATACTCGAATCCTTCGCCCTTAAAAATCACACTTTGTAGTGAAAAATGTGAAAATAAAAATGTTTTGACGTTTAAATTGTTTATGTTGCCTCAACCATAACAAATACACAAAATTAATTTACACAGAATCAAATATCTCAAACTCTATAAAAAAGTCCGGGACAGCATATGTTTATCTTTTACGGATAACTCATAATAACCAATTTTGTCTTTCATTGATACCAAGATCGGGATAAGTACATTTCTGGCTCTTTGCAAAACGTTCAGGATTTTCCCGCGAAGGTTATAGGCTATAAGAGAGTTTTAATACTGAAACCATTGACCTTAAAAAGCACCGTTTGTAGTGAAAAAGTAATATATACGTGGCTTTTTGTACGCCTATATATCTTACGCTGCCTAAACCATAACAAATACACCAAATTAATGGTCACAGAATTGAATATCTAAAAAAACTCTACAAAAAAGCCCTCAATAGCATATGTTTATTTTTTATGGATAACTCTCAATAACCATTCGGAATAAGTAGATTCCCGGGCAAGCAGAGCAGCAGCACCGATAACTCGAATTAACGAATTTTGCCTTTCAGCTCATTTATGCCAAATACATCGGGATACGTAGATTCCCGGGCAATGCCAGGTAATCAGCACGGGGTATATAAAATAATAACGATATAAGTTTATAATTATTTTTCCTTTTACTTATTCAACTAAACATAAAAACACATAATTTATTTTGTCGTAGCAGCGCGCCGGGTATTAGCTACTACATTATAAAAATTCTTGTCCCAACGTCTCTAAAAAATCTGAAAATATATAAAATTGTTATACGAGCTTCAAAAAACATACTGATAATAAAATTATTGACGTAAACATATCACTACTTTTTTTTTACAGTTAATACTTTGTTTCTCCTTTATTCAATAAAAATAGTACTAAGATTTATTCATATTTTACCTAATAATAATATAAACAATAGATTTATTAATTACAGTTTATTACTTGCTTTGTATTTATTTTTGCTTTTATTGTAGATTGGAGCTGTTACTCCTTCGTGTACGTATACTAATTTCGTTAGTTTAATTTAAATTGTATTTAATGTTATTGTATTGTTAGACATTTTTATTATCGTTCGGTTTGACCAGATAATTTATTGTTTAGTATGTAATATTATTGCAATTTTTTGTATTTAAATTTCATATGTTTGTCCTGGTGAGTGGAAGAGAAGGCCACGTGGCTTTAACTCCACCAGGCTAAATAAAATGAATAACAATTCTCACAGTTACATTGTATGGTATGAAACATGGACTCTTACTTTAAGGGAAGACTTAAAGATTACGAGTATTTGAGAATAAAGTTCGTATGAAAATTTATGGACCAATGAGAGATGCAATGCAATACAGCAATACATAATAATACAATACAGCAATACATAATAATACAATAGCAGCAATACATTATAATGCAATGCAATACAGCAATGCAATACATAATAATGCAATGCAATACATAATAATGCAATGCAATATAAAATAATGCAATGCAATACATAATAATGCAATGCAATACATAATAATGCAATGCAATACATAATAATGCAATGCAATACATAATAATGCAATGCAATACAGCAATGCAATACATAATAATGCAATGCAATACATAATAATGCAATGCAATACAGCAATGCAATGCATAATAATGCAATGCATAATAATGCAATGCATAATAATGCAATATAATATAATATACATCCATCCATAGTAATTCTGTTCGAGGGCAGGTCCTTCACTGCAATCATAGCATTTTCATGCTATGCTTGCAGCTTTACTAGGGAATTGTTGGTGTGGCAGCTTCCCGTTGCTTCCACACCGGTGAAGGATGATGATGATGAAAATGATAATGATAAGGATGGAGATATTGATGATGGCCATATGATTTCGGGGACGTTTGGGCGTTAAAGTTTTCCTGACATTCGTATTACAGGTGAGGAAAAACCCCGATAAAAACCTCACCCAGAAAAACTGCCCCGACCGGGGATCGAACCCGGGCCCGCTGCGTGACAAGGCAGCACGCTACCTCGAAATTACAGCGGTGGACATTAATATACTATAATATAATATGATATAATATGATAGCTGCCGATAGGGTTACCCATGCCGGACTGGTCGAAAGTGATAAGCCAGACGAAATAAGTACCTTGGTCGAAAGAGTGACGATCTTTCACCGTAAAAATACAACCGTCAAGAAATGCGGACATGGGTTCTACTGGGGTAAAATTTTCCGGAGGTCAAATAGTCCCCCATTCGGTTCTCCGGGCGGGGACTACTTCAGGGAACCCATGCCAAAGGCTCAAACACAGGGACATGTTCCTAGGAACATGGAATGTTAGGACTTTATACAATAGCGGGGCACTAGAGATATTAACGCGCGGGAATTGGATAAATCGCCCTTGGATATAGTCGTTTTACAGGAAGTTAGGTGGCCAGGAGAAGGTAGTCAGGAATCAGGAAGCTTTGCATTATACTATGGGGGTGCAGAAAGACCTGCATTTGGAACGGGTTTTTTAGTCAGAAGGAGGATCCTATCCGCTATCCGAGATATTAAGTTTGTTAGTGATAGGATATCATACATAATTCTAAAGGGTAAACGACATGATTTTATAATTGTAAATGTACATGCCCCCACAGAAGATAAAGATGACAAGATCAAGGATGAGTTCTATGAAGAATTAGAATGCTTATTTGATAGCCTTTCACGATATCATATGAAAATTGTCTTAGGAGATTTTAATGCAAAAGTGGGGCAGGAAGATATATTCAAACCAACAATAGGCAAATTCAGTCTTCATGAAGATAGTAACGACAACGGGGTTAGATTAGTCACATTTGCCACATCAAAGAATCTCATTGTTAAGAGCACAACATTTCAGCATAAGGATATTCATAAATACACCTGGATGTCCCCCGAGAGAGAAACTCGGGAAACCCGAATGGTCATGTATTAGTGGATAAACGCTGGCACCGTATCAGCAGTGATGTTAGATCAGTTAGAGGGACAGACTGCAATTCAGATCAACATCTTGTCAGGGGTGAAAATCAGGCAACGGCTATCTCGCTTATAAAGGGGAACAAACGCTAAAGATGATCAGTCAGTAACGTATAAGTCAAAAAACTTGAAAAATGATGAAATGCGGCAAGAATACCAAATCAAAATTGCTAATAGATTTGAAGTACTGGAATCTTCAGATGACAATGTGGCAAACGAAGAAGAAACTGATATAAATAAAGAATGGGAGGCTATAAGAGATACTATTAAATTGTCAGCATCAGAAAGCATTGGTTGTTTAAAAAAGAGGCAAAACAAGAAATGGTTTGATGAGGAATGTGCCGACATTGTAAAGAAAAGAAAGCTAGCAAAAATGAAATGGTTACACGAGCCAAATGAGGTAAATTTAGAGCAATTGGGTAGTGTTAGACGGGAAACCACCAAGTTACTAAAGAGTAAAAAGAGGGAATATTTGAGAGAGATGATTAATGATCTTGAAATGAATGCAAAAAATAGGAACATTAGAGAATTATATCAGGGAATTAGTATAGAGAAGAAAGGGTTTCAGGCTAGAACAAACATAATTCGGAATGAAAATGGGGATATGATTGCAGATTCCAAGAGTATATTAAATAGATTGAAAAGTTATTTTACTCAGCTATTAAATGTACATACAGAACAGGACATTGAGGAGGATAAGTTACAGACAGCAGAAATGCTAGTCGCAGAGCCAAGTGCATTAGAGGTTGAAATGGCAATTGAAAAATTGAAGATGTATAAAGCATCAGGTTCAGATGAGATGCCAGCAGAACTGATAAAATCAGGGGGAGAAAAATTGATGGACAAGATACGCTGGTTGCTTAGTATGATTTGGGAAAAAGAAGCTCTTCCAGATGAATGGAAGGAATCAATTATCGTACCAATTTATAAGAAAGGAGATAAAACTGATTGCAACAACTATAGGGGCATCTCATTACTTTCAACTTCTTACAAAATTCTAACAAATATATTAGTAAGCAGACTTGCTCCCTATATTGATGACATTCTAGGAGATCATCAATGTGCATTTAGAAGAAACAGGTCTACAACAGATCAGATTTTTAGTATAAGACAGATTTTAGAAAAGAAATGGGAATATAATGGTACTGTACATCAACTATATGTAGACTTCAAAAAAGCATATGATTCAATTAAGAGGGAGAAGTTATATAGTATCCTGCTGGAGTTCGAAATTCCCAAAAAGTTAGTTAGACTTATACGAATGTGTCTAAATGGCTCAACGAGTAGGGTTGCGTGTAGGCAAACAGTTTTCAGACACTTTTGAAATCCAGAATGGGTTGAAGCAAGGAGATGCACTATCTCCTCTACTATTTACATTTTGTACTAGAGCATGCCATTAAATCTTTAGGAGAATAAGGAAGGTTTACAACTGAATGGTATTAATAAGCTGTTAGTTTATGCTGATGATGTGGTACTACTGGCCGATAGCGAGGAGATACTAAAGGCCAACACGCACACACTATTGAGTAACACTAAGAAATTAGGACTGGAAGTAAATATCAGTAAAACTAAATATATGGTCACACGTAGAAATACATTATATAATGGAAATGGACAGCTAATGACAAATGAGGGAAATTTTGAGGAATTGGCTGAATTCAAATACCTAGGAACAATAATCACAAATAGGAATGAGATGCACAAAGAAATTAAACATAGGCTCAATTCTGGAAATGCATGCTATTATGCATTGCAGAGACTTTTGATGTCCCAACTCCTTTCAAAAAACGTTAAGCTGAAAATATATAAAACTATTATTCTACCAGTTATATTATATGGGTGCGAAACATGGACTCTTACTTTAAGGGAGGAAAGGAGATTACGAGTATTTGAGAATAAAGTTCTTAGGAAAATTTTTGGACCAAAGAGAGATGAACAGACAGGTGAATGGAGAAGACTACATAACAATGAACTACATGGTCTTTATAGGAAGCCAGATATAATAAGAACAGTTAAGTCCCGTAGACTGCGATGGGCAGGACATGTTGCGCGTATGGGGAATGAAAGACGTGCATGGAAACTTCTTGTAGGAAAGCCAGAAGGAAAACGCCCAGTTGGTAGACCAAGAATGAGGTGGGAGAACAACATTAACTATGATTTGAGGGAAGTAGATTATACAGGAAATGATTGGAAAGCATTAGCTCAGGATAGGGATGTATGGAGAGCTTATGTCCGCGCCGCCATGAACCTACGGGTTCGATAGTGCCAGTGAGTAAGTAAGTATAATATGATATAATATGATATAATATAATATAATATAATATAATATGATATAATATAATATAATATGGTATATATAATATAATATAATATAATATAATATAATATAATATAATATAATATAATATAATGTAATCTAATATAATGTAATGTAATGTAATGTAATGTAATGTAATGTAATGTAATGTAATGTAATGTAA
This sequence comes from Diploptera punctata, assembly GCA_030220185.1. NCBI lineage: Eukaryota > Metazoa > Arthropoda > Insecta > Blattodea > Blaberidae > Diploptera > Diploptera punctata. The sequence continues at coordinate 12,695 of JASPKZ010000797.1, forward strand.
TGTAATGTAATGTAATGTAATGTAATATAATGTAATATAATGTAATATAATGTAATATAATGTAATATAATGTAATATAATGTAATATAATATCCATCCATACTAATTCTGCCCGAGGACAGGTCCTTCACTGCAGTCATAGCATTTTCATGCTAAGCTTTGCAGCTTTACTAGGGGATTGTAGGTGTGGTAGCTTCGCGTTGCTTTCCACACCTGTGAAGGATGATGATGATAATGATAAGGATGATGATGATGGCCGGATAATTTTCGGGAACTGTTGGACCCTAAGCTTCCTGACAATAGTCTTACAGGTGAAGAAAACCCCCGAGAAAAACCGCACCTAGGAGCTTGTCCCGACCTTAATCGGACCCGGGCCCGCTAACGTGACAAGGCAGCACGCTACCATGAAATCACAGCGGTGGACTAATTATATAATATATAATATAATATAATATAATATAATATAATATAATATAATATAATATAATATAATATAATATAATATAATATAATATAATATAATATAATATAATATATATAATATAATATAATATATAAAAATATACTATAATATAATATAATATAATATAATAATATAATATAATATAATATAATAAACTATAATATAATATAAAATAGAATATAATATAATATAAATAATATAATATAATATAATATAATATAATATAATATAATAAATATAATAATATAATATAATATAATATAATAATATAATATTTGAACACAATTGAGGACGACGGCACCTGCCAAAAGGGTACATATTTAAGTTTTTATCTTATGAACATTCACCTCGACGGAATTTAATATGAATTTTATTAGTATTCAGTAATTAATTCTACATGTTTAGATTATCATTACTCATTGTATAGGCCTTGTTGTCTACTGGTTATGTTCCTTGCCTCTGGTTACACAGTCTCATCGATGCGTTTTGCTGACCACATGCCTCACTCACTGACCTCTGTGGATAAATAAGCCTGACGAAGTCACTCCCACTAGAGAGCACCCGTACTCAATATATACCGCATAGGAATACTCAGTGAATGCACATAATACTGCAATGAAAGAAGGTCCCACGAAATCCCTGAAGACACTACAGAGACACTTAAAGATATTCAGTTACATTCAGAACTCTATTTAAAATACAGAGAGTCCCATGTAACTTGGCCATCCGAAATATCTTTGTAACTAAGTACAAAATGGAAAATTACTTTATACGAAAGTTGTCAATCTACGACGGGGAAGTAATACTGTTGGTCAGTGAACTTGGCAGCAATATTTATTAATAAGACACGAATTCTAACTTCGTTTACTTGATTGATACTATGCATTTTTTTTTCTTCGATGCTTTAATTAAGAACTCCAAGAGGTATTAAAATGTATCACAATGTGTCATTGTAATAAATAGAACCTCACTAATGGTTACATGGATTGTTCGTGGAGGGGCTGTTCATTGGCTGCTCGATCTTCTAATCTTACTTTTTTTCTGGGGGGTTAATAAAGATCTATCGAGATAATCCAGAGAATAAGCATGACCTCATATTATACATGTTTGTAATTCCATTGAGCCGGTAACAGTGGAGAAAACAATCTCATTCATTTGGCGATTTTACATGTGTGTTACTGAAAATGGTCATCAGTGTGAGCTCTTAATGTGAATGGTCTACTGTTCATAATTTATATGAGTACTACTACCACAGTACGTAAGGGGCTGCCGGACATTGGCATCTTTTAAAAGAAATCTAAATTTATATTTGCTCTAATCTAGACTTCATCATTACCTAGCTTAAGATCTGTGTAATAATTGGTGTTTCTCGAATAAATTATCATGTTTATACTATAATTGTCATTATTATTATCGTATCCACCGCCTGTAGTCTCGAGGTAGCGTGCTGCCTTGTTACGCAGCGGGCCCGGGTTCGATTCCTGGTCGGCACAGGCTCCTGGGTAAGGTTTTTTCGGGGTTTTTCCTCACCTGTAAGACAAATATCAGGAAGCTTAGGGCCCAACAGTCCCTGAAAATCATCCGGCCATCATCATCATTCCTATCATTATCATCATCATCATCATTCTTATCATTATCATCATCAACCTTCACCGGTATGGAAAGCAACGGGAAGCTACCACACCTATAATTCCCTAGTAAAGCTGCAAAAAAAAGCAAGAAAAATGCTATGATTGCAGTGAAGGATCTGCCCTCGGGCAGAATTACTACGGATGGATTATTATCGTAAGTATTATTATTGTTATTATTATCATCGTATAAAATGTTGTTTGTACATGAAACTTCCATTGCAACATTTAATATATTTTTAATTCTTAATAATTAGTATATTATACGGTCCCCGAAATCATATGGCTATCATCATCATCATCCTTATCATTATCATCATCATCCTTCACCGGTGTGGAAAGCAACGGAAAGCTACCACACCTACATTTCCCTAGTAAAGCTGCAAGCATAGCATGAAAAATGCTATGATTGCAGTGAAGGACTGCCTTCGGGTAGAATTACTATGAATGGATGGAGTATAGTGTATATATAATCTATGTTGTCAAATATGTACTTGTAATTTGTCCTGGTTGAGTGGAAGAGATGGCCTTGTGGCCTTAACTCTGCCAGAATAAATAAATAAATTATTATTATAATTACTATTATTATTATTATAATTATAATTATTATTATTATTATTATTATTATTATTATTATTATTATTATTATTATTATTATTATTATTATTATTATTATTATTGGTCCACCGCTATGGTCTCGAGGTAGCGTGCTGCCTTGTCACGCAGCGGGCCCGGGTTCGATCCCCGGTCGGGGCAGTTTTTCTGGGTGAGGTTTTTATCGGGGTTTTTCCTCACCTGTAAGACAAATGTCAGAAAAACTTTAAGGCCCAAACGGCCCCCGAAATCATATGGCCATCATCATCATCATCATCATCTTTTCATTATCATCATCATCATTATCATCTTCATCCTTCACCGGTGTGGAAAGCAACGGGAAGCTACCACAACTACAATTCGCTAGTAAAGCTGCAAGCATAGCATGAAAATGCTATGATTGCAGTGAAGGACCTGCCTTCGGGCAGAATTACTATGGATGGATTATTATTATTACTGTAATATGGCAGAAATAATCCCACTTTTTTGTTTCCATTAAGAAGTTTATATTTATCACACTGCCACATTGTGATATATTTTTGAACAGGTCTTGGAGTACTTAATTAACACATCGAGGAAAATGATACATTATGCTATTGAAGAAAACGAAGTTACTATTCGTATCTTCTTAATAAATAACGCTATAAAGTTTACCTATCATCAGTATTATTTCCCCCTCGTTGTTGGAAAACCTTCGTATGAAACAATTTTTCATTTTGTACTTGTGTACAAAGTTATTTTCGGTAGTGAAGATAAATAAGAACACCCTGTATATATAATGAGACTTAGAACAGGATATAAAGTAAGTTTTATATCTCTAAAAGAACGCTGTTTAGTTTTGTCACGCTATTTTATTGCGACTGCTATTTTTCACAATAAGACTCAAAGCGACGTTAAATAATGTTAGAACTATGTAACTAATATTGTATACTTACTGTTATTGTTGATGTGCATCGTAATTTGACATTCCCGCATACAATCTTGGTTCCTATGAAAAAAATAAAAATCTCAACACTGTAAAAATGACCAAAAACAGTAGTGCGGTAACTTAAAACATTTATTTTGAAATATTGATAGTGATACTGCAATTTTTATTAATTTCGGTATTAATTCATCACATCCAGCTTTCCGCGCCTCTTCTATTTCATCATCACTGCACACATCGTCTAAAACGTTTTCCATAATCAGAAATAAATCCCATATCAAATTGGTTTTACAGTTTTAACAATTATAAAATGGCGACATGACCAACAATACTTGTTATTTCTCCATAGAAACACATATAGCGCATTCACCTTCTGAAATCTAACATTTATTTTCAATTATATGTATTAATATTTTAACTAATATCTTAATTACTAAAATTAATACTAAAATAGTATAAAAATAGTATGCAATACTCATGTGAAAAACACATAACGGAATCTCGGAAATAAAAAAAAAACCTAGGTGCAAATGCCTCATTTTTTTTTATTTTTCCTCGATCCGTATCAAGTGTTTATCACGTTCGTATCAAAATATACAATAAATTAGATAAAATAATTTGTCGACGCTTAAGTACAAGTTAACTAAATTAACCTCCATCCTCGTGACTGGCATAATGGTGGGTCATGGCATGAGATGAAATAAAGCTCCTATAACTGGCAGACTGTTATATAGAAGGTTAGTATCTAATCAGAACTTCACACGATGAGAGGAGCAGATGAAATGAAATGGAACGAAATTGAAAACATGAGTGTGGAGAAATGGTAAAATTAAGTTTTAGTAGGGTAAAACGGCGGAATCTGTGACAGAAATCCGCCCAGTCCCCTACTCAGCCATCTCGAATCCCACATTGGAGTGATAGAGATTCGAACTCAGGATCCAGAGGAGGATGGGGAGTGCCTAGCCATTCGCACTATGGAGTCGCCAATTGTCTAAAACAATAATTAACTCACTGGCTCAATCGAACCCGTAGGGTCATGGCTGCGCGGACATAAGCACTCCATACATCCCTATCCTGAGCTAATGTCTTCCAATCATCCCCCATATAATCTACTTCCCTCAAATCATGAATAATATTATTCTCCCATCTCATTCTTGGTCTACAAACTTGGCGTTTTCCCTCTGGTTTTCCTACAAGAAGCTTCTATGAACCTCTTTCATTCCCCATTCGTACTACATGATCTGCCCATCGCAGTCTACGAGACTCAGCTGTTCTTATTATATCTGGCTTCCTATACATATCATGTAGCTCACTATTATGTACGTAGTTTTCTTCATTTACCTGTCTGTTGACCTCTTTTTGGCCCAAAAAGTTTCCTAAGAACTTTGTTTCTCAAATATTGTAATCTTCTATCCTCCCTTTAAGTAAGAGTCCATGTTTCACATATAATTGGGAAAAACAATATATATATATATATATATATAATATATATATATATATATATATATATATATGAAAAGAAAAATGAATGCTTGAGTCGGGATTTGAACCCGAGTCTCTAAACTCTGTACGTTTACCGCTCTAACGACCTGAGCTACCCTATTCCAACACAAACATAGATTTTTGTATATATTTAGTATTCTCAATTCACACAAGAGGTAGCGGAAAATCGTTCCGACTGACATCTAGTGGCCAACATAACAGTTAAGCAAGTTTTTAAAGAGAATATTTACTTTATAGCAGTAACGCTTGTATATGTAGATGTTATAACTATATGTATATATATATTCAGTTTAATGTTTTTTGAAAGAAGTTGCGACGACAAGAGTTTTGTAATGCATAATAGCATGCATTTCCAGAATTGTGCCTATGTTTAATTTGTTTGTGCATCTTGTTCATGTCTGTAATTAAAACAATAAATGAAATAATAAAAGGAATGACAATGTGTGATATAAGTAGCGTCAAATCTTACAGGAAGAGCCAGCAGGTGTCGCCGTACCGTCTGACAAACCAAAAAGAAAAATAAAAGTTTATTTGTATCCCAAGACACACATCCATGCCAAGTAGACATGTTATGCTTCGCAGTGCAAGAGGCGATTCTCTCACGTCTAGCAAAGTTTTGAATTATTGCTGATGCAGTAAAAATTGTGCAAACTAACACTTCACTTATAACTGCATGATATATTATTTCCTCATTATATCTATTTATTTTATATTTATTTATTCCACTGCTAGTGCTTCTCTACAAGTCTATGGGTTTGTGGGCTTAAAACCTGCCGGTTTCGAAGACTTATTTCATGCTGTGAAAATCCTGAGATCGGCTTCCTCTGGAAGGGAAGTAAAGACATTGGTTTCTCATAAATTTCATCATCATCATCATCATCATCCTCGCATCGCGTCCTCCTTTTGGAAGGTCGATTTCAAATATGCCTTCAACCCCATGTTTTCCTGACTTTAGTACTTCCCAGTCGTATCCTCTTTTTCTAAACATTTCTTCACTTGGTTAATCCATCTTTCTAGTGGTCTACCTCATGGTCGTTTTCCTTGTATCTTGTGATTTAGCAGTCTTTGTGGTAATCTTTCCTTTTCCACTCTTTTTAAATGTCCAAACCATTATAGTCTATTTCTTTATTTTATTTTTTATGAATATAATGTATTCCTGATTTTGTCGTTTCTTATTCTATCCCTCTTTGTTTTTTCCAAGTACGAATTTCATTTCTGTAGCTTTTTGTGACATCTAAAATAACATGAAGTGCGAGAAATCACGCCTGTGAGATTTTTTTTCCTCCTACACCCATATTAGTTTTCATTATCTTCTTGGTGATGATAATTGTTACATACATTACCATTAAAATCAAAATCACCAAACAAAACATATTCATGGGCGTTCCAGGTCTCAGGTGGAAACTGGCCTTCACCCTCTTGCCGGATGACCAGTAATATTGTATGTCAATTCACGGTAAGATGCCAAGTTCAATATATTGTACAGAAATGGTAACCAAACATTATTATTATTATTATTATTATTATTATTATTATTATTATTATTATTATTATTATTATTATTATTATTATTATTATTATTATTATACTCATATTAAATCTGTTAAATTTGTAAGATGGACGTTGTATGATAAACCTTCTTATAAGGGCTTTATAACTAACTAACCCACTGGCACTATCGAACCCGTACGTTCAGGACGCTCGGACATAAACTCTCCACACATCCTTATCAATTACCAATCATCCCCTGCATAATCTACTTCCCTTAACTCATTATTAATGTTATTCACCCAACTCATTCTTGTTTTTCCTCTGGTTTTCCTAGAAGAAGCTTTCATGCCCTTCTTGCATTCCCCATTCGCGCCACATATCCCGTCCATCGTACTATACGAGATTTAACTGTTATTATATCTGGTTTCCTATAAATATAATGTAGCTCACTGTTATGTAAGTCTTCTCCATTCGCCTGCCTGTTCATCTCTCTTTGGTTCAAAAATTTACCCAAGAACTGTATCTTCAAATACCCTTAACCTTTTCTCCTCCCTTAAAGTAACAGTCCATGCTTCGCATCCATACAATATAACTGGGAGAATAACAGGTTTATATATTTTCACCTTCACGTTTTTCGAGATAAGTTGGGATGACAAGAGTCCCTGTAATGCATAATATCACGCATTTCCACAAATTGAACCTATGTTTAATTTTTTGTGCGTATCATTCATGTTTGTAATTGTTGTTCCTTTTTATTAGAATTCAGCCACTTCTTCAAAATTGTTCATACAATGTTGGATTATTATTTTGTTAAATTACAATGAAATTGTCTGGCTCTCTTTACTTAGCAATAATTATATCTTCTCTTTTGTTTAATTTAACAACTTTATTTTTGTTTCGTACTAAAAAAATATTCTATTCCTCAAATAATACCCTTAAGTTGATTGACCCTTTTTATATTTTTCATTATTATACTCACTATCTTCTCAGCGCTTTTCAATTGTAATAAAAATATAATCTTAACTTGTGCAATTGAAAACTATGTAACAGTTATATTGTTGTTTATTTAGTAACTATAATAGATATTTTCTATCTATTCTATGGATGATTCTGTAAGAGAATGCAAAAATTAAACGGGTCATTGGGGATGCTCCTCTCAACTATTTAAGATAGGGAACCTAGGTTTCGACAAGCAAGCTTAAGGAAATATTAGAGTAAATTTTAACGAATTCATCGCAGAAAAGTTAAAGTTATCTTGTAGCACTGTTGTACGTTAGATAAGAGTGTTCGGAAATTCATATTACAAACGTCTAGGACTAGTAGAGGGGACTGAGTAGGCAATATTTTGAAAAGGAACCCATGTCCGGAAACGCATCGTTTCCGTGTTACAGTCATTACATGCTATATCTGGTGTTAAAATTCACACTACAATCTTATAGGACTAGCAGAGTGGACTCAGTAGACAATATTTTCAAAAGGGACCCATGTCCGGAAACGTACCGTTCCCGTGCTACAGTCATTATAACGTGTAGGATTTGCGGGTATTATATTACAACCGAATAGGCAGTACATGACATCAGAAGAACATCGTATCAGATGAGGTGTGAAGTAAGGTACTGAAGTAAATTTCGTTTGATTCATTTCATAAGATAGTAATATTTATTTGGAAACAATACCAAAGGAACAAAAACACTTTCATTGATCAAAATAACACTTGTACCAACAGTGGAAAAAGACAAATTAGTTTCTGTCTTCTGCACTGGATGTGTCCCATAAGAAACTGCTCACTACAACATGGGTTCGATGTGACGACCACCTACCTCGTTGCACACATTGTACCGAAGCATCATGTTCCGGTACACTCGTTCCATTACACCTGGTGTCCCGTTAATCTCTTGCGCAGCAACAATAACTCCTGACAGCATATACTACTCGTACCTATCCGTTCCAAAACAACACCGGCAAATCCGACACACGTTAATGACTATAGTACGGAAACGATACGTTTCCGGTCATGGGTTCCTATTAAATATATTGTCTATTCAGTCCCCTCTACTAGGCCTAGAAGCTTATAATATGAATTTTCGAACACCTTGTATAAACATTAAAAAGTAGTAGTAGGACTTTATTAGACTAAGGGTCGGTTTCACCAACAGAGGTAACTGTATTACGCCAGTTTAAGCTATGCATTATACACGGGGAAAACTGGCGTAATGCAGTTACCTCTGTTGGTGAAACCGGTCCTAAAAGTAAAGTATTTACAATATTATTTACAAATATGGATCACACGGGCAGTGAGCCGTACGTGCTGTTTACAGTCCGTTAAAATAAAGTAATAATTGGTAATAGTATAAAGAAAAAACAAAAAGAAACAATAATATTACAATTACAAAAAGAAAACAATCATATTACAATTACATAATAATACAATAACATTATACATTAATTAAAAAGTAAAGGAATTATTGTAGTAGGGTAGCGATTAGACTTTTTCAGAAAACAAATACGATATTAAACAAACACAAAATTTGTATTTATACCGACTGTACATGATGACGTCTGAGAATGAGTGTTAGAGCGTTATAACACATGGTACGTTACAAACAAAAACACAGTGAAGTGGGAAACGTAATGAAGAAAAAGGGTATCGTTTATTCAGAGTAGGCGAGATGTTTTGTTAGAAAATATCAGTCGGCTTTGTAACGTAGAGAGAAGACAAAAACTGGAATTATCTCAAGAAATTCTCTCAAATTAGTTCAAACCCCACAACAGTTACAAGAATTAAACTGTTTTCAGTTGCTTAGATTATTTTGACTGCTTTATCTACGATAATATAATTACATATTTCGAGAAATAGCTTCATTGTTTTATTTATTCTGTTTTGTTTACATTGGATGTAACGTACAGTCCTTTCACCATAAAGTAACAAAATTATCTTTATTATAAATATTATACTTTAATTTCTTTTTCTATCTACAACGGTATTCTTTTAACAATTAATGATTTCTTTTCCTCTTTTTACTTAATAAAAGTAGTGTTAAGATTTATCAATATTTCTACCTAATATCTTATATATATATATATATATATATATATATATATATATATATATATATATCCACCGCTGTGGTCTCGAGGAAGCGTTCTCCCTTGTCACCCAGCGGGCCCGGGTTCGATTCCCGGTCGGGACAAGTTTCCTGGATGAGACGGGATTTTTCCTCACCTGTAAGACAAATGTTAGAAAACTTTAAGGCCCAAACGGTTCCCGAACATCATATGGTCATCATTATCATCAATATCATATTCGCCTAATTAGCTTAAGTTTAGTTTAAGGCCTCACCTGGCGCATCATTACCATCAATCAGCAACTCTCATATCATCGGGATAGCGTAACCCCGCCTTCCAGGAACACCAACCTCAGAAATTGGTTACAAGTTTGCCATGCCAGGAGAGAACACCAGAAATGTCAAAATGAGAACCCGGGGCATTTAATATATATATATATATACATAGTTATTCTGCCCGAGGGCAGGTCTTTCACTGCAATCACAGTATTTTCATGCTATGCTTTGCAGCTTTACTAGGGAATTACAGGTGTGGTACCTTCCCGTTGCTTTCCACACCGGTGAAGGATGATGATGGTGGCCGGATGATTTTCGGGGACCGTTGGGCCCTAAGCTTCCTGACATTTGACTTACAGGTGAGGAAAAACACCGAAAAAACTCACCCAGGAGCCAGTCCCGACCGGGAATTGAACCCGTATCTGCTGCATGACAAGGCAGCACGCTACCACGAGACCACAGCGGTGGACTTTATATATATATATGACATAAGAAAAATAAATGCCTGAACGGGATTTGAACCCGGATCTGTGGGTTGGTACCCCAGCGTGTTATCCATTACATCACCAGGCGAATCCAATTCAAACACTTATCTTTCTTATATATATATTCTCCATTATTACTAGATGTCGCGAGAACTCGGTCTTCACTGCCACCTGGTAGCTGACTATAACAAATAAGCAAATTAAAGAGAATATTTTTACTTTATAGCAGTATATATATACATACATATATATATATATATATATATGTGTGTGTGTGTGTGTGTGTGTGTGTGTGTGTGTGTGTGTGTGTTCCTAGTTCCTAGTGCAAATATTGTTTTTTTTCCCTCTTCCTTATGTACAATTCTTATTCATAAGAGACAGCAGGACAATGCTCGGTGAAACCTTATGGATTCTACAACAAAAAAGCATTTTTATAAGAATGTTTTATTTTACAGCAGTAATGCTTCATTATTTCTATGTTACAATTAGTTATATTATACATCATCTGGCCACCATGATCATTACCATCATATTCGCCATGTTTAGTATGAATGTGTGTAGGAATAGTGTGTTTTCTCTTAATATTGTGTTGTCTCGGAGGAGGCCCTGACATTGAGCTGATCCTTTATTCGGAGAGGACCTCCATGTCCTTGTGTGGTACAAACATTATGTATTTGATCTATAGATCCCTCTCCCGACATGTCGTGTCACTGTAAAACCTGTATGGTGTGTGGCACGTAATGGTATAGTTGGCTCAGTCATTTCGTTTACAGGCGGCATCAAACGCAACTGTTTCCTCTGCTTTTAAAAAAATACATTGTTACTGCCAGGTACAGCCGGGAAGGTGTTGTTAGAGACTTCTAAGTCACCGCTCCAATTACTAAAAACTGAAAAAAAGTTATCTGTCAATAATGTCTTCGCATTTTTAAATGACGTTTCCATGTCTGTACCACGTGGATACGAGTATAATCTTAACAGCTTTGCAACTTTTGTATTTTCCTGTACATTGAGTTGGTAAAAATGTATTATAGTGGATAACACGTGACAACGCCGCTTGGTATGATGAATATTTATGCCTGCAAAATATACCTACTTAACCACTAAGTAAAGCGCCTGTACACTAAATGACTAAGACTAAAAGGAGAGACGTTAAAGTGCGTTAATGTTTGGAAAGTTATTATTATTATATGTATTATTATTATTATTATTATTATTATTATTATTATTATTATTATTATTATTATTATTATTATTATTATTATTATTATTATTATTATTATTATTATTATTATTGCAGTTTTATTACTTGTATTATTTTTAACAATTTTCATAATTCAGTTTATAGTCTTAATAACTTGTGAAAGCTTCTTATATAATTATTTTAATAATTTCATATTATACTTTAAATTGTTTAGAGATGTTAACAGAATAATGTATGTTGTATTTATTATGGCTAATCTCCTTTGTTTCAGGTAAGTTCAGCTTTTTCTCCTTAAGATTACTTCGGTCACATCTACAACTTCGATGGTATCTCCTAAATCAGGTATTTTTTCTCATAACAGATCAGTCCTGAGTTTTTAAATTGTTTTTAGCTTTTATTTAAATTCAGATGTTGTTGATAAGCACTAGGTCATTTAACCCTTACATTCGTAATGTATCCTTTTGGATACATCAGTTGGTTTAATTAATTTAATATTTTAAATAAATCAGAAAAAAACGAACAAAAAGAAAACACTTAAATGTATGTCTAATTATACAATATACCTAATAATAACAGTTACACAAGATTCCGCTTTCACTGCGGTCCGCCATGTTCAAATAACTAACGGAACAAATTTGTATTTTGCCAATTTAAGAGTTAGTAAGTACTGGACTTCATTTTAGCTCTGGATTGTCTTTCATTCGAAATGAACAAAACACTGCAGAACGTATCTTCAAACCATTCTTTATAATCTCTCGAAGTTTTAACAGGCCTGGTATATAGGATTTATATTATCAAAAGTAATACCACGAGTGATCTCCAATTTATCTAGAGGATTTGGAAATCAAGAGTGGCATTTCTTAGGACTATTTAACGAATAAAATTAAGCTGTTTACTCATAAATCATTATTTAAATATCCATCCATAGTAATTCTGCCCGAAGGCAGGTCCTTCACTGCAATGAAGGCATTTTCATGCTATGCTTGCAGCTTTACTAGGGAATTGTAGGTGTGGTAGCTTCCCGTTGCTTTCCACGCCGGTGAAGGATGATGATGATGATAATGGTAAGGATGATGATGATGGCCATATGATTTCGGGGACCGTTTGGGCCTTAAAGTTTTTTGACATTTGCCTTACAAGTGAGGAAAAACCCCACCCAGAAAAACTCCCCCGATCGGGGATCGAACCCGGGCCCGCTGCGTGACAAGGCAGCACGCTACCTCGAGACCACAGCGGTGGACTATTTAAATATAGTTATTTTAAATTATTTTTATATCTAATTTAAACAGCGATGTTTGAAAACAAATGAGAAATGTTTGGTTATATTTCATATGTTCATCACTGTAATTGATATTATTTATTGCCAAATAGGATCACAATGTTATAAGAATGCACCCTAGTGGAGAAAAATGAAACACATCAAACCGTATATTATTACGAACATATAGATTATTATTTTTTATGTAACAACTCTGTAAAATCATTATTTAAAACAGAATTATTGAACACACGATTATCAAATGTGTAGTTCGAAGGAATCTGTTCATTATTTGCTATATTCAACTTATTTGTTAGAGGGACAGTTACTGCAAAATAATGCTCTGGCCTTTTCAGCTTTATTTAATATAATAAACAGAAGTAGATAAATATCGAAGTGAAACATGACTATGATTGATTGTAAAACAAAATTCATTGAAACGTGATTGGTCATTGACTCCCATTTGGGGCATGAGTTAAATAGTCAAAAGGAAGATATATTCCACAAACTAACAAAATCGAACCACACATTCAACTCGTTAAGAAATTAATTTAGTTTACCCACTCCCTGCGTGATGACCTTCTGTATAATGTATATTTCTGCATTCTGGTAAATAAAAAAGGCTACTACATTCTATTTGAAAATTATTAAAATCAATTTTAACTGTACAATTTAAATTAGTATTAGTTTATTTCAATACAATTGTTATTCAATATTGTTTTTTAATATAAATAGGTCTGAAGTTTTCATTTTTTCATAACTAACTCAGTGGCACTATTAAATCCATAGGTTCAAGGGCGTGCGGACATGAGCTCTCCATACAGCCCTATCTGGGGCTAATGTTTTCCATTCGTCCCCTGTATAATCTACTAATCTTCCACCTAATTCTTAGTTAAATAACTGGCCTTATTCTCTCTGGTTTTTCTACAAGAAGCTTCTATGTCCATCTTTCATTCCCCATTCATGCCACATGTTCTGCCCATCGCAGTCTACGAGTCTTAACTATTTTTATTATTTCTGGTTTCCCATAAACATCATGTAGCTCATTGTTTCTCCATTCTTCTCCATTCGCCTGACTGTTTATCTCTCTTTGGTCCAAAAATATTCCCAACAAATTCAATGTTAAACATTTGTAATCTTTTCTCCTCCCTTAAAGAGTCCATGTTTCACCTCCATATAATATAACTGGGAGAATAAGTTATATATAATCAGTTTAATATTTTTAGAGAAGCTTGAAGGTCAAGAGATACGGTAATACATAACAGCAAGCATTTTCATAAATGAGCGTATGTTTATTTTTTTGTGCGATAGTGCGTTTTGTGGTATTTACAGCAATGGCGACCATGATTGAAAGTTCAATTTCCTACATTTCGGGGTTGCCATTCTAAATAACTGTAATAAAATAACTATACAGTAATATTACATATTACAAAACACGTGTTTGAAGTAAAACCACTGCCCTCTATATATACTACATACAATGTACATACAAAAAAAATCCAAAAGATAGTGTTAATATACATTATACGAAACGAATCACTGCCTTTTATTTGAAACAACATAAAATAATAAACACGTACTTGCGCAAATGTGTCACTAATTGATCACATGGCCTCCTGTAGTTTCAACTAATAAACATTGTCCACACTGTTAACGTTAGTCAATTCTTCATAATGAACGCAAATATTTTCAACAAATATGTTATTATTTTACTATTATTTATTGTTTTTAAAACATCTCGTGCAAAACGTAATGTACAACGCACGTTTGTGAAGCGTTTTACAGGATCACGGATATTAAAATCCTCGCCATCGCTCGGTTTTTAAACATTTTCCTCGATTCTGTAAACATCACTTCTCGACCTCGCATCGTAATATACTATTGTGCATCTCATTCCTGTTTGTAATTATAGTCCCCAAGTATTGCTAAAGGAAAAGATGTTCATATGGCATTCATAGATCTGGAAAAGGTATGTGACGCTGTACCCATCAACAAGCTTTGGATGGCAATGGAGAAGTTTGGAATACCTGAATATCTTATACATTTTATAAAAAGAATGTATTATTGTAAATCAAGTATTAAGGTTGGAAACAGAGTATCCTCAGAATTTGATATGACAAAAGGATTAAGACAAGGATGCGGGATGTCACCAACATTGTTCAAGATATACTTAAAATATGTATTAATGAAATGGAATAAGTCATGTAGGGGAATGGGAATCAATATTAATGGCCATTTACTGCACAATTTATTATTCGCTGATGACCAGATTATAATAGGACAAGATAAAGATGATATAGAATATATGATCAGAAAGTTGGTCGATGCATTTGAGGTAGGTGGACTGAAGATAAATTATATTAAAGCAGAATATATGGTAATCGGAGGAAATTCAGAAGACCTACAAATAAATAATATGATAATTAAATGTGTTGAAGAATTTAAATATCTTGGATCTATAATAGATAAATCTGGTACTTGTGAAAAATATATTACTAACAGAGTAAATTGTGCAAGGAAGGCGATTAGATCCCTGAATGGTCTTTTATGGAATAGAAATTTGACCAGAAAACAAAACAAAAAGAGATTATACAGACAATAATAGAAAGTATACTTACATATGGATCAGAAAGCTGGACCTTAAATGACAGGATGCAGAAAAGAATCTTGGCGACAGAAATGGATGGGTTACGGAGAAGTATGAGAATATCCAGGCTACAACATATTCGAAATACATATATCAGACAAGAAATGGATGCACAAGAAACTGTTATCGATAGGATAACAAAGAGAGCTCTACAGTGGTATGGACATGTACAACGGATGTCGGAAGACCAGTGGCCTAAACATGTGTTGGATTGGATGGTACCAGGCAGAAGGAAGAAGGGGAGAAGTAGAAAAACATGGTATGAGGGAATATATGATGCCGTGATGAAGAGGGGTATGGAAGAAGGACAATGGGAAGATAGGAATCTCTGGAAAGCAGGAATAAAGGGCAAACTGCTGTAAAGTGGAAAGCCTATATTAAGTATTAAGTAAGTAAGTAAGTATTTGAATTCAGCTACTTCGTCAGAATTTCTCTTATTTGTCATTAATTGTCCATTTCCAATATATAAATTATTTCTATATGTGACCATATATTTAGTTTTATTGATTTTACTTCTAGTCCCAAAAATGTTAAAAATATAGTGATCATAAAACTAGCCTGTAATAAGTTACCCGAGACAGGTGATCCTGATTTAAAAACACTGAGAACTCTGAAATCTGTTGGTAAAGTTCAAATCCACTCTGTTTATAAAAAAGAACTATAGGTACCTTTTTTTTAGGTCGTGTTAACATGGACGTGGCTGTATGAAACGTAATTTCAAGTAAAAATTATATCTGTGTAAATGTGACAAGTTAATTTTGTCTAAGCGAGTTCTGGTCTACACAAATAATATAATTAGTTAAATTCCCGGTAGAGTTCTCTCCAATCTGTAACCTGCAAGGTACAACACATATTTATATGCGCCTTGGGACCGGACACGGCCTATAGTAATGAGTTGCTTTTGACCACACAATGTTCTCGCCAATAAAACATGCCCACAAGTTTCCAAGTGACGCCATAAATAACACACCATTAATAAGACTTGTGCAAGTTCGCTAACTCACAACTTGATCGTAATAAGTTTGAGGTTCAAATTAGACGATGAATAGAGCATGTATTGAGGAATGAGGCGCACAAAGAAATTAAACATAGGCTCAATTCTAAAAATGCATGCTATTATGTATTACAGGGAGTCTTGTCCCAACTCCTCTCAACAAACATTAAACTGGAAATATATAAAATTGTTATTCTCCGAGTTATATTTTATGGATGTGAAACATGGACTCTTACATTAAGGGAAGACAAAAGATTACCAGCATTTGAGAATAAAGTTTTTATGAACATTTTTGGACCAGAGAGAGATGAACGACAGGCAAATGGAGAAGACTGCATAACAGTGAACTATTTGATCTTTACAGGAAACCAGATATAATAAAAACAGTCAAGTTTCGTAGACTGCAATGGACAGAACATGAGACTCGAATGGGGAATGAAATAAGGGCATGGAAGCTTCTTGTAGGAAAACCAGAGGAAAACGTCCAGTTGATAGACCAAGAATGAG
Organism: Diploptera punctata; assembly: GCA_030220185.1. Lineage (NCBI taxonomy): Eukaryota > Metazoa > Arthropoda > Insecta > Blattodea > Blaberidae > Diploptera > Diploptera punctata. The sequence goes on from JASPKZ010000797.1 coordinate 29,732, forward strand.
GTATGTGAATAAAATTAACCACGATTTGAGGGAAGTAGATTATACAGAATATGATTGGAAAATATTAGCTCAGTATAGGGATGTATGGAGAACTTATGTCTGCGCGACCATGAACCTGCGGGTTCCATAGTTCCATTGAGTTGTTAGTTATAAAGCAGATATTGAAGCAAATGCAGACTTAATAAGATATAAAAAGATTTTTTATGCTGTTTGACTAAGTTTACTACTTTATGATTTTATAAAATGACCCACAAGTAGACTGTTGCAGGTAGTATGAATTGCACTATTAACCCAACATATGAATGAACTCTGGCAAACATAATTAATAATTTTGAAAGTAAACAACAAATGATACTGTAGTAGGCCTACGTAGAGTGTTTATTTAACGACGGTATTTTGAAACTAGTCCACCGCTCAGGTCACGAGGTCGTATGCAGTGGGCTCGGGTTCGATTCCCACTAGGACTAATCTCCCCTGTGATGTTTTTCTTTCGTGGTTTTTCCTCACCTGTAAGACAAGTGTCAAATATATATCGATAAGTTTGGATGTGTTCAGCAGTAATTACTACCAATTTTCAGGCGCAAAAATTATCCTTAAGCCTGAATAAAGAGGCCTCTAAGCACAATTCACCGACATCAACTTCCTAATAACACCTTAGTTGCTTGTTAGATGTTTGATTGGGTCCGTATGTTGACCGCATGCCAACCATGAATTCTACGAGCAAATAAGGTAACTAAAAACTAACTGGGTCTAGTAACGCCTTACAAAGAGGGGCTATGATTCAACAATGGACTACGCCGTTATAGATAGATAGTTACTACCAAACAAAGTTTTCGAAATGGACTGTACATTTATAAACAGAGACTTGATAATTATATATACTTTTTTTTTATAAAATCAGTAACAGGTACTTTGTAGAACAACAACCACTACTGTGGTCTCGAGGTAGCGTGCTGCCTTGTCACGCAGCGGGCCCGGGTTCGACCCCCGGTCGGGGCAGTTTTTCTGGGTGAGGTTTTTATCGGGGCTTTTCCTCACCTGTAAGACAAATTTCAGCAAACCTTTAGGGCCCAAACGATCCCCGAAATCATATGGCCATCATCTTCATCATCATCCTTATCATTATCATCATCCTTCACCGGTGTGGAAAGCAACGGGAAGCTACCTCACCTTGTGGCAATCCATTCATACAGCCTCCTGTGTAAATCTAAATAAATCCCTATCGGCAATAATAATCAGATGATATTATAACATCATTAAATGAAGCAGTTACTGGACTTAGGTCATATTTATATTCAAATCGATCAGGGAAGAGAGTGGAACCTGATTATGTAGGAGCAAAGGCCGTATAAAATGATCCAAAGAAGTCAGCACCAATGTAATCAAATTATTAGTTATTAAAGAAGACTGACAACTCAGGTAATGTAACCCTTTCTTTTGTGAAGACGGAAGTGGCTGACACATGATAATAACTTACTAATGACAATAATCCTTTGCTCGACAGATTGAGTAGAGATATCTTCTAAGCCTCCAGTTAACTGATTTAGCGTGATAACCATAACCCATTAGCTAATGTACAAGCGGGGGGTTTTACCCTGACACAAACATCGTTAGCAAAAAGTGTGGGAACATGGCAAGTTTTCTAGCGTCGGAAGCCTAGGAAAAAACCCAAGCCTAAGAAAAAACCCAAGCCTAGCTAATGTTTGTGACTAGACTGTACGTGAAGCCAGCACGGGGAAAAAAGGTCCAACCTCTGAAGGCGTAAATCGCCAATAATAAATTTGTAACACCCCCGGAATCAAAATAGGAGGGCGCATTAACTAGTTATATGTTTCGTTATATGTGCCTAAGCACAGACCTTAGGTCCACGTGATCGAGGTAGTGGAGTAGTAACTAATTTACCTATAGGCGAGAGAGGCTTCTCCTCGTCACTTACTTCTCGTATATAATTTCATCAAGTCAATTCAAAACACTACGTTCTAAAAAGTTGGATAAATTCACTTCATATATATACAATTACTTGCAGTTTATAAAAGTCAAGAATAAACTACTTTTACCAGATATTCTTTGTACATTAATTCTGCCCGACGAAGTCCTCGTGGAATCCCGAGATAAGAACCTCAACTCTACCGAATACCAACCGAGCAACCTAAGTTCTCACACATGGAGAACTCCTTCAGTATTCCTAGTGTCACTAAATCCAATCTTTACCTCTTGGCCCAACAATAACCCCTCTCCAAACCCCTCTCCATATTGGCTCCCTAACGTGCGGGCAGAATAGGTCGTAAAGTAACACACGAATAGAAATCAACGGCAGAACGACTAAGTCCCACGACCACGAGGCAACCAGGACAGAGAAGATGATGGCAACAAGCAGACAGACAGCAACTGAAGGAAGGAAGCAGTAAGTGACACAACAACAGAATAAGCATTTTTTTTACTTTTTACCTATATAAGAAATCAAAAATATTACAGTGATTTAACGGAGAATATATCTGTGTGTATTTATGTTGTTAAGAAGTAGGAATAGAAAGAGGCAGGCAAATAAAGATAAAAAAATGGATAGGAAACACGAAGAGATTAGGGAGAAGGCTTGTGGGCAACTGATTGAAGGAGAGAACGAAATCGTAAGGATGGGAGAGGACAACGAAGATGGCAGAGAGAACTTAGAGCAGAGCACAGGGGAAAGTAGTGAAAACAACGCAAGAGTAGAAGCTAGAGGGGAAGTAGAGGACAAGGGAAATCCAAGCACCGACACCATGAAATACATGGAAATGCTAATGTCGAGAATAGAGGAGATGGATAGAAGTAGGAAAATGGATTTAGAGACGATAGATAGAAGTAGGAAAATGGATTTAGAGACGATAGATAGAAGTAGGAAAATGGATTTAGAGACGATAGATAGAAATAGGAAAATGGATTTAGAGGCAATGCAGAGGAATATGAAACGGGAATTTGAAACTTGGAGAGGACAGATGGAGATAAGCAGGGAAAAAAGGATGTATTTACGTTGAAAGAAACATTAAGGGATGAGATGAGAAAAGATAGAGAGATGCTAGAAGCGAAAATAAATGAATCGTCAGCGTGTGTAGAACTAAAGATAAATAAAATGGAACAAAAACTTATTAAAGACTTAGAGAAAACAGAAAACAGGGTAATAAGTCAAATGAGAACAGAGATGAACAATAGTATAATAACGTTACAAACTAACTTAGGGGAGAAAGAGGAGGAATTACAAGGGGAAATATAAAACGAGTCGACAAGAATGTGCTCTGTAGTGTAGAGAACTCGGACAAAAGGGTAAATTATATGTGTCTATTTGTACAAAAGCCAGCCCACGAACAAGAAACACTAAAGCCCCAAGTAGCTCAGAAAATTGCAGAGCAGGATAAACGCTCTGAATTGATCGAAATGATAGTAGAGCCTAGATTTAATGAGTTAGGCACTAATATAGAACAGAAAGTGACTAACGAAATCAGCAAACTAAATGATGAAATAAGTGTCATCACAAAGAACATAAATAGTAGAGGTCAAAAGGATAGGAGCCCCGAAAATGAATCATACGCGTCGGAGAGTGTTTCTTGGACGACGGCTAATCACAAAACATATGCACGTATAGAGATACTAGGGAACCCAGAGATCGCTAGTAATTCTGTGGCGCATACTAACATAGATGATAGAAGTAAGAATCATTTGAAAAATTTTGACAAAAGTCTAGTAATTATATGTGAATCTAAGGATGAGATTGAGACTGTAAAGACCCGATAAATTACCATGCGTGTGTTCAGAGTTTGTTTGCGTGTGGGCGTAGTATCGCAAAACATGTATATAATAATAGTACAGGAGGCCTTTGCGAGTTAACAGACTGTGAAATTAGACACTAATAGTATTAAGGGTAGATAGACGGACAGTGAAAATGACACTCGAAAAATAGGAGGGAGAGATTTTTACACGTAAGAATGACAACGGAATGGATATATTACGTATGTGTGTATGTCTTGCATTGTACTATATTGTATTGTGTGCACAGGTAGACACTACTGTGATTTTAGGTATGAGATAAAGGTCAATGTAAACGCTGAAATTATGCAGTACCCAGGTAAGGAAGTGGTTATATACCGACAAAATTTTGATATAACATACAAAAGGTACAAACATATAAGCTCTACATAATCCCCAAACGAAAAAAAAAAAAAACAAGACCTGATAAATTATACTTAAATGCATGAACCAGTTTTCACGGGATTCGAACTCAATACTAGCTGAGATTAGGACATAAATGAAAAGTATTAGTGAAAAAAAAATAAATAAGTGTTGTATGGTAAAGTACCAAATATAATCAGTAATTAAAATAAATAACACTAATAAAGTGATTAAATAGGCCTAGATGAAAACGCTAATCGCGAGAGGAAAGGGCACAATGACTGCGAAAAAAAAAATAAAGTGAAATGTCAATTTAGATATTAATCATGATAATACCCCCATATTGATGAATATGATATAATTAATTGAATTAGGGTGAATACATAACACATGCATGTCCACTTTCAGCTAAGATTGAGGGCGATTAATAAATTGTTGATTTGAACTTATCGATAGAGAATGGATCTATATTTTTAAATGTTTTAACCCAATCGCTCGAGCAGAAAGCTGCAGTATCTACTTAATCCAGTAAATGTTTAAAATGAGCCCAGATAGGCCATTGTCATTGTTTAATACATATAGGTAATTGAAGAAACTTGTACAACAATCTGAATACGAATAATATCATGATGATTATGATTCTTTTGTCTAAAATAACAATCAGACAGCGTAAACATAGGAGCTAATGAGACAGGGTGAAGCTCAATGCACCTTAATTGAAAGGCCGAGTGACGGTGTGAACCTATAAAGCGTGAGGAATTTATTTGTTGATTATATTTACAGAATTTAATTTGTAGACGTGGGCCGAAGCGGCACGTCACTGTGTTTGTATAACACGTGCTATTTTGTTGAAAATATTTGAGGGCAAGGGATCCCGTATTATCTAATAATGAGATGAGATGAAGTCATGGTCGCTGGTGAAAGCGAATGTGACAATTTGTGCGAATTTGTATTCGATGTTAATAATGAGATGAGATGAGGTCATGATCGCTGATGGAAGCGAATGTGACAATTTGTGCGAATTTGTATTCGATGTTAATAATGAGATGAGATGAAGTCATGGTCGCTGGTGGAAGCGAATGTGACATACTATACGATTCTGCATTCGAAGGAAATGATTTTGCACGCTTAAGAAAATAACGTCGTTTGGCTGAGCAATGATATAGCCAGCTATGCTTTGGCAAAGTAAATGGGCCGAAATATGTTGAGAATAAAATATAAGAATCATGAATATTTCATGGATTAATAATCATGATGAATTCGTATGTATGCAATACCTATGGGGAAAATATGATAAGGGTGTAATACTATCAATAATAATTGTTTATAACGATAGCACAGCTGCTTAAACGCGATATTAGTATTTTGGTCGCAAAGATATAGATCCATGTAAATAAGTCTTATTGACTCAATTTAAATTAAATTTAGCAAGACTGAAGTGTTATTCGACATATGGTTTGAAGTAGACAAAACTGGTTCATCGCAAATGAATTCCCAAGCTGTAGACGCACATTATAATGTAGGTAGATATTAAGTGTAAATTAAATTGAAAATAAACAGTTACACATGAAGAAGCAATTTATGCTATACTGGTATTCAACTAAATAGTTTTGAATGGTAATTGTATAAGCATGAATGGTTTGAGTAGACCACCAAATATATTAAGGGTGTATCTTTTTTTTTCTTAATGAATATTTATGTATGTCTATATTGCAGAAAGTGAGTCTATTTAACCTCAAAGAACGATCCCAGGTAAAAGGGGTACATATCAGTGTTTACAATCTGAACATAATTGACGTGCTGGCAACACTCTCAGGGTTAACGTGCTCTAACCAATATTATAGCCATTTTTTCTTTAAAGGCCACTATAGCTATGATACTAGCATTATATTACGCGAGAGGATTATAAACAAATAAGAAAAAAAAACCCTTGATTTTTCCATTTGTTTATAGGGCATTTGTGGCAATCCATTCATACAGCCTCCTGTGTAAATCTAAATAAATCCCTATCGGCAATAATAATCAGATGATATTATAACATCATTAAATGAAGCAGTTACTGGACTTAGGTCATATTTATATTCAAATCGATCAGGGAAGAGAGTGGAACCTGATTATGTAGGAGCAAAGGCCGTATAAAATGATCCAAAGAAGTCAGCATCAATGTAATCAAATTATTAGTTATTAAAGAAGACTGACAACTCAGGTAATGTAACCCTTTCTTTTGTGAAGACGGAAGTGGCTGACACATGATAATAACTTACTAATGACAATAATCCTTTGCTCGACAGATTGAGTAGAGATATCTTCTAAGCCTCCAGTTAACTGATTTAGCGTGATAACCATAACCCATTAGCTAATGTACAAGCGGGGGTTTTACCCTGACACAAACATCGTTAGCAAAAAGTGTGGGAACTTGGCAAGTTTCTAGCGTCGGAAGCCTAGGAAAAAACCCAAGCCTAAGAAAAAACCCAAGCCTAGCTAATGTTTGTGACTAGACTGTACGTGAAGCCAGCACGGGGAAAAAAGGTCCAACCTCCGAAGGCGTAAATCGCCAATAATAAATTTGTAACACCCCCGGAATCAAAATAGGAGGGCGCATTAACTAGTTATATGTTTCGTTATATGTGCCTAAGCACAGACCTTAGGTCCACGTGATCGAGGTAGTGGGAGTAACTAATTTACCTATAGGCGAGAGAGGCTTCTCCTCGTCACTTACTTCTCGTGTATAATTTCATCAAGTCACTTCAAAACACTACGTTCTAAAAAGTTGGATAAATTCACTTCATATATATACAATTACTTGCAGTTTATAAAAGTCAAGAATAAACTACTTTTACCAGATATTCTTTGTACATTAATTCTGCCCGACGAAGTCCTCGTGGAATCCCGAGATAAGAACCTCAACTCTACCGAATACCAACCGAGCAACCTAAGTTCTCACACATGGAGAACTCCTTCAGTATTCCTAGTGTCACTAAATCCAATCGTTACCTCTTGGCCCAACAATAAACCCTTCTCCAACCTACAATTCCCTAGTAAAGTTGCAAAGCATAGCATGAAAATGCTATGATTGCAATGAATGACCTGCCCTCGGGCAGAATTACTATGGATGGAATACCTTACATATTCTTAAGAGAAAGTCGGCCGTGGTGGACTAAGTGGTTATGCTCCTTGCCTCTTGTCCCGAGGGTCGCGGGTTCAAACCCGGCCGGGGTCGATGGATTTTTAGGACGGAAAAATCCAAGGAGCAAGTCCTCCGGGAGGGACTTTAAGCCGTGGTTCCCGAGTCTGAAGATTTTCAGGCTCGTAAAAAATCCTCAAGCCTGAATTGAAAGGCCTCTAAGCAAAATTTACCGAATTTTCCCGTCCTAGTACTACCTTGGTTTCCTAGATATCAGAATGAGGCGGAACGCTGACCACGGACCACTCAAAAATTACATCTATACGAAAACAAGTGTAACTAAATTAGTGTGGTTCAAATTCTTCCCTGTAGGGGGAGAGCGCCTAAATCTCTGTAAACGGAAAACATGGGCTTACAAAAAAAAAGAAGATATATTAAGTATTGGTAGAAGTTTATGCTTGATCGACCTAGGACCGTTGAAATAACAATGGAAGTCTGATAGGCAAGTTGTTAAACTCATGAAGATTTTATTGTGACGTTGTCTGGTAATCCTAACTAATCTGCTGTTAAGTTTGTGGCAGGAGAACTCCTAAACCCAGGTCTTTGTGTAACCAGGTGTTAATACTTATGCTGTAGTAGTTAGAGTAGACACATTCTGTATTGTACCACAAAATGTAAACTTAATCATTTTAAGCATACACAAAAAATAATTTCGGATAACCAAGGTGTTAGACAAGGGTGTTGTCTGTCACCCACTCATTTTAATATTTAAATTGATTATATATATATATATATATAGTCATGGGAACGAGTGACACAAAGTATATATTTAAATATACTACTGTTTATTTATGACTTTGCTATTATTCAAGATAAATAATCTACTCAACAAATATCAGTTTCTAAATTAAATTAATATCTGTAAAAAAAATAATATGAAAATGTCGACTGTTAAAACAAAAGTTAAGTATTGGTATTATAAGGTAAAGAGTCAGTTAGAACAAAAGTAATAATTAATAATCAATTTAAAGGAGACGTAAATCACTTTAATTATTTGGAATATGATATTCGTCTTCTTCTTCTCTTTGCTTTAGGTCCGTGACCTGTTCCACCCAGAATTAAAAGCCCCTCCATCTATTTTTTGGTCATGAGGTGTCCTTCTCCCATCCTCTGGTAACTTATCTCTTGATATGCGTACAATTCTATCTGGTGTCATGCGGGTTATGTTGTTTCCATTCGAATCTTGATTTTTCCGCCCATTCAGCTAGTACCTGAATATTCAGCTGCCTTCTTATTTCCTCATTTCTAATTAGATCTTTCCTTGATTTACGCACAATCTTCCTCAGAATATTAATTTCATTTGTTTAAAGTTTGCTTTCTTTTAATAGTATCTGCTCTTGATTCGGAGGCATAGGTCAATATTGAGCGTATCACTGCTTTATGTATATTCTTGTTTTGGTATATTTATTTAAGTATTTGTTTTTCCACTTGATATCATTAATACACCAAGCCGCTTTCTCTCTGCTTTATTAGCCTGAAGTGTGTCTTTATTAAGTAACTATCTCCAGCTAGTTACTTCCTCACCCAAACATTTCATTACCATAACATGATCAATAATTTTCCTTTCTAATTCTAACTTGCATCATAAAGGGTCTTTACTTATTGTCACCGTTTTGGATTTTGCTAATGATATTCTCATATTGAACTTTCGGCAACTTAGATAGAATCCATATAATAATCTTTGTATATCATCTTCTGTATTCGCCATCAAGACAATATCGTCCGCATAACACACGATATTGATTTCCTTATTTGCCCTTTTCTCCATCTTTATTCTTAATGCCTTTCTTCCATTCTTGTGCAGCCTTTTGTTCTTCTAAGGAAGTTCATTTCTACACTTTGTATTCTACTTTGTAATTTTTTGGTCATTACCCAAATTTCACTCCCATAAAGTAATGCAGGAACTGCCAATATTTTATAAAACTTCAATCATGTATCTCTTCTTGTTTTGTTCTTTAATGTTTTATGTATAGTTCCACATATCATTTGAAATCTTGACAGTTTCATATTTACGTCTCTTTCAGTTTTTGTGTTTATAGTAAAATTATAACCCAAATAATTAAAATTTGTTACTTGTTCCAGAGGTTCGTTGTTTATTATGATTTTTTATCTTACATGTTCACTTCCCCAAAATGCCTTATTTTCGTTTTTTCCTTTGATATTTTAAAATTATATTCGCATAACTGATTTAATTGATGTAAAGAGTACTGCAAATTATTTTCATTTTCTTGAATAATAACCATATCGTCAGCATACATTAAAACTTCCAGGTGGTAATTGATGGAAAGCCAGGCTCCGCATAACACACGATATTGATTTCCTTATTTGTCATTTTCTCCATCTTTATTTTTAATGCCTTTCATTATTTAATTTGTTACTAAATTAAATAACAATGGACTTAATGATATGATAAAGATTATGATATATGAGTTGATATAAAATTAATCAAGTTTCATAGAATCTGTGGAACAATTATTATTATATGATTGGTAGACAATATATTTATATGATTATAACATTTACAGTATCTCCGTTTGATAAAAAGTTGGAGTTAATGTTAAAAACATAGAATAAAGCGAACCGTAATGTTATTTTTTCCAGTTTCATATGAAACTACAGTTTTGCAATGTAACTTTTTTCCCTATATTTTTGTCGTGTTTGAAAAATATTTTGTTTGGAATTATGTCATGTGTCTCGTATCAACAAGCAAGAGCAAAATAAAATATATTTAATGTTTAATTATAATATGTTTTAATAATTTATCGGTGTTACTGTAAAGCTTTCTACTTCTTCAGAGTTTCATTTTATGGCTTCTATACATTTCTATCCCTTCATGTTAACGTAAAACATGTACCTGTTCGTTGTATAAACAAAGCCATTGCAAAACATCGTGAATTTTTAAAAATTTCATTGTTTGTTAATTACCTCTGTCAGTTTATTACTAAGAGAAAAAAAAGTAATGTTTTATATTAATTTTAAACTATGCTTGCCACCACAATGAAAACTCATTATTGCGTTTTACTCGTGAGTTTGAAATGTAATTAACATCAGGAAATAATTGATGCTTCATAGTGGATTAATATTGGTACTTTTCTCGTACCTGTAAAAAAATTATACAACAAATCTATAGTTTTAGCTGTGTTTCAATTTGGGGTATTTTATTATAAAATAAACGCATTTATAGTGATGCTGTATAACTTAATCATGTTATCTTGCAAATAATTGTTAGTATATCTAGAATAAGGATTTCTATGTAATAAGAGATGACACTGCAATACAGACAGTATAGTATAATATTCAACTGTTTGTGTGTGAAACAAAGATAAAAGACAGTCAAAAATCGTATTTTTCATTTTACTAATCAATCGTTCATATATGAAACAAAACAAAAGACAGTCGTAACGCTTACTTGTCATTATGCTATGTTGGAATAATATTATTACCTTTTTTGCGCGATAGTGCGTTTTGTCGTACTTACAGCAATGGTGACCATGATTAAAAGTTCAACTTCCTACATTTCGGGGTTACTAACTGGCATTATCGAACCCGTAGGTTCATGGCCGCGCGGACATAAGCTCTCCATACATCCCTATCCTGAGCTAATACTTTCCAATCATTCCCTGTATAATCTACTTCCCTCAAATCATAGTTAATGTTGTTCTCCCACCTCATTCTTGGTCTACCAACTGGGCGTTTTCCCTCTGGCTTTCCTACAAGAAGCTTCCATGCACGTCTTTCATTCCCCATACGCGCAACATGTCCTGCCCATCGCAGTCTACGAGACTTAACTGTTCTTATTATATCTGGCTTCCTATAAAGACCATGTAGTTCATTGTTATGTAGTCTTCTCCATTCACCTGTCTGTTCATCTCTCTTTGGTCCAAAAATTTTCCTAAGAACTTTATTCTCAAAAACTCGTAATCTCATTTCCTCCCTTAAAGTAAGAGTCCATGTTTCGCACCCATAAAATATGACTGGTAGAATAATAGTTTTATATATTTTCAGTTTAACGTTTTTTGAAAGGAGTTGAGACATCAAGAGTCTCTGCAATGCATAATAGCTCGAATTTCCAGAATTGAGACTATGTTTAATTTCTTTGTGCATCTCATTCCTATTTGTGATTATTGTTCCTAGGTATTTGAATTCAGCCACTTCCTCAAAATTTCCCTCATTTGTCATTAGCTGTCCATTTCCATTATATAATGCATTTCTACGTGTGACCATATATTTAGTTTTATTGATATTTACTTCCAGTCCTAATTCCTTAGTGTTACTCAATAGTGTGTGTGTGTGTTGGCCTTTAGTATCTCCTCGCTATCGGCCAATAGTACTACATCATCAGCATAAACTAACAGCTTATTAATACCGTTGAGTTGTAGGCTGCCAACCTAAATAACTATACTGTAATAAAATAATTATACTGTAATATTACACATTACAAAGACGCGTATGGAAAGTAGAACCACTGCTTTCTATCTATACCACAATGTATATAAAAAGAAATCCAAAAAGGTAGTGTTAATATAGGCCCTACATTATATGAAACAAATTACTGTATTTTAAATGAACTGAACTTTATTTGAAACAGTATAAAACAATAAATACGTACTTGCCGCCATTTTATAACTATTGGACTCACGGCATCCTGTAGTTTCAACTAATAAACATTGCCCACACTGTTAACGTTAGTAAATTGTTTATAATGAACGCAAATATTTCCAACAAATATATTTATTTCACTATTATTTATTAATTTGAAACACCATCGCTCCAAAAAAAAATGTTACCACGCACGTTTGTTGAACGTTTTTACGATTCCTCTCTCGAAATCGATTCTGGTAAAAGGCACTTCCCAACCTCGCATCGCAATACACTTTTTTATGAAGGTATTTCATCTCAAGATCACACTGATAATAACCTTTGGCCTTATACTAATATGGAATCATCTAACAGAGCGCAACATGGAAGACATAGAAAAATAAAGGCATCGTTCCTAAAGAAAACCCTATGCGTCTCGAGGATCACCCCCTCCAGACTAGTGTATGGAATGGCAAAGGAAACCTTCTCCTTAGAAGACCTAAGGCTTCAACTTCAATTGCCCGCCACTACAGCCTGGAAATCAGCAGTCCAAAAAAGGAAAGAAAAAACAGCGCAAATACAAGACAACTTCTATGCGTCAGATGCCTTTCTGAATCGAGACTGGACCAGAGAAAACTATGCCTTACGGCATGTAGTAACTAGGCTCAGCATCCATGGTTTTCATCACAAGATCTGCACCCTCAAGTTATCCCATGATCCAACCAGTGAATGTGTACGCGAACTGTGCGGCAAAGAGTGTGGAAAATACTACATCCAATGGTGCAAAGTAAGAGCCAAATCAATAGAAGCCTACAGCAAAGAAACTTAGCATGTACAATGTATATGATACTATGCACATTCGTGCGCTTTTCGTTATTATTAATATTACTTGTCTGCGCGATAGCGAGTTTTTTCGTATTTACAGCAATGGTGACCATGATTGAAATTTCAACTTCCTACATTTCGGAGTTGCCAACCTAAATAACTATGCTGTAATAAAATAACTGTACTGTAATATTACATGTTACAAACACGCGTGTGGGAAGTAAAATCAATGCCCTCTATGTATACTACATACAATGTGTATACAAAAAAAATCCAAAAGGTAGTGTTAATATACATTATACGAAACAAAGCACTGTATTTTAAATGAACTGAACTTTATTTGAAACAATATAGAACGATAAATACGTACTTGCCGTCATTTTATAATTATTGGTCTCACGGCCTCCTGTAGTTTCAACTAATAAACATTTTCCACGCTGTTAACGTTAGTCAATTATTTATAATGAACGCAAATATTTCCAACAAAGATCATCACATCACTCCATGTCATATACCATCTTCACTTCTCGCAACTGGAATTCCCTACCACAAGAATTAAGGGGCTTCCAAACATTGGCATCTTTAAAAATATATATAAATTTATATTTACTCTAACCTCGACTTCATCATTACCCAGTGTATGGTAGTACATATATTAATTGGTGTTTCTCGTATAATTTATCATATTTATACTATTATTATTATTATTATTATTATTATTATTATTATTATTATTATTATTATAATCGTAAGTATTATCGTAAGTATTATTATTGTTATTATCGTATAAAATGTTGTTTGCATATTAAATTTACATTGTTACATTTAAAATATATTTAACTATTTATAATTAGTATAGTGTACAGCTTGAGTCCAAGCTCTATGTGTTTGCAGGGGGAAGTGTGAGGAGTGGGAGGAGGTACACTTCTATGCTTCTCATAGTACTAACAGCTGAGACAGCAAATTCCTTTCAGACGCACGGAGCTGGGTCCCGAGCGGTATATCTATATTTGTCAAATATTTATTTGTATTTGTGCTGCTTGAGTGGAAGAGAAGGCCTTATGGCGTTAACTCTGCCAGAATAAATAAAACATTATTATTATTATTATTATTATTATTATTATTACATGTCTCACTGTGTCAGTATTTTGACCGCGTACCATTACTTACAACTTTAGGGAAATAAGCGTAACTAAATTATTTCGGTCTTGTAACTCCTAACAGAGGAGAAAGTAAGGCCCAGCATTGAAGTGTTACGCCACTGTATATCGACTTGAAAATATTAGGTCAGAATAGGGATGTATGGAGAGCTTATGTTCGCGCGGCTATGAACCTCCGAGTTAGATAGTGCCAGTGAGTTAGTTGGTTAATAAATTACGTACGACAGTGAATTAAAACTATCTCACAAATTACTTAAAATAGCAAGAGAGAAAAGAATGGAGTAATAATTCTTCTCGGGAAACAATAAAACACACGCATGGCATCTGCCTTCAATCCATCTACAAAATAACAGTAAAGTTGTAACGTTACGCTACGTTAATTTTATTTTGGACCGGCCTTTATGGCTACATTTTCTGTTTGAGTGGGAGATGCTCAGGTCAACAGACGACATTTTACGCGTAGTCTCCTGAAATTTACAGGAGAAAGTTCAACCAACAGATTTAACACAAACAATAACACGTGCAATTATACTCTTACTTTCATTAGGAAGAAACTAAAATATACAGAGTGTAAAATGTACTGAAACCCAATAATGTAACTGATTGGATGGCTCTAATTAATGTATTGAGTATTTCTTATCCTTCTAAAATTTGCCACAATTTATTGCGGTTTATATTATCATAGATTTCAATGTAACTATTGTGTTAACTGTGCTCCTGCCTGTTCGAAATCCACATTGTTCTTCATATAATAAAGTTTCAGCAAACTGATCCAGTATGTTTTATAATATATTTCCATGTAATTACAATGCAATGCCTAATAGTGTTATCCCTCTGTAATTTTCATTTTTTTTCAAACCTTTTTATGTAAATTTACAACCATATCTGACTGCCATTCTTATTGAATTCTTTGAGATTGCCATATGTTTCTGAATTTAATTACCTCGGTCACCTAATATCTGACATAACACCTACTATCTGATTGAATTATTTGAGATTGCCATGTTTCTGAATTTAGTTACCTCGGTCACCTAATATCTGACATAACACCTACTATCTGATTGAATTCTTTGAGATTGCCATGTTTCTGAATTTAATTACCTCGGTCACCTAATATCTGACATACCACCTAATAGCTGATATAAGAAATAACACAGAGACAAAGTTACAGAAATACAATGCAATAAATGGAGTTATAAAAATAAATACTAAAATTAAATCAAATTTGCAAGCGGTACAGATGAGAGTTTTATGTTCGCTCCTAGGTTTGACAAAAATTGACAAGCAAAGAAACACAGATATACGTGACTATTTGACTCATGCCCCAAATGAGACTCAATGGCCAATCACGTTTCAATGATTTCTGTTTTACAACCAATCAGAGTCGTGTTTCACGAAATATTTATCAGTGTCATAATTACCATATTAAACAAGGCTCCTCCTTTTTAATATTCTGAACAGGTCTGACCATTATTTTGCAGTGACTGAGCCTGTTAAAATACGGCTACCAGATTGTATATATAGTGCATGAATGTCAACACATGCCGCATGCGGGAGTTAATATAAAAATATTTGTAGCAATTGATTATACCACCAAAAAAAGAAACCACTCTTTGCACTTTCTTAAATGTATTTTTTCCCAGGTAACAATCCAGAAAAATATAATTGTCATATTTACATCATACGACATCAGAAATGAATTAATATACAGTTTGATGTGTTTCATTTTTTCTCCACTAGAGAGCATTCTTACAATATTGCGTTCCTTTGGCAATAAATAGTATGATCTGGTTGCAGTGATAAACAAAAGAATGAAGCGCATTTGTTTTCAAATATCGCTGTTTACATTAAATATATAAATATTTTAAAATAACTATAGTTAAATAATGATTTGTGAGTAAACAGCTTAATTTTATTCGTTAAATAGTCCTAACAAATGCCACTCTTGATTTCCAAATTCTCTAGATAAATTCACTCCTCACTTCGTGAGTCGTGAATTTATCGATAATTTGGAAATCACTCGTGGCATTACTTATGATAAATTAAAAGTTCAGAATATAGATTAAGAAATTCAGAATTATCAAAAGTAATGCCACGAGTGATTTCCAATTTTTCTAGAGAATTTTGAAATCAAGAGTGGCATTTGTTAGGACTATTTAACGAATAAAATTAAGATGTTTACTCACAAATCATTATTTAAATATAGTTATTTTAAAATATTTATATATTTAATGTAAACGGCGATGTTTGAAAACAAATGAGAAACGTTGTGTTCCATTTGTTCATCACTGCAACCAGATCATATTCATTGCCAAATAGAATCGCAATATTGTAAGAGTACACCCTAGTGGAGAAAAACTAAACACATAATTACAGTTATTAATTAATTTCTGATGACCTATGATGTAAATATGTCAATTATATTTTTCTGCAACGTTAATTCCTGGGACATATTACGTTTAAGAAAGTGCAAACAGTGGTTTATTTCTTTTTTTTTGGTGGTGTAATCAATTGCTACAAATGTTTTTCAATTATATCTCACAAGCAGAATCTGGTTACATTCGTGCACTATATATACAATCTGGGAGCCACTTGATAAAATGAAAGCGATAAAATGAAAGTGATAAAATTGAGTTCAAAAACGACTGTGATTGGTTGTAAATCAAAATCCATTGAAATGTGATTGGTCATTCACTGCCATTTGGTGCATGAGTTAAATAGTCCTTCTAAAATTTCCTACAATTTACTGTGGTTTATATTAACATAGGTTTTTTTCAAAATCTATGAATATTAGGAATGGCGCGTGGTTACATTTTCTTCTTTTAACAATTATCTGTTCTAATATAAATATTGTGTCAACGGTAAACCTGCCTATTCGAAATCAACATTGATCCAGTATGTTTTCAAATATATTTTCATATAATTTAAATGCAATGCCTAATAGTGTTATCCCTCTGTAATTTTGACATTTTTTCAAGCCTTTTATATACATTTACAACTATATGTGGCTCCCATTCTTGTGGAATTTTTTTAATTGCCATATGTCTCTGAATTTAATTACTTGGGTCCTCTAATATCTGACATCACCTAATATTTTATATAAGAAATAACACAGAGACAAAGTTGCATAAATACAGTGCAATAAATGGAGTTAGGCTATAAAAATAAATGCTAAAATTAAATGAAATTTGCAAGCGGCACAGATGAGTTTTCTATATCCGCTCCTAGGTTTGAAAAAAATTGACAAGCAAATAAACACAGACATACCCGATAAATTAAACGTTCAAAATTTAGATCAAGAAATTCAGAATTATCAAAGCAATTGGTTACAACATGTCCAAAGAATGGACCCATCTCGCTTTCCTAAATTAGCATTGAGTATATCAACCTAAAAACTTCGAGATAAAGGAAGACCAAAATCAAGATGGACTGCTTGCAATATACTAAGTTATCGGTTGTTAAAATTGTTTATATTTTACATTCATGACCCAGTGTTAAATTAAACAGGTGTAAGGTATAGAAATTTCAGTACATTCAACTACGCTAGCCGAGACAAAGGGTTAAGATAGAATACTCAGAATTCTCAACTAACAGGTTATAAGGAAAATGTATAATTATTTTTATTATTTTGTTGTTTGTTGGTGGACGAATCTTATCGATAGATATAAAAACGAATATTTGCCTGTCTGCCCTTCATAGACTTGCAAAACCGTTGGACCTATTTTTTTGTGAAATTATGTATATACAGAGTTTCAGATGCGGTGAGTGTTTAGCCGTTATCTGTTATATTCTAAAATCATTAGGTGTATAGTCCACAGACGAAGTGAATGAAAGCATTAGGTATTTCATACTCAGCACATTATATCATAAAGGATTGTACTATAACTTACCTTCATTTAGACGCTGAAGGGCGTGTTAGTTCCTAATCTTATGGACACACTTCAAAATTTTAATCATCACCCTTACATCACATTGAACTACGAAACATTAAAATATAAAGTTACTAAACCAAATAAGAAGAGCAAATTTAATTATCATAAAACACAAAGTATATAACATACAATTAAATACGCCTGAAATTTACTGCAGATGTGAGTGAGATCATGACTGTTCCTATATTCTCAGGTAGTAAGCCATTGTATCTCTTGCAATTCCCCGTGGCCCTCTTCGTCCATTGCTTCCATTCTTCCCGCCTGTGGACTGTGTTCACCTGGAACGAAAATTTAAAAATCGCTCCAGCAATCGCAATTTTCGATGTTTCACAACAAAACTCAGAATATCCCATTAAAATAAACCGAGGTATGCATTATCCAAAAATCAGGGAAATCCCATCGTTAGAAGTGGGGGTTTACTTGAAATCTGAAATTAAAAAGTGCTTATACGACTGGACCGATTTTTATGGAATTTTTTGTGTGTTTGATTTGTGTCCCTGGATGACTTAGATTCACATTAGCTGTAAGATTTCACCTGAATTGAAAATTAAATAATAGCTCTAGCGGTCACAATTTTCGATGCTTAACGAAAATAAGTATCCATCCATAGTAATTCTGCCCGAAGGCAGGTCCTTCACTGCAATCATAGCATTTTCATGCTATGCTTTCAGCTTTACTAGGGAATTGTAGGTGTGGTAGCTTCCCGTTACTTTCCACACCGGTGAAGGATGATGATGATGATAAGGTTGATGATGATAATGATGGCCACATGATTTCGGGGACCGTTTGGGCCTGAAAGTTCTCCTAACATGTGTCTTACAGGTGAGGAAAAAACCCGATAAAAACCTCACCCAGAAAAACTGCCCCGACCGGGGATCGAACCCGGGCCCGCTGCGTGA
This sequence comes from Diploptera punctata, assembly GCA_030220185.1. Classification (NCBI taxonomy): domain Eukaryota; kingdom Metazoa; phylum Arthropoda; class Insecta; order Blattodea; family Blaberidae; genus Diploptera; species Diploptera punctata. The sequence goes on from JASPKZ010000797.1 coordinate 48,453, forward strand.
CAAGGCAGCACGCTACCTCGAGACCACAGCGGTGGACAAAATAAGTATATCCTATTTTCGGTTTATTTTAATAGGATTTTTTAAAAAATAAGTATATCCTATTAAAATAAACCGAGGTAGACATTATCCAAAAATGACCGAAATCAGAAAATTAGAATGGAAGTTTACTTGAAATTCGAAATTAGAAACTGCCTAAACGACTGGACAGATTTTGATGACTTTTTTTTGTGCGTTTGAGTGAGTCCATGGATGGTATAGATTCACACTTGTACCCGGTTGGTGCGCTGCGATCGGGTAATAGGAATTTTTTAATGTCAGTTGTGTAATCATCTGTATTACCGACATATCCGCGTGACAACAATGTGACGTTATAATGCACGCTAATGAGCTACAACAGATGTCAGTGAGGAGTTTTCTTGCGAACTTATTAATTAATGAATTTTATGGTAAAAAAATAACTTTTTATCGTCCGGCTATGACATGAGAATTGAACGTTCGGGTAAGACAATGTCTGCCGGGTCAGCTAGTAGCCTAAAAATAAATATGTAATTTAAAAGCGATGACGTCTAATTGTAATATATTTGATATGTCATTGTATTTACTTTAATTAATATAGCAAAATGAATGTTATTTTAATACATAATAATAAATACTAGTGGTAGCCCAGTGATCAATTCATTATTTATTTTATTTTATGACTCTCCATCTCAACGGTTTTAACAATGAATTTTATTAGTATTGACTTTTTAAGTTTGTCACAAATACGTCATTATGTATTAATTTTCGATTTATTTTAAATATACGAACGATAGGAAATATGTGGTACAGATTCACTAAGCCATATTAAAAAAAATTATAACGTGTCATTTAACATTTGTATACTATTTATACTATTTAAATTTGCATTTGGTCTATTATTACGTGCACGGGAATATTTATATCGCTTCTTCTTCATCTCTCACTCCGACCCGTCAAAGTTCTATGTTGAGGCATAATGGCAGTAGGTGCGGATATGTAAATAAAAACATGTAATGAAATTACAAAGATTAGACAGGGTTTAATTTAAATTTAAATAATAAAATATACTCACTTTTTTTAATCACTAATGATAAATACACGAGAATATGTCAGTTCACATTGCTGCTGCACAATTTTCTTTTTACAACAATGAACTTACTGTATGGACTAAACAAATGAATAATACACATAAATTCCTTAGAGACAATTTATTTTATTTTAATTATTTATTTATTTATTTATTTCAAATGCCCCAGGTGGTCTTTCGACATTCCTGGTTTCTCTCCTGGCAATGGCATATGTAACCCACTTCTGAGGTTTGGGCGCCTGGAAGGCGGGGTTACGTTGCCCCGATGGTATGATGGGTGATGATGATAATGGTGCGCCAGGAGAGTCTCTAATCCTAAGCTTAACCTAAGATGAATACGAATGATAATGATTGCGATGGCCATATGATTTCGGGGACCGTTTGGGCCTTAAAGTTTTCCTGACATGTCTTACAGGTGAGGAAAAACCCCGATAAAAACCTCATCCAGAAAAACTGTCCCGACCGGGGATCGAACCCGGGCTCGCTGCGTGACAAGGCAGCACGCTACCCCGAGACCACAGCGGTGGACTTTATTTTATTTTGTTTAATTTAAATTTATTTGTAACACATATTATACATAAATTTTATTTATCTGCACCTCATTTCTATATGAACTTTATTTATGCCAAATATCACGCTCCTCCGTGCGTGCAAAATGTACTTAAAAAGAGGTACAAAGTTGTTGCTTCACGTATTAATATATAGATAACATGAGTTACTACAAATTATGTAAAACATTTTCTGAAATGCTCTGCATTTACGAAGTTCATTAAGTAAGAATAAGTAAAAAAATATACTCTTTCAAATGTTTTCTCGATACCGTTCGAGTTGAGATAGCGGAAGTGTTGAAAATGTAAAAGTTCGTTTGGAGGCAGGTAAGAGGTGAGAATGAATAAGGCGGAGAAATTTCAAGGAAAGTAATGTCAACGTTATATAGAGCAGAGTTCGACAAACAGGAAATTCAAACGAGAGAGAAAGGAAGGCTTTTTTATACATCGATTTTACATTAGTGGCTGTGCGATGTTTTATCTTTTTCTTGGGATCCAAGTTGGCCACGTGATCCGTCTGCACATCCGTCTGGTCAAGGAGCAATTTGGCACACAATCACACCGGTGGGCGTGCGACCAACAGCAATTCAAATGCCAAGTTATTCACTAGAGAACATTTCATCATTTCCACGCTCTTATGTGCAGTCAGTACTTCAATGATACACTATTCCAAAGAAATATACGCAAACACATTTTGGTTTTAAAAAAGCGTATGCCATGATACTAATAGGTTTGTCTTTGTGGCCATGAACCTACGGTTCCACTCAAACAGAAGAGTCCACATTACCCGAACCTCATATATATTTTGTTTTAAAGAACGAGGATTTTTATAATGTATTTAAATATATAAAATTATTATTCTACCAGTTATATTATATGGATTCGAAACATGGACTCTTACTTTAAGGGAGGAAAGGAGATTACGAGTATTTGAAAATAAAGTACTTAGGAAGATTTTTGGACCAAAGAGAGATGAACAGACAGGTGAATGGAGAAGACTTCATAACAATGAACTGCATGGTCTTTATAGGAAACCAGATATAATAAGAACAGTTAAGTCTCGTAGATTGCAATGGGCAGGACATGTGGCACGTATGGGGAATGAAAGAGGTACATGGAAGCTTCTTGTAGGAAAACCTGAGGGAAAACGCCCAGTTGGTAGACCAAGAATGAGGTGGGAGAATAACATTACCGGTAACTATGATTCGAGGGAAGTAGATTATACGGGGAATGATTGGAAAGCATTGGCTCAGGATAGGGATGTATGGAGAGCTTATGCCTTCGCGGCCATGAACCTGCGGGTTCGGTAGTGCCAGTGAGTAAGTAAGTAAGTATTTATATTTAGAGAAAAGATTAAATAATTATTACAATATAACAATTTTTTTTTCTTGTAATTGCATTTAATTTAGAAATCTCTCTATAGGTCAGTCCCGCGCCGTAGCCGAGCGGTTAAGGTAGGAAGCCTTGGCGCAGAGCTACGGGACTTGCGTTGGTTCGAGTCTCCATGGGGGAAGAAATTTTCTCATGGTATTTCGGCCAGTATGGGACAGGTGCCCACCCAGCATCGTGAGGCAATTGGGTAGCTACAATAAGTAGCGGAAGCAGGTTGAGGAACCAGCTATAACGGCTGGGGGACTTGACATGCTAACCACATGTCACCCCTACACTGGCTTTTGATCATCTACCTCTGTGATTGACACATGTGGATGTGAAGGGCCAGCAGCCGGCTGGTAAAAGGGCAACGCTGAAAAGTGGAAAGACCCTCAATCGGATCTATAGGTCACCTTTTTTTGTTTTCTCCCAACGAAATTAAATATTAAATAACTAACTCACTGGTACTATCGAACCCGTAGATTTATGGCCGCGCGGACGTAAGCTCTCCATACATCTCTATCCTGGCCAATGTTTTCTAATCATCCCCCATACTGTACTTTCCTCATATCATAGTTAACATTATTCCACCTCATTATTGATCTACCAACTGTGCGCTTTCCCCCTGGTTTTCCTACAAGCTTTCATGTTACTATTTCATTCTCCATTCGTGCCACATGCATTGCCCATCGCAGTCTATGAGACTTAACTGTTCTTATTATATCTGGTTTCCTATAAAGATCATGTAGCTCACTGTTATGAAGTCTTCTCCATTCACCTGTCTCTTCATCCCTCTTTGTCCAAACATTTTGCTAAGAACTTTAATCTCAAATACTCCTAATATTTTCTCCTCCCTTAAAGAAAGAGTCCATGTATCACATCCATATAATTTAACTGGTAGAATAACAGTTTTATATATTTTCAGTTTCACGTTCATTATAAGGTGTTGGGACAACAGTCCCTATAATGCATAAAAGCATGCATTTCCAGATTTGAGCATCTCACTCCTCATTTCTCTTTGTAATTATTGTTCCTAGGTATTTGAATTCAGCTACTTCTTCAAAATTTCTCTCGTCTCATACAAGATTCTGACCCCCATTATAAATTCACCCATATGTTTGATCATATATTTAGTTTAATTGATGTTTACTTCCAGACCCAACTTCTTAGTTACTCAATAGGAAGTGCGTGTTGGTCCTTAGTATCTCCTCGCTATCGCCCAAAAATACATCATCAGTATAAACTTGTTAAGGGGACCGAATTGCGAATTTCAAAATTCTTTTAGTTTTCATCTGATTGTTTTGAAATGTTTATCACATTAATTATGTGCTTATAGAAGAGTTTCTGTGACGTTCGGTGTTTATAAGTAGAATAGTTTCAGAATTATGATTTTTAAAATTATTTTTTTAAAACTATTTTTTTAAATATTTCCTGAAAATGCTCCTTACGATGCATTTTTAAATATTCTCTGTTGAAATTTGAGATTCAGAGTCTTCATGACTCCACTAAACACATTTGCTATGCAAAAAAAATATTCATAAAGGGAGGATAATGCTTTTCATTTTTTTAAATTGTCATTTATTTTTTCATCTCAATTTTAAAGAATACATGTGTCTTAGACTAGTAACTGCATAGCAAATTAGAATTAGCATTTATTGGAGAGTCTAACCATCAAATTTCACTTTGATAACAAAAACATTGCATCGTAAGGGGCATTTTAAGTTTTGGAAAATGTCAAAGAAATGGAAACCGAAAAAAAAAATCGCATTTTAAGTTTTAACGTAGTAATGCTGACCTCACGTGGAAGTTTAACTCTTACGTCACGGGGTCAATTTTGCTCCTACAATGAAAGTGTTTACATGAAAAGATCCTAAAGAATAAGAGTCATTAAAAAGCAAATAAACAAAAACTGCATTTTTTTACCATTTTTAGAACATTTTCACCATTCGGTCCTCTTAATACTATTGCTTGAGTGACTCCGAGAACTGTGCCGGCGATACCATTGCTGCCGAAAGGGTTACCCATGCCGGAAAGTTCGAAGTCGATAAGCTAGACGAAAAATACGTTGATCGAAAGAGTGACGATCTTTCTCCGTAAAAATACAACCATTAAGAAACGCGGACAAGGCATCCACTGGGATAAAATTTTCCGAAGGTAAAATAGCCCCCATTCGGTTCTCCGGGTGGAGACTATATTAGAGAATCCATGCCAAAGGCTCAAATACAAGGACATGTTCCTAGGAAAATGTAATATTAGATGAATAATATTATATTATGGTTTACTATTAATAGGAGAACAGAAACTAATTATCTTTTACTTTGTAGCAAGAAATTTGTAAAAGCAATCTTGTGAAAATTTGCATAATAATAAAGTTCACATATCCTTCCAAGACATACATGAAGACTTCGTATGCTAGCAGAGAAGTCTATTAATGCTTTCAAAGAGATCAGAAATTCATTACACGAAATGCAACTAAGATTTGTTAAGTAAAAGAGGAGCTGCTCAAAGAGGGAAAATGGCAGAAGCACCTGGCATATCTAATTTGGAAGTGGGCGGAAACTATTATCTTAAAAGTCTTATTCAATTAATACCGTTATATTGGGAGGTTTGCGCTTAACAATTGAAACACACACAGCGTTTAGCTACAAAATCATAACCTCGTAGCTTGTTCATTAAGCTGTCACTTGTTTTTCGATAGCAGCTGTTTGGAAACTAGAAATGGCGAAATAATAATTAATACGTCTCTATATCCAACGTTTAACGTTATACACTGCAACATGGCGATAATCAAAGGATGTATGGTGTTTCTACAGAATACAAAACACACCGAACTATTTAAAACATTGTCAACGATACATTTTCATAGTCCTGTTGTAGAACATTTTATTCATTTTTTCGTCCTAATTATTCCGACTGCCTATGGATATTATTATAATATAGGCATAATACTTTATGTAACCGTCGTACGCTGCTACGCCCAAATAAATAAAAGTTAAGGGTTTAGGGTTAAATTATATGGCATATACTAGGACGAACAAAACATGGTGATAACTAGACTTATTTAAAATTTCGAATTTTAGGTAAACCCCCTTTTCTAAGAGTCGGATATGACTGATTTTTATATCGTACCTACCTCGGTTTATTTCAATAGGATATACTGAGTTTCGTTGTGAAACGCTGAAAATTGCGATCTCTAAAAATTGTCTTAAAATTTTGTTACACCTAATAGTTTTAGAGCATGCCATTAGCATAAAAACCCTCTCCATGAAAAAATACATATATGTTCCAACTTTCATGGTGATCGGTTAATCGATGTCGAAGTATATTAATCTCATTATATACCAACACCCAATATATATAGGCCTATATATATATATATATATATATATATATATATCCATCCATAGTAATCCTGCCCGAAGGCAGGTCCTTCACTGCAATCATAGCATTTTCATGCTATGCTTGCAGCTTTACTAGGGAATTGTGTAGGTGTGGTAGCTTCCCGTTGCTTTCCACACCGGTGAAGGATGATGATGGCCATATGAATTCGGGGACCATTTGGGCCTTAAATTTTCCTGACATTTGTCTTACAGGTGAGGAAAAACCCCGATAAAAACCTCACCCAGAAAAACTGCCCCGACCGGGGATCGAACCCGGCCCGCTGCGTGACAATGCAGCACGCTACCTCGAGACCACAGCGGTGGACGTTATATATATATACATACATACATACATACATACATACATACATACATACATACATACACTTAAAGCGCTTCTTTAGTTTCCAGAAATGATTTACAAGATAAAAATAATTTTTATAACCAATACTATTCTATGATAAATGATAAGCTGATTACGAATATGGATTTTGTCCGTTGCCTCAGGTTTTCAGTAATTATTAACGAATTGATATGTTACACATACAGGGTGAACGGTAATTGCACAGATAAAATTTCAGGGACTGATTCTTGAATGGAAATGAAGGAAAAAAGGTCCTATAAACATGTGTCCGGAAATGAACGATGTGCATGCAACGACAACAAATCGTCCCGGCACAAAGTACATAGTATAATCGCATCCACGTTACAACACATGTTCAACGTGACCTCCATGGGATGAAATGCACGCGTTCACTCTTCATATCATGGATTGCCTCACTCTTTCGCATGTTCCGGCCTCTCTCCGAATAGCGTCACCGGCGACGTGGACACGCTGTTGAAGTGTAAGCACATCAGGAACTGGTTCAGCATTCACAACAGTTTTCAGATGCCCTCAGAGGTAAACATCCAGGGGGTTTAAGTCCGATGATCTAGCAGGCCATGCAGCAGGGCCGAGAGAATAATATTATTCGTCAGTGTCATCTACTGTGGCAACGATGCATTTATGAACACTTAATCATAGGACATTTGGCCTCCATTTAAAGTTAGGAATCAGTCTCTCCCGTTTATCATAAGTAATGCCACGAGTGATTTCCAAATTATCGATAAATTCACGACTCACGAAGTGAGGAGTGAATTTATCTAGAGAATTTGGAAATCAAGAGTGGCATTTGTTAGGACTATTTAACGAATAAAATTAAGCTGTTTACTCACAAATCATTATTTAACTATAGTTATTTTAAAATATTTATATATTTAATGTAAACGGCGATGTTTGAAAACAAATGAGAAACGATATGTACGCTTCTACTGCTTCATTTGTTTATCACTGCAACCAGATCATACTATTTATTTAGTACACAAGTGATCTTCTTGGTGATATAATATTAAAATATATATGTAGTCAATATGCCCATTTCACCAATTAATGTTTTAAAATGGTCAACAAGTTTCTACAGCCAAGCTGTCATTCTCAAGACCAGATATTGACTGTCTTGAGAATGACAGCTTGGCTGTAGAAACTTGTTGACCATTTTAAAACATTAATTGGTGAAATGGGCATATTGACTACATATATATTTTAATACTATTTATTGCCAAAGGAACGCAATATTGTAAGGAGGAGCTTTCTTTAATATGGTAATTATAACACTGATAAATATTTGGTGAAACGCGACTCTGATTGGTTGTAAAACAGAAATCATTGAAACGTGATTGGTCATTGACTCCCATTTGGGGCATGAGTTAAATAGTCGTTGTAATTAAAACTCACCCTGTAAATACATACAGGTAATCAGAGGAATTCACCACACTCTCTGTCCGAGGATGTCGAAAATGCCCGCTTTTCTCTCTTACTAGAATTTAAAGAGGACCAACGAGGGCTCTTGACATTTTTCTATTAAGGTACAGTAGTACTTATGTGGTGAGAAATCCCATACTGCATATGCCTACTGTCAGCCAATTTCGAACATATATCTAACTACCTTTATGATGTTTGTAGGCGGTTCCATGGTGCAAGCGGTTACACGCTCGCCTCTCATCGTTGAGGTCCCTAGATCGAGTTTCAGTGATCCAAGCCAATCTTTCACGATTTGAATTTAGAAGTCTTTCCGGTAATAACTGACGCCTCCAATATTCTAAATCGTTACATTTTCCTAATATATGTATCTCGTTTTCAAATCTTCCGCACATTGGACGATAATCGCATATCGTGAACATCCCTAATTTTTAGAAATTTTCATGCTCCTAGCCTACACCAAGCAAGCCCTGAACTCTCTTTAAATCCTATATTGAGTAAATATTATTCTTTTCCCCAAACTTGTTTTAGGTCTCTTTGTTAAAACAGTCTGTCATTTGTAAATAAAGGTAGAGTTCATGCTTTTTATAACAAAATTTAAATATTTTTTTGATGCACCTGGTTGTCATTTCGACATTTCTCGTGCTCTCTTCCAAGCATTGGTGTAATTGAACCCACTTCTGAGGTTAGGACACCAGGAGAGTCCTTAATCCTAAACTTAATCTAAGGCGAATATGAATGATTATAATTATGATGGTCATATGCTGATTGGGGACCGTTTGTTCCCTAAAGTCTTCTGACATTTGTCTTACAAATGAGGAAACTTGTCTCGACCGAGACTCAAACTCAGGCCCGCTGCGTGACAAGGCAGCACGCTATCTCGAGACCACAGCAGTGGACGCCTTAAAATTACGAAATCGCATAACTGATCGCGTGCAATCTAATTCCAATTATCCGCTATATTAGATACAAGATGTAGAGATAGTATTCAGTCAGACGGATATCAAACAATCTAATACAACATAACATAGTATTGAAATTACAACCGGAATGCGGGTGAAACTACCTCTCATATCAATATCAATTCCTGAGACATAGTTCAAACCCCGCTAAACACAGAATTATCGAGAAACTAGCATTCCAATCACGGAGCCAAAAATTAATATATTATAATATTAACAAGTTTATTATTATTAAGTACGTACAGGAGTGTCTACTAAAGTAAATATCATTCATTTAGAATTGGAAAGATATAAAATTGACATTGTAGTTTTGTCAGGAAAAAAAGTTGTGGAGAAGAAAATATTGGAAACTGTTTAAATTTTTGAAGAAAGAAGACTGTAATCGTTGGGCCACGTAAAGAGGACGTCAGGGACAGGATACCTAAGATGATATTAAATTTTGTAGCGGAGGGCTACAGAAGAAAGGGGAGACCAAAGATCAGTGGGTTCAAGGAGTGCATAAGAGTATGATGTCGAGAGAATTAACAGAAAATAATGCAGATACTAGGGATTTATGGAGGATTAAAATTTACAATGGGTTGTTGGAAAACTACTGTATTGTAATTGTAAAGAAATTTCTAATAAACAAGAATTAAAAAGTGAAAATAATATTTTTGAAACAAAAATGAAGTACACACACACACACACACATATATATATATGAAAATAAAAAAGAATGCTTGAGTCGGGATTTGAACCCGAGTCTCTAAACTCTGTACGTTTGGCGCTGTAACCATCTGAGCCACTCATGTACCCTAACGCAAACATACATTTCTCTTATATATATAGTATTCTCAATTCATACAAGAGGTAGCGGGAAGTCGTTTCAACTGCCATCTAGCGGCCACTATATATATATATATATATATATATATATATATATAATTCAATGTCCCATATTGTCATTCCAACTTTTCTAGTATTCTCTCCTGGTATTGGCGTAATTGTAACCCACTTCTGAAGTAGGGGCGCCTAGAAGGCGGAGTTACGTTACCCCGATGATATGATGGTGATAAATGGTAATGAAGCGCCAGGAGAGTTATTAACCTAAACTTAACCTAAATTCCAGACCATGGGCAACCACAGGAATAATTCCTTTAAGCAAAAATTCCTATGGTTTAACCGGGAATCGAACCCGGGACCTCATGAACAGTAGTCAGAAACGCTGAACACTAACCCATGAGGCTGGTCTGAAGTACATGTATTGAAGATATGAACAATAATCATAAAGAATCGAAGCCATAAAATCGAAGTGAGAATAATTGAATGGACAAGATACACTGGTTGCTTACAAAGGACCTATCAACCATTGCACACCAAAACCTACCTTGAAATTTCTTCCAGAGTATTGGAGTGATGTAACAAGATGGTGTCCAAAAAAATTATCTACCTTTTTTAACTGCAAAGCGTTAAAATCTAGCACTAAACCTCTCATTTAAACTGTAGGAAAGTAATACAACAACTGAATTGGTAGATTCGATAACACTCACTACCTACCGCCTGCGCAGCGTCCTGTCTCACTCTACTCCAATCTTCCTTATGCCGGGAGTCCATGTGCTTCGTACAGTGGATTACCATTGCTGGATTCTATCTTTGATTCCTGTACCTTGCACTTAAAAAGGCATCTAATTTTTTGACACGTCTTCGCACATTACAATGCTTCTCTGGCAGAATTTTCTTAATAAATTTCGGCATGCAATTGTTGACAGGAAACAGTCGATTATTTTACCAGTCTACAAAAATGAGATAATACAACAACAGGGACATTTCATTATTTTAGCGCCGTACACATTTCTAGCACTATTTTATAAATGATAATTGTATTGGATTATTCTACCAGTTACATTATATGGAAGCGAAACATGGACTCTTACTTTAAGGGAGGAACGAAGATTACGAATACTTGAGAATAAAGTTCTTAGGAACATTTTTGGACCAAAGAGAGATGAACAGACAGGTGAATGGAGAAGACTGCATAACAGTGAATTGCATGGTCTTTATAGGAAGCCAAATATAATGAGAACTGTTAAGTCTCTTAGACTACGATGGGCAGGACATGTGGCACAAATGGGGAATTAAAGACGTGCATGGAAGCTTCTTGTAGGAAAACGCCCAGTTGGTAGACCAAGAACGAGGTAGGAGAATAACTACTATGATTTGAGGGAAGTAGATTATACAGGGGATAACTGGAAAAGATTGGCTCAGGATAGGGATGTATGGAGAGCTTATGTCCGAGCGGCCATGAACCTACGGGTTCGATAATGCCAGTGAGTTAGTTAGTTAGTTATTGTATGTATGACATATAATCGTTTACGTTTATTGTAATTTAGATGTAAGACTATTTTTTGTATTTTTTAAAACCTGGTTGAGTGGCAGAGAAGGCTTTAAGGCCTTAACTCTGCCAAGTAAAAAAACTATTATTATTATTATTATTATTATTATTATTATTATTACTATTTTAGTATCGAGTAGTTCTTATATTAACCATATATTAGGTAATCATCAATGTCAATTTAGAGATAATAGGTTGGAATAGTTTAGACTTTTTTTGTAAAGACAGATTATATAAAGTAAATAGGAATATGATGGCACTATTCGTCAACCTTATATATACTTCAGGAAGGGGTAATATTTAATTAAGAGGGAGAAGATGTATATTATCCTGCAAGAAATCGGAATCTCTAAAAAAGTCAAGATCATTTGAATGTTTTTAAATGACACAAGGAGTACGATCCGGATAGTCAAATAGTTTTCAGACACTTTTGAAATTCATAATGGGTTACAGCAACGACATGCACAAACTCCTCTCCTGTTCGGTTTTTTTTTTCTAGAGCTTGAAATAAGTTATTTAGAGGATATTATGACGTAAAACTCAATGGTATTAATAAGATGTTAGTACATGTTGATGTATTATTAGACGATAGCGAGGGAATAATTAAAGACAACACATATATTTCATTACATAACACAAAGCACTAGAAGTAAATTCCTATAGATATAGATTTATGGTCACACATAGAAGTAAATGATTTAATGAAAACTTAAAAAGTTATGGAAAAAATAGAAGAAATGGCATAATTCAAGGGTAAGATATTTCACTGCCCAAAGAATAAAATGCAAGGGAAAATGAGCCCAAGAAAAGAAAGCCAAATCTATACGTAGTTGTAGTGTAAATTCAAATTACGGTCCCATTAGTGCTGGTTCAAAACAAGTTTTCAGTTCCTGCTGAAACAACTAATACTGCCGTGCTATCAACCTCTAAATATGGGACATCACAGTACATTTTTTTTTTCCACTGGAGCGAATACCAATATATATCTTTCTCTTTTCTTATATCTCTGTTTAAACATCACTTTTCCCTCTCTTTCTCTCTCTTTCACTACCTATTTCTCTCTCTTCCCTCTTCTTTCCCTCTCTCATTATCCCGCCTACTCTCTCATTATATGTTTTTAGCTCTGACTTTTCTCTCCGTTTCTCTGTATCTCTTCTCTCGCTTTCCCCCTTTCTCTTTATTTATCACTTTCTCTCTAATCCCTTTCTCTCTTTCTTTTTTCTTTCTCTTCTCTGCATTTTGCTCTCTCTCATTCTCTCTTTCTTCTTTCTCTCAATATTTCTCTCTCTTTTTGTATCTCTTAATATATCTCTCTCTATTTATATCTCTCTTTATTCAAACATTTTCTTGTTTTCTCTCTCTTTCCTCTCTTTTCCATCTCTCTCTCTTTCACAATCTCTTATCCCTCTCTCCTTCTTTCTCTTTCCCTCTCTCTCTTTCTATCCCTTTCCTCTCTCTCATACTACTCTCTCTCATTCTCTCATTTTATCTTCTTTTCCTCTTTCTCATCATCTTTCTGTATCTTTCTCTATCTCTCTTTCTGTCACTTTCTCTTTATATTTCTTTGTCTCTTTTTAACTTTTGTCTAGCTCTTTATTCTCTCTTTTCCTTCTTCTTCTCTCTTTTCCACCTCTCTCTTTCCCTCTCTCTCTCTCTCTCTCTCTCTCTCTCTCTCTCTCTCTCTATTTTGCACTTTTCTTTTTTCCCCCATCTCTTTCTCCCTCAATTTATCTTTCCCTCCCTCCCTACAACAATATTACGATACATTACATCAGCTGACAAACCTTGTATCACTATTTGGCATTGCATTACGATTTATAAAAGAGGAATACTTATTTAAAATAATTATATTGAATTTATCATTGTACTGTGTTTGTAAAGAACATCATTAACTAGCTAATTAAATTTGTGCCAATTATAATCTAACTAATCGTGTCATTGCTGGAAGCATCTGATTTCATAATAACTTGATGTGCCCCAGGAGGCTTTGAGTTTGACGTCATTTATAACTCTAATTATTAGCTGTGCTGTTAATGGAATCGATATAGAAAAACATAGCTCTAGAGGAAGGCAGTAGTGCAAATACCTTGTAAGTTTTGTATTAGTCTTCTCGCTTCTGATGCTCCAGGACGTGCTTATACCTGGCAATTCGCTTCACTGGAATGTCAAATAAGTTGCCTACCCATCAGAATTCATTCCCTCTAACTTCTGTAACAGTTTACCAATAATGTGTAACTATACACCCCAAGATTGATTTTGCGTTATTTGGAAATACCTCAACTCTCGACAAGAGGTAACATCCGCCATTGTTGCAGGGGTGTTAAAATTGTAGATAACTTTAAAATTATTGTTAGAAAAAATATATTAATTTTGTTTTTATTTCCGTCCTTCCTACAATTTTTGCTTTGTCTTGTATGGACACACACGTTCGAAAATAATCGATCACACTCAAATCTTTACGGAATTTTTGACAGTTGATTTTAGACAAAAAGCCCCCATTTACAAAATCGGGAATCGAACTAGAAACATTTTGCTATTTAGCCAGAAACGCAGAAGATGATGATGCGGTGATCGATCTTCAAGATGATTAAAATGATTGTCGTATATTTTGTTATCGAATGAGTCGAATACCAATCTATGTTCTGTGGGTGACTTTTACACGGAGCTGAAAACTCGTGAAAATTATCCGTAATAGTAAGTGCCTTAATATTCTACTAACTAAAGGGCCTACTAAAGGCCTGGGTTTGGGATTTCCTCTCAAAAAGTGAAGAAAATAATTGCTAAAAAAGGATAATTTGGCTAAACCCCTACCAGTTTATATCTTGGAATTAAAGCGAACAGCAGAGGCACTCAAAATGTATGAATTGAAAAGGCTATTCTATGTTTCTGCATAGTGGCCATAGAACCATACAGACCAAGGACCGGTCTTAAACAAGGTTTTAAGTGCTAGTCTTTCAACCACACCTTTCCCGCGTGTTGCCGGACGCCACGTTGCGTAATCTGTGCCGGGGCCCATGGTCATAAGGACTGCACCATCAAGGCCTCTGCACAGAGAAATCCTAATTTGCTTGAGTGCGCAAATTTCGGGGCGTCTGGCCACCGAGCATCATATCGTGGCTGCCCTGTTTTCCAGCGGCGCTGGAACAGTATGGTAAGGTCACAAAACCTAAACAAACCCAATCTCCACCACCCCTACCTAGGACTTTCACTGCGGTGAAAGTCAAACCTCAAGTTTTCTTTTCGCAAGCGATCCAAAATGGTACTTCTTCACAAACCAAAGAAAAAAGCAATGTTCAAGACCGCACTATGCAAATGCCAGCGGTACAGCTAAGTACACATATTGAGGAGTTTCTCCAGTGTATTCAGCCCTTAGTGGCTGGTTTATCCACTATGGAGAAATTCCTCCTCATGCACAAAATATTGTAACCTATGTTCCATAGGTTAAATATTAGTGGACCACTAACATGATTCCAGATATAAAATCTGAGAGAGAAACCTCCTTACTACCCAAGGCTAGGGTTACATGAGCCACAACCCCATACCGATAGCCACTAAGGAATTTAACTGCCTAGATCACCCAGTGGGTGACACCTGCAGTAAGTGTGATGGTGCCAGACACCATAAAAAAAGGCCTGGGATTACTTAAATTTTCACATAGTCTCTCTTTGTAATCAAAATACCCAAAATTCCTCGTTTTATGAATATGATTACGTTTAGTCCTTTGTTAATGCAATGAAAGTCCGGAATGATAATACCATATATAAGGTGTTGAGTTCTGAACCTGCCAAGACATTCATATGAAATTTTGAGAACAATGAAAAGAATTGATTCTGGCTTCAATCCGAAAGATTGGGAAATTCTAATGGTATAGGTCGATAGTAGAATGTAATAGAAGATTTATGGAAAAAGTATTAGAAATCAGTATACTATGCATTAGCTAGTGTGAATCCGTAAAAAAACGGACTTGGCACGTTTTGTTCTGCAGTGCTGGACTTGACAAATTTTTACTTTATTTCCATTGGACTTAAACGGTTTTATAAAGTTAAAAAATATTTAAATTAATAAAACTACGAATTCTATTCAATATTTCACAAAATTATCAAAATCATATTACAAATACAACAGAATAATTAATCATATAACTTTTTCTTGAAAAAGGCAACATTTATATGCAGTATGTATATAAAAACAAATATATTAGCAAATTCTATAATCAATATTAATAAAATTCATTGTTAAAACAGTTGAGGTGGAGAGTCATAAAATAAAATAAGTTAAAATTTACCTTCTTAGGTAAAATCCATCGTCCTCAACTTATAAAATATGTAATCTTTATTGTATTTTTGTGTTAATCTTTCGTAGTGTATATTTTCTAAATGTTGTATGAATATTTCTGATAATATCCCTGAAGTTGGAGATCCCATAGGGATTCCATCTTCTTCTATATATATAATCATTATTAAATTGAAAGTAATTCTGTATCACGACAATACCACATTAGGACCAGCAGCATCAACCATCATACCAGATGTTGTAGCGAAGAGGAACCTGCTGAAGATGGAACGGATGTTCTGAAAGGCCTACAGGCATAAAGATTACATATTTTATAAGTTGAGGACGATGGATTGTATCTAGGAAGGTATATTTTAACTTATTTTATTTTATAAAATTCTATAATGTTCGAATACATTAACAGTTTTCATAATTAGTAACTCAATTTTCCCTTTTTTCGAGTCTTCGCTACTTGGTTGAGACTCTCTCTACGTGATATCTTGAAGCACAGACACATTCGAATCAAGATCATCTATGTTATTCCAATTGTCACCAGAATGTTTTTTTAATAACTCCTTAACATTTTTTAACTTTGCTAATTTAACTTGGTGACAGATTTCAATTGTCGCTTTAAATTAATTTTGAAAACTGTGTCCCCTTTTCAAAATCTGTTTTGACTATCTAAAAGAGTTTTCAAAAAATTATTTACGAACATGCACAGTGACGTTTTTCTTTTCGAAACTAAGCCATTACTATTTTTATTTGTGAACTTTTAAAGTGTAATTTACTGGTCAACTTTAGAGCTTTCTTCGCTTGATTTTTCCAATCCATCGGCTACCAATCAGTTCCTTCCCGACGAATACTGCAGTTGGCATTGCTTATTTCCGAAATGTAGTCCTCATGTGTAAAATTAGTATCGAATTTTTAACTTGTGTCTTAATTCTACCAAATACCCTATCAGCTGGTAAAAAGGAGTAACAAGTAACTGGAAAAACCATTTCTATTCTTTTACAATCTTTTGAGTCTCTACAGCAAACCATCTTGGGAGTGCAAAGAAAACTATTGTGTTTTTATTTTGACCAGCATATCCATTATATACTAATTGCACTGTATTTACTCGTATGTCTGCATTTGACTAAATAACGACTTCGATAGTTTTGTAATCCTTAAATTGGCAAATAACTAAATTTTGGAGGCAGTTATTTAAATGTGGCGGACCGCAGTGAAAACAAAATCATTCATAACTATTATTATTAGATATATTGTATAATTCTACACACATTTAAGTGATTTCTTCTAGTTCGTTCTCTTCTGTTTTGTTAAAAATATCAAATTAAAAATCATGCATCCTATAGGACACAGTGTCAATTTAAGGCTTAAAAACAATTTGTTTTAGACTTGGTAGGTTTTGAAACGAAATGCCTCATATATTAATACGAGTCCTTGAAATTAAAATGGATGAAACCACAACATGGTTGGTAGCTATCAAAGAGAAAATAAAAACAACAAATCTTCATTATTTATTATTGCAGACAGCTTTTTATGTAATCGATTATACAGTAGTGCTGTATTTTTCCGCAGTTAATTTAAAGTTGGAAGTTTGAAATATTTAATAGAATTACTAGAGCACTCAGGAAAACAAACAGAATCTGGATGCTTCCAACTGATGCTGAATTGGCGGGTGTCAATTAGAACTGGTACTGTGTTTATATGTGTATGTAAGAAGAGAGAGCATTTACCTGTAAATATCGTTTTGATGTGAAAACGAATGAAATCTAAATCAAGCAGATTGAAATGAACGCTTTTCAAACATATTTTAGACGGTCGAACGATTGAAATGTCATTTTAAACACACGGTACGTTGGATACCTAAACCGTTGTAAATACATATTCTGTAAACCATTACATGATCATGGAAAATATTTATCATGTGATAACTTATATACACATTTATATATATCATACTTTATGTATTAAACTTTATGTAGTATGTAACGTGTCATATGTCACATGTATTAATTAAAAGAGTCAGACGTAAATTAGTGGAAATTCATTATATACAATATAGGACATTCATTAAGTTATTGCAAAACTGTTGTAAATCAGCAATCCTGGTAGTGACCATTGCAATATTGAAGTATGTTGTTGAACAGTCCTTATTCTATGAACCTGTAATATTGAAAATCTCGAAACAGTAGAATTGTGTGAATACATTCAGTTTCTTACATTTAGTAAGTAATACATCTCTAAAAATATGTTCAGCAGAATTTGTTTAGAAGGTGAAATTGGGAAGTACTCGAACATCCACCAAATTCACCGCACAGGAGCCATTGAGACTGTAACTTATTCTCAAAATCAAAGAACCTCTACGAGGCATTCAATTTCAATCAAGAGTTGACATGTCTATATTCTGAATCTTACACAATATATATGACTAGAGCATGGAACTCACTTCCCAGTCATGTCAGGGACTGTGAATAGCTATCATTATTTAAATACAAATTAACTAATATCTTAAGTTCAACACCTTGAAAACATTAACTGATAACAACTATATACAGCATGCTATAAATAATCATCTAGGATGCCACTTACTTTATTTTATATCATTTTAATTGTATTATATTCCATGTTTTTTGTTAGTATTAGCTAGTATTAGATCAAATCTTTTTACATTTTGTTTAATCTGTATTTTAATAACAGCTTAAAATTGTAATAAGTATGTAATTTTTGTATAATTATACTATTCGCTGGTTGAGTGGAAGAGAAGGCCTTATGGCCTTAACTCTGCCAGCTAAAATAAAGCATTACTATTATTATTATTATTATTATTATTATTATTATTATTATTATTATTATTATTATTATTATTATTATTATTATTATATCCAGAAAGCTCTTGATCGATCAGTGAAAGAGATATCCAGAAATGGTGCTGCAAATGGAATGCTCCGTCTTTCAAGGATTTAGCAACGTATAGTTGGCTTGACAAGAGACTATATATTAAGTTCATAATGTCAAAAGTAACTTAAATAAATGTATTGTGGTGTTATAATAGTGTTGCCGTTACTTATCGAATGCCTTAGTAAAATAAAATAATTCAACTTAGTAGGATTCTGCTAAAAGACTGCAATCAATCTGGGATGAAATATTTTCAGTTAAACCACAGATACCAGTAAAGTGCTAAAACAAGACAGGAAACATACCCAAAATGATCCTAATACGTATTTCGTCCTTGAATAGGGCATCATCAGGATGATCACATCAAAATATATGTACTAAATCAAAAGGTGGCGTCATGTGATATGAAACACAGATGAGCCACTCGCAAAAAAAATGTAATAAGTAGAGATCCGTGAAACTGGTTTTATTTTTAGGGAAAATTAGTTTTAAAATTTCAATATTTCGATGTTTTTGGGAATTTGGCGGTGTTATTCTAAAATAAATGTAAATTTGAGTAATTTTAATCTTGGTTTAGTATAGTAAACCCAATAAGAATGATATATCCAATAGTTTAAGGTCAACGATTAGCTTGTACAATTGATATAGATTTCAATATTCTAAAATGCATTATTTGATATTACAAGTATCTCTATGTTGTAAACTGTGTTGCAACCATTTCCCTTTGTAAGAGTGCATGGAGGAAGCAGATATGGTAATTAAAAATAAGATGGAATCAGAAAACTACTTAAATTACTTAAAAATGCATTATGAAAATTTCGCGAATAGTACAAAAATGTCTCCGGAATTCGTTGAAAATTTTAATTTTCGGTTTTATTTCGCGTTATCGTAGGATTTCGCGTTATTTCGCGATTCATAAATGCTTTTTTTTTGAGGTTATGGGAAGTGGAGTTAAGAAATGATACAAGGAAATGGCAAAATTAGAGCGTTTCGCGTTATAGCGATTCGGGAATTTCACGGATCTCTAGTAATAAGGGCAAAAAAAACAATATAGGTTATTTCAAGTCATTCTTTACGATCCAACAGTAGTTATAATATATTGCATGTGTGGTAAGAGTTCCCGGATGTGTGTCTTGAAACAATTCGAAATTTTAAAACATGAAAATGATAGATATGCACTGTTGAATGAATAGACTAATTTTGTCTTTTCACCCTTATTATGTATTTCTGTGAGTGGCTTATTTGTGGACGACGTCTCATGACGTAATATTTTGATACAGTATATATAGTTTGAACTTGGTTTTTCTTTTCAGTAGTGTTTTTGCTTTAATGCCTTGTTCAAGGGCGAAACACGTGTCGGTGATAAAATTTGTTTTTTTTTTGTATTTTTTTATCACTTTTACTGGTATCTGTGGTTTTAACAGGACATATTTGCATCCCAGATTGACTGCTGACTCTATTAGCGAAATTAATACTAAGGTAAATCGTTTCATTTTATAATACGTATTAGATGATTGATTAATAACTTTTCAGTTACGCTTATTTCCCTATAGATGTAAGCGAGTGACATGTGATTAGTACATCGCATCTAGAAAACATCTAGTAGAAATCTAAGGTATTATTGGATGTAGGAAGATGGGTTAAATTTTGTTTAGATGCCTTCTTAATCAGGCCTCAAGTTCTTTTACGAGCTAGAAAATATACAGACTTCAGGACCCACGGTTTAAAGTCATTACCGGAGGGATTGTCCCTTGGATTTTTCCATCATAAAAATCCAACTACCCCCGTCGGGTTTGAACCCGCGACCTCCAGAACTAAAGCCGTGGTTTTCGTGCCATATAATTTCTCTTTTTTTTTTGTTCTGTTGTTTTATTTAAAATTTAAGAAACTTCTGAAAGGGGTCGTGCTTCTAATAACCGTTTATTATTATTATTAGTATTATTATTATCTTAATCAAACTAATCACTATCGTAATAATCATCAATTATCATAATCATTATCATTTAAGTATTATAATCACAATTTTTATTAGAGAATATCCGGCGTACGATGCTATGCCTAAATAAATGAAAATGTACTTAATTTTAATTGAATAAATTAAAATAAAATTATAGGTTTATTTAAATTGTATAGTATATGTTGGTACAAACCAAACATGGTACTGACAATTGCGGGAGTCAATTTTTAATTTCGGATTTCCGGTTAACTCCCACTTGTGAATGTCGGATTTCGCTGATTGTTTTTATAATACCCACCCACCTCGATTTATTTTAATAGGATACACAGAGTTTCGTTGTAAAACATCGAAAATTACGACAACTAGAGCGATTTTTAAATTTTCGTTTCAAGTGAACTTCTACACCTAATAGTTTTAGAGAAAAATATACATAGCGATTAAACACTCCCAGTACCTTAAAGCCTGTATGTACATATTTTAATAAAGATCTGCTGCATGATTTAGAAGTTTATAAATCACAGACATACACACATTCGATTTTATTTGATAAAAAGGTGTATCTTCAAAAGTTTACAAAATTAAAATGTATCTATTATTATAACAATCAGTGACGCTTTAGTTCGTAGTTACTAGGCAAAAAAAGAACTGTGCTTTACATTCTAACAAAACACAAAACATTCTATCAAAACATAAAATACAGTTTGAACAAAATACTGTATAATGATGATTTTGTATAACTACATAAACAAACTGTATTGACTTTTCTGGAAGTATATTAATTAATACTTGCATCTTGAATTGATTTTAAATGTTTTCCTGATGAACCGTGAAAATCATCTTCTCCCTCATTTTTATTTTAAATTCACATATGAAACTACCACCCAAAATTGCAGGATATAACTACAATGTCTCTTGTTATTTTTTGTGTCTTTCATTTTCTCCAAAGCACAGATTATTTTTTCTCTAAACATATCGTTTCCACAATAAATCATTTTCATTAAATATATAAAATAAATACTAAAATACTCTAAACATAGATAAAGCATTGTAAACAACATGTTACAAAATTAGGTTTAGTAACTAGCTGTACTCCCTTCGGTCGTGTTCTAACTTGAACATCTAATTACTGAACCTCTGCCTCCACAACCAGTCGTAAAATAACTATTATATTAATATAATTTAAATGCTAGTGTTCACCAAGTGGTCATTCGACCATAAATAACGCATAATTTTATCGTAAATTAATTAGTCATTTTTTAGTATCTTAGCTCATATTTTATGTTTCTTCAAACACGGAACTAGTTTTCGAGAGAAGGGTCTCTCTCATTTTCACCCGACATTATGACTACCGGTTTTTCGTTGGAATCTCCATCAATAACGTTGCCATCTGGTGTTGATATGATGAATTTCGAGATTCCTGATGAACGTGACCTCATCTCAAAGTTCATCAAATCAACACCAGATGGCAACGTTATTGATGGAGATTCCAACGATTCCAACAAAAATCCGGTAGTCATAATGTCGGTTGAAAATGAGAGAGATCCTTCTCTCGAAAACTAGTTCCCGTGTTTGAAGAAACATAAAATATGAATAAAATATGAGGTAAGATGTTAAAAAATGACTCCTTAATTTACAAATTAAGAACCTCATAATGTTATCTCCCATATTTAACTATGAACATTATTTTATATTAAATTGTTTCTTTAAATTTCATTAGGCTATATTAAAATATATATAGCAGGATATACTCTGCTGGATAAGAAAAAGAAATGAATATATAAAGAAAGGAACTAAATATTGTGCGGGCAATAACCACGCTCTGCGCCGCCGTGTATCGTCTTTTGTTTCCGTTGTATATATTAGCGTAGAGTTCACAACATCCAAGGTTATTAATCAAAAGCCTTTGCCCGGGCCCATAAGAGGCAAAGATTGATTCATCTTTCTTTCCTAAACACTTAACCCATTGAAGACACGTTTAAAGCGCCTGGTACGTTCACTGGAAACCCATTTAAATCACCCCAGCGCTGCACTGGGTTTAAATCAGAATACCCAGACCATGCGTTCTGCGTCCCAGAACTTATGAATTTCAGATAGTTTGTTTACCCCTGTTTTTTCTTGTAGTATTTTGTACTTTTAAGAATTGCAAAGGAATGTGGCCTGCTTACAACCCTCTTTTGTGTAATTTAACCGTTATTTATTGTTAGTTTGAAGGCTGTGAAAGTTGACAAACCTTTCAAAAACCGTCCTTTACTAACATTTCTTGGTCATTAAATTTGAAGTAAACATGAATCATATGTTCTAACAGGAACTGTAAAAATAACAACAATATACAATACAGTATATTATAAAAATAAATTAAATTAAATATATAAAAGCATAGACCTATACATTATCAAATCATAAAAAGTTCTTCTCAAATTATCGATAATGTAAAAAAGCAATTTTTCTGTATTGTATTCTAGAATACATTTAGCCTTTGCGAATTTTTCTTCTTGTTATCTGCCTTTATTCTTCCATTGCTTCTTACTGGTGACAGTGATGTCGGCATTTTTGTGTTTGGGTGATGATATAATAAACATATTTCCTATCTTTCCACTTCAATGCAGGAAGTCTACGACTAGATAATGTTACCTCTCCTTTTTTTTTTTAATTTGATGTTCACTAAATCCATAGGTATGTTTCTTCTGTTAGATTTTACTGTCCCTAATATGTCTCTCGTCTATTGAGCTCTAAAAATAAATTAGGAGAACACAAGTTGTCTAATTGTAATGTGTAACCTTTGTCTACGAACAGATTTGCTAATTTTAGGACTACACTCTAATTTACAGTAAAATCTGAATTTTCTGGTGCATCTCGTTCAGTGTTTATTTGGATCATATCCCGAAGAGGTCTCGTACAATTTCTAATATTTTATTCCAAATCGTGCCGTTTTATTCCGATTAGAGATTTTGAACTGGTCGTAAGCCAATATACTTCGTAATTTCGTAAGAGATTTTTCAAGTGAAATGTCTTCACTTTGAACATACAAGGACAGAAATGTTGTATTCAAATACTCTACAGCAGGTCTAATTTTGTAAATTCTGTCATCTCTAATTACGGATTCATTGTCTTTGAAGTGAAGAAACATCGAAATTAGGAATAAACTTTTGAAAGGCACAGTTTTGCTGTAAATGGGCATTTATAAAATTGGTCTATTGTTCCAGAACCGTTTTATGTTAGGTTTTATATCTTCACTTATAGTGTAAAATAGGCCTTCACTTCATCAAGGTGTTTCTAAAAAAGTTATATTACCAGCCATGATATTCGGAAAAAAAAAATTGAAACTACATATATATATTACCGTAATAAGTATCTAAAAAGTAAATTATTCTATAAATTATTTCTATAATATACTCTACAATATACTAGTCCTACATATATGCTTTATATAAAATGCAAAAAATTTTACAGACGGCGAACAGAAAACATTAATCACTAAAGAGAGTGTCATCTTCTTATAGTGGTGGGATTTAACACAACGAGTGTAGGTCGTTGTTGGGCTGTTTGGCCTTTCTACCTGCTCACGAGGGAGACTCGTTAAAAGTCTCCAATGGGTTAAACATAAATCAACAATAGATCTCAAAACACTGGAGTAATCTATGATTCCTGTTTAAACTAGATGTATCATTGTTATAATTAACCATGAAAGCTAGACGGAAAAAAGGATGCTAATATGATCTAAATAAGTAAGTTTCAGTACGGGAATATCAAACAGCAGCATGCACATAAATAATTTGAACATTAACCAGGATGTATATAAATATGATGTTTAATGTAAACAAGACGTCTGAAGTATAAGAAAAGTATAACAAATATAAATACTTGATCATTGCTGGAATTTAAACAAAATAATAATTATAAATAATAATCATTAACATCAAAAACTATGTCATACTTCACTCAACATTCATACAACAGTCCAAGCCAGGGTGGCTTTCCCCGGTCCTCCGGACAAAAACTGAAACCACGCCACTCGTGTGCTCCAGACGACGTTGTCTCAACTCAAAGTTCCGGTCGAATGATAATGTTCAGAATGTGCATAGAGTATTTGAGCGTTCCGAGGTAGAAGGGGAGATGCGCAGCACAAACAGCGCATCAGGAGAGGTAAAAACGAGAGTGGGGTAGATGCATAGAGAAGGGATATTGGCATAGTTCACGAATCTTTCTGTTCAAGGAGGATAACGACACTGCAGTTGCGAACCGAAAATCGCACTTTCGGTTCAATATTTTCAAACTTACAGACCGAATAATTAAATATAGGAATGACTGGAAAGAACATATTGATAGAATGCCAGAAGAAAGATTTCCAAAATTATTGCTATATTATAAACCGCATGGAAGGAGATATGTTGGACGCCCACATAGAAGATAGTCTGAAAAAATTTAACAATTCTAGCTTTCAAAAAACCGGAACGAGCCAATAGGCTTAATCCCTGGATGATGATGATGAAACAAATACAGGGTATATATTTATGTTGGAGTGTAACTGATAATGGTGGGGTGATGATATTCTAAATTAGGACCCAGCATAGTTAGGAATTTGGGTAACTACAATAAGTAGCGGTTCTGCGCTTGAGAAAGCCAGATATAACGGCTGGTGGACCCGACATGCTGACCACAGGTCACCCCTACACTGGCAGGATGATCATCTACCTCTGTGATTAACACATGTAGATGTATTACTTCCCTATTGCTTCCATATTATTTCCAATGTTTTTTTTTATTCATAACATTAAAGCTCGTCAATAGCTACTAAAACATCGGTTGACAAACAGAGGAGAAAAAGGTACTTAACTGTTATGCAGATGTATTACTTCCACGTAGTTTAAATAGGAGCTTGGGCGCTGGAATATAGTGCCTTGCAGTTAAACGCGGCAAATAATTATTGGTCATGGCCTTCGTACATCACATTCTTCTATGTGATAAATTTAACTCTTACACTCTTGAGATTTTCTATAAACACAGTCTTGCAGTTAAATACGGCATAACTGTTTCAATTTTTTTCGATGACACCAAAGCAACTAAAAAACGGTTGACAAACAGAGGAGAAAAAGTGTACTTAACTGTTATGTAGATGTATTACTTACCTATAGTGTAAATGGGAGCTTGGGCGCTGGAATATTGTGTCCTGCAGTTAAAAACAAGATAATTTTTTGGCATGGCCTGTGTACATCACATCCGTCTCCGTAAGAAATTTAACTCTTGCACTATGGAGATTTTCCATAAACACTGCCTTGAGTTAAAAACAGCAGAACTGTTTCTAAAATGTTTATTGATAACACTTAAGCTCATGGATAGTTACTTAAAAAATCGGTTGGAAAATAGAGGAGAGAATGGTACTTCATTGCTTTGTTTTAGCCTATTTAAATATAGATACAAGAAAAATGTTTTTTTTTCTTTCGATAGTGCGTTTTGTCGTACTTACATCAATAGCGACCATGATTGAAAGTTCGGGGTTGCCAACCTAAATAACTATACTGCAATATTACACATTACAAACCATGTGCGGGAAGTTAAACCACTGCTCTTTATGAATACTATGTACAACTTTCTTTACTAAGCTATTTACTTAAACTAACTATAGGTTATTATTTTTGTTATTATAATTATTACTTTTTTCTTTCTTTCCCTTGTCAACTTTATATTGTGTAGTCTATAATTATCTATTATGTAGCATTTATCATAAATCTTATTATATGTATAATTTAACCCCGGTGAAGTGGAAGAGAAGTCCTAATGGTCTTAAATCCATGAAGTAAAATATGTAAATAAATAAAAATAAAAATAAATAAATGTACATACAAAAATATATCCAAAAGGTAGTGTTAATATACATTGTACGAAACAAATCACTGCATTTTAAATGAACTGAACTTAATTTGAAACAATGTAAAACAATAAATACGTACTTGCCGCCATTTTATTCCTGATTGGTGTCACGGTCTGCTGTTGTCTCAACTAATAAACATTGCCCACATTTTAACGTGAGTAATTTGTTTATAATGTACGCAAGTATTTCCAAGAAATATATTATTTTACTATTATTTATTATTTTGAAAACACCATCACGCAAAAAAATGATGTACAACACACGCTTATGATGTGTTTTACAGATTCTCGGAAATTAAAAACCGAGCACTAGCAAGGTTTTAAACGTTTCCTCGTTCTGTAAAAACCACTTCCCAACCTCGCATCGTAATGTACTATTAGTTTTTAATTATATCAGATTACATACAGCTGCTTGAATTGCCATTAAGTTGTGTTTGTTGCTTGAGTTTATGGTTTGGAGAGGATCTTCAAGTCTGTGCCACTGTAGCGTAACACTGCATTGTGTTGTATATCTATCATCTTTCTTCCCTATCCAGATTCGTTATATTAATGGCAACAATATTACTAACTTCCCTCCTACTCTCTGTTTGACAGTCTATAGATTCCCAGTTCGTCATTGTCAGGCCGCCACACATTGTCAAGTTTGTGCTTTGATAAACTTCCATAAAGCTGAATAATATTTCATTCCGATATCAGTTATGGTTCCCATAAACAGGAAGTAGCTATTAACTGGAAGTTATGTCGCCATCTTAATAACGTACTTAACAAGGTTTGTATTAATATTTCTTCCTATATCAGCTCGTATTTTATTCCTGTCAATTTTCCTAATATCTCTTCTCCTCCTCCTTTCCAACAAAACATATTATTATGTTGACTATTTAACGCATGTCGCAAATGGTAGTCAATGACCAATCACGTTTCAATGAATTCTGTTTTACACCAATGATAGTCGTGTTTCACCTCGCTCTTTATCGATTTCTCTTTATCAGCTCCTGCTTTTGTGATAAAGAAAGATCCTCCTTTTTTAATATTCTGAACAGGTTAGCCCATTATTTTTCTCCAACAAGTACATTGAATATAGCAAATAATGAATAGATTGTGATTTTACTGAGCTGTTTATTCAAAATATAAATGATTAACCTATAATATTGATTATAATAGTTTGATGTGTTTCATTATTTCTCCACTAGAGTGCATTCTTACAATATTGCGATCCTATTTGACAATAAATAATATGATCGAGTTGCAGTGAATATACATAACCTCACATTTCTAATTTGTTTTCAAACATCGCCGTTTACATTAACTATATAAATATTTTAAAACACCGGTAAATATATTCAAATAACTATTTTTTTAGTAAAGAGCTTAATTTTATTCGTTAAATAGTCCTAACAAATGCCACTCTTGATTTCCAAATTCTCTAGATAAATTGGAAATCACTCGTGGCATTACTTATGATAATGCTTGTTTTCAGTATAAACAAATGTTTCCCAGAACGGGCAATATATACTTCGTCTTCTTCATCATCACGGTTTAGGCTTATATACTAGCCTGATCTGGCTCCAAATTGCTGCTCTTTCCATCTTTTCTTTGGTCTTCCAAAACTTTTTCTTCCTCGTGGTGAATAGCTATATGCTGCTTTTGGTATTCTATTCTCAGTCATCCTTGCCAAGTGTTATTTCCAGTTTGTTCTGTATTTCACTATTATTGTGTTTAATTTATCTACTTTTAGTTGTCTTATTTCTGTGTTATGTTTTTTGTCTGTTCTTTGATATCCTGCTATTGGTCTGAGGAATTTCATTTCAGCAGCTTGTATTCTGGCAGATTGTTGTGATGTGACTGTCCATGTTTCGGATCCATAAGTAATAATAGGCACTGCCATTGCCTTGTATAATTTCATTATAGAGTCTTTCCTGGCTTTATTTTGCAAAGTTCTTTTTAGTGTTCCTGTTATATAATTAAACTTATTTGGTTTGTTATTTATATCTGTTTCCGCTGTGTATGAAATTTCGCAATCTAGGAAGTTATATCTTACCCCTTGTTCTTTTGGTTTATTTTCTAATATTATCTTTGTCCGAACTGGATGAGCACCCTTGAAGGCCATTGTTTTCGATTTTTCTGATGATATTTCCATGTTGTATTTTTTTGATATTTCGTTTAGTTTATATAGCATTCTTTGTAGTAGGTCCTCTGTTTTTGCTATTAAAATCTGGTCGTCTGCAAAGGCTACTGTTTTTATTACTATATTTCCTAAGTTATTTCCCCCAGTCGTCATTTGCTTCCATGATCTTATCATGTCTTCAAAATAAATACAATATATACACTATTTAAGAAACAATACAATTTTACACCTGTTGTGGCAGTCGTTCATAACAAATTATATTTTATACAAATATACAAAAGTAGAGAATTAAATACAAGAATAGTGAAATACAGAACAAACTGGAAAGAACACTTTTCAAGGATGACTGAGAACAGAATTCCAAAAGCAGCATACAACTATTCGCCAAGAGGAAGAAGAAGTTTGAGAAAACCAAAGAAAAGATGGAAAGAGCCGAAATTTTGATCCGGAACAGGCTATCAAGAAGCCTAAACTGTGACGAAGAAGATGAAGAATATACAAATAGAATTTATTTAATTTGTTTTTTAAATATCTAACAATAACTTCAACGGAACAAAATGTTTTCTTAAAAATATACACATTGCATAATACTACTATAGGGGATTCTATAGACTACCATGATGTCACCTACATAAATTCAAATAAATAAATAATAGTTTAAAAAAAACTAAAACAACAGGCTGTATTAGAAATCCGAAGTAAAAAATGAAAAATAATTTTAATTTCCTACACGCTTGGGATGAAATTAAAGTGGTCAACAAAAAATGATCTCCAACACATCTAGAATAAAGCTAGAGTTATCTATAAAAAAATAATTTTACCATCAAAAGTGTGGGTTGCTTTTTATGGTTTTTACGTTTTCTTCTTAGAGACCTTACTGTATTTTTACCAATATCTGTTTATTATAAAATATATCAATTGATACAGAGCATTGAGATATTCAATTCTGTGTACATATCCTCCAATTTTTGTTACAATCCAACTGGGCCAACATAAGTACTTTCCTTGTCAGGGTTAATATTTTCATTACGACTAGTAACCATGATTTTGCAGATAGGGACAAGTCTACTGGCTGGGATAATTTTCCCCAAACCCTATGTTTACCTGCGCGAGTTTTGTAGGTCATGCTTCAACCTTGATGAAACGGCCTCTACCCTATATGTTTGTCTGGCTAGGCGTTAAACTATCGAAACTGTCTGGCTACTGAGGAAACATCTTCCAATAGTTACCCAAGTAACATGTATAAAATTCAGCTTTTATACCATAAAGTAAGTACGGTTACAATTTATTGAAGTTTAAGGATATATGGAAAGAGGTTTCCACGATATTAAGTGTCTGGTAATAGATAACGTGATTTATAATATTATTCCAAAGAAAAATATAAGATAATTACTCTTTATTATTTGATAAATTTAAGTTGGTATTTTATACACCTTTGCTACCTGTTAACTGTCAAAGCCACAATGACCCAATGTACATAGTAGCCCATCGTTCCCACCTGTGTTGGAAGCATGCGCTGAGAAACGAAGGTCTGGCATTCACGGGCTCTTAGACTGTAATTGTAGATGAAAAATCAATATATAGGGCCTACGCCTATAACTAGAAAAGTGAGTACATCTAATTATGGAAACGTTTAACATAACTATATTACTGTAACATATGTGACATGTTTTTATAACTTTCACCTTGAGATTTTAAATGCGGAATATTCCCTACAGCCTAAAATTTTTATTCATTATAATCATCATAAAATGGCGGTTTTGAGCATTAATTTGCAATTTTTATGAAAGTACCGGCATATATCAACATTTCAAATTATTACTTTTTTCCGTTCTTAAAGTTTCTATCAACAATATGATATACAGTGTTTGAAACATCTTCACTGAAAATATGTTTAATTTAATATGTTTAAAGAAATAATAGTATGTGTTTCTCCTTCTTCTTCATTCACGGATTATGCTCTTAAGCCTGTACCGTCTTCATATATTCTCCACCCAACGTTTCCGTAGTCTTCCCAAACCTCTCCTTCCTTCAGGTTTATAATCAAGAATTCATCTTAGAAAGGCAACTGTTGCTCATTCTTTCCAGTGTTCAATCCACTGATCTCTATAATGATGAATCCTTTCCTCTAATGATATTATATTTATTTTTTATATCCTCATTTTTAAATTTATCTAACCTAGTAAATTCTTAACTGATTTCAAAAATCTCATTTCTGTAGCCCGTAACTTATCATTTCGTGTCATGGTTCAAATTTCTGATCCATGTAATATAACTAGTATTGCTGTCAACATATAGAACTTCATTTGAGATTCCTTTCTCGTCCGAATTTCAAGCTGCATTGATTTAAATTCCATGATAAATTCGTCCATTTTTTTTTTGTTTAATACATATATATTTTAAATATCAACTACTACTAAGGCGGCTCCGTGGAGTAAGCGGTTAGACGCTCGCTTCTCACCTCTGGAGTCCCGAGATCGAGTCTCTGTCACTCCAAGTGGGTTTCATGGTAGACGAAACGAGCTTGGGCAGGGGTTTCTCCCGTTTTTTCCCTTCCACAAATTTTATTCCACTATTTCTCCATACTCTACCTATTAAGGAGGACCAAAATGGATCGCTCACCGCCAACACTTAAGTGATCGCCGCAGAGCTTTACATCTATCTATCTATCTATCCATTTCGTTTCATCCGCCCCTGTGACGGTGCGTCAGGAATGGTCGGCCGGCACCCTTGTAGTTCATAGATCTCTTTAAATTTAGGAGCTTCATCTCATCTCATTCCTCAATCCAAGCCTGAGTTGGACACGAGTTGAGGATATTTATTTTATAACTGCCCATGCTAAACCTATAACTATAGGAGGTTTTATCATGCAAACGCGAAGAATTAATAAAAAAAATTAAATATTTATATTTTTGGACACTTTCACGAACATTGTAAAACAGTACTCAAAAACAAACATTTTTTGATAATTATGAATGAATAATAAAATATTTTTAACAATTCTAAAACAAGCTTTACTTGGAAAGTAGTGAATATCCTGCATTTAAAATTTCAAGGTAAAAGAGTCGCTGAGATACAAATTAATATATTACAGTACTGTAACCTTTATATCCTCCTTAATACCTTATAGTGATACCGAAAACTAAGGGAGATTGATTTATGATACACACGTTGCTTTGTTTGTATTCTGTCTTCTATTATTGAACCAACCATGGTTACGCTATTGACATAAATTTGGAACATCTTCATAACACTATGTAGGAAAATTGAGATTTTATGTTACTCTTTGAGTTTGTTTCGTAGAACCTAATGATGTACACGCCATTTCAGCTGTAAACTTCTCGTAAACCGGACTATTTTTAAATTATTGGTAAAAGCGTTGAAAAGTACCGTTTTTTAAAGAATTAATTGTGTGAACAATTTAAAGGTGGGTAACTCGTTCTAATAATTTCACTTAATATTTGCACATATGTTGCTTCGCTTCTAACATACACGCATCGGTATTTAACTTAAAAGCTAATTAAAATGAATATTTCTGAAATAAGAATACAATAGTACGGCTTCAAAGGAACAAAATACCCAAGATGCTAAATAGTAATAAAGAATAAACAACAGAACAGATTAATTAAATCAAAATTGTAATTTGTGGTGATAGAGATATAAAATAATTATCTTAGAATAAGAAGTTTTCTTTTTTTTTATTACTTAGGATTTAATGTGACTTCCTGCCCCAAGAAGAAACAAATATAAAATTAGAGATTTTATGAGACATATGGAACCATAAGGAGAGTGTGTAATACTTCACGTACTGTACATTACGTGTGTGATGGATTAACATGAATTTTTCCTCTGATTATGAACTGTAGCACTCACATCCATTAGCATATGTGGAAGAAGTTTTCTGGCGTACAGGGTGGTCATAAAGTCTCGATCCATTTCCAAGAAATAATGAACTCAGTTTGATGATTTTTATATGTATGTTTATTGTCATATTCATCGTATTTCAACATGGCCTCCGTCCATTTCGAAGCATTGTTCCAATCGTTCGAGAGTAGCCCGAAAGACTTTTGAAGCATAGCTGGTGGAATAGCCGTCACTGCATTGCGAATTCGAGTCCTAAGATCCTGGAGATCCCGTTACCTTTGTCTTTTACATCTTCCCCTTTATGAATCCCCAAACAAAGAAGTCCAGAGGCCAATTCTGGTGTAGCTGTTGTTCGAGGAATAACTTGAGCATGTCAAGGTAATTGTTGTCATTAATTGTCTGTTCTGCGAACATGAAGGGTCCATACACTGTGGTCTTCATAATTCCAAGCCATACATTCACTTTCGGTGTGTTTCGGTACTCCATATTCGGATGTTATGCTTATTAACTTTGCCACAGATGTGGAACGTGGCCTCATCACCGAACAGGATGTGAACCATAAGGTCCTCATTGTGTGCAGCCGCTATCAAATCATAACACGCAACCTGACGAGCTGCGTAATCTTCTGCGTCTAATTTGTGGAGCACCTGAATGCGGTACGCTTTTTTTTTTCAACGTAAAGTGTAAAACTTTCAAAATTGTTTATTTTGTCACATCTAACTCATTGCTTAAACGACGACTGATGCTCTCAGGATTCTTTCGATTGATTCTCTGATTCACTGAACAGTCTCTTCTGGTACAAAAGATCTCCCGGAGCGTGGTTCATCCGCAACGTTTCCAGTTCTTTGAAATTTATTGTAAATTAACTGGATGTTTGCTCGTGTTGGTCCTGGTTCGTGAAATTTCCGTGTGAACGCCTGCCGTATCTCGGTATAATATAATCCGCGCAGTCGCGCACTAACAACATACACATGTTCTTCTATCGTCAGGATGCTTTTAGATTATGCTAAAAGAAAAAGAAAATAATTACGTTAACACAGAAATGGATAGAGACTTTATGACCACCCTGTATTTAAATTATAACAATGATTAGTTAAGTGAGTAAAATAATGTAGGGTTTATTATCCACGACTTATATTTATATAATTCACATTTTTAGTAAGCACTTGCTTATTTTGCTTCTCAAAACTTTGCTTCAACACATTATACAAATTAATTCGCTTCGAACTATGTTATACAATACTGAACGTAGACTTCACTGTAGAAATAATTGTTCTTTAAAGTGACATTCATAATGGCTGTGCTTCGGACCGGTTCTTGAAATTAAGTGACGCTATGAATCTATGTAGAAGAAAGCGAAGAGGGAATAACATGTCATTTATAGATGCCAAATACATATTCAAATAAGTAAGTCATTATATGTTGCCACAATTATTTCTGAGTAACAATATATCTTATTGTCCACCGCTGTGGTCTCGAGGTAGCGTGCTGCCTTGTCACGCAACGAGTCCGGGTTCGATCCCCGGTCGGGATAGTTTTCCTGGGTGAGGTTTTCATCGGGGTTTTTCCTCACCTGTAAGACAAATGTCAGGAAAACTTTAAGGCCCAAACGGCCCCCGAAATCATATGGCCATAATCATCATCATCACCCTTATCATTATCATCATCATCATCATAATCTTCCTTCACCGGCGCGGCGTGGAAAGCAACGGGAAGCTACCACACCTACAATTCCCTAGTAAAGCTGCAAAGCATATCATGAAAATGCTACGATTGCAGTGAAAGACCTGCCCTCGGGCAGAATTACTATGGATGGGTATATCTTATTATGAAATCATTGCACAATATTTAAAAATAGAATTAAAGAATAAAAATATTTTTAAAAATATTTTTTGTTCAATGCCACCATGTTGTACTTTCGATATTCTAGTATTCTCTCCTGGCATGGCGTTTTTGTAACCCACTTCTGAGGTTGGGGCGCCTGGAAGGCGGAGTTACGCTACCCCGATGATATATGATAGTTGATGATGAATGTAATGTTGTGCCAGGAGAGGCCTAAATCCTAAACCTAGTGATGATAATGATGGCCAGATGACGTTCGGGGACCGTTTGGGCCTTATAGGTTCCTGACATTATTTACCTTACAGGTGAGGAAAAACCCCGAAAAAAACTTCACCCAGGAAACTCGTCCCGACCAGGATTGAACCCGGACCAAAAATTATAAAAAAAAAATACCTTAAGAGACACAATTTTGTGGCAACAGAAGGCATTAAGATATAGGACACAGAAGAGACACGATTTAAACGAAAAAAAATGCAGTACAACATATGTTACGCCCAATATATAGATGCGTAAATTGGACAGATTGCTAAATCAGACGAAAAAAAAAATGCAAACAGCAAAATTAAAGTTTTTGAACCGTTACAAGGTTACAGTCAAGGATAAAAGTACAAAGAAAATTTAAGAAATTAATTAGGAATATTCAATCTAACTAACTCACTGGCACTATCGAACCCCGTAAGTTCACGGCCGCGCGGCAATAAGCTCTCCATACATCCCCATCCTGAGCTAATCATTCCCTGTATAATCTGCTTCCCTCAAATAATAGTTAATGTTAATCCCCCACCTCATTCTTGGTCTACCAACTGGGCGTTTTCTATTCTGGTTTTCTTACAAGATTCTTGCATGCACGTCTTTCATTCCCCATTCGTGCCACATGTCCTACCCATCGCAGTTTACGAGGCTTAACTGTAAAGTGTTTTTATTATATCTGGCTTCCTGTAAAGACCATGTATTTATGTAGTCTTTACCATTCATTATACTATTATTATTATTATTATTATTATTATTATTATTATTATTATTATTATTATTATTATCATCATCATCATCGTAAGTATTATTTTTATTGAGGTATAATATGTGGTTTGTACATGAAATTTACATTGCAACATTTAATATATTTTTAAGTCTTTATAATTAGTATAGTGTATATAGATATACAGTGTATATCTTTACCTACATTTTTCAAATATTAATTTGTATTTGTGCTGGTTGAGTGTAAGAAAAGGCCTTATGGTCTTAACTCTGTCAGAATAAATAGAACATTATTATTATTATTATTATTATTATTATATTATTATTATTATTATTCTCCTGTCTGTTCCTCTCTCTTTGGTCCAACTAGGGAACAATTTCGGTTGTTGTTTTTTTTGTATAGATGTTATAAGCTACAGAAAATAATATATTTGCATTTTCGGTTAACTGACTTTGCACGCGTAACGCGTATTTTATTCAACTGTATATCAAATATGGGAATAAATATCCTTGGTTCCATATGTAGATGAAAGGTCTCAATCTCTTGATGAGGTAACAAGTCAATAACCTAATTCCAGAAGGCAGAAAGATAATTACAAAGACTCACACTAAGCTGCTATTGGTCTTTTTCTTGTCTAGAGTATGTTAATATGTACGACGAACTTCGGTTGGTTAAATTTTAAAATATCTTGTTCTTGAAAAAGTGACCATT
This sequence comes from Diploptera punctata, assembly GCA_030220185.1. Classification (NCBI taxonomy): domain Eukaryota; kingdom Metazoa; phylum Arthropoda; class Insecta; order Blattodea; family Blaberidae; genus Diploptera; species Diploptera punctata. The sequence goes on from JASPKZ010000797.1 coordinate 84,504, forward strand.
TGTTAAAACTTAAAATGTTTTAAATAATGTTACAGTATTTTTATCTGTCTTTTATTAGAAAAAGAATCGTTACATTATTAATTCATAAAGGCCTTTCGAAAACATGTTTCATCTTCGGCATGCTAATTGTTACTGACGTCGGCGTATAATTTATATAATGGGATTGGATCTGTGGGTGCGTTCTCGTTTATAACGTTAATATTCTTTGCTTCTTTTAAAATGTCCATATTTTCTAAGATGCTAATCTTCTTGTTATTCTCTTTGTGTAAGATTAGCATCTTAGAAAACATGGACATTTTAAGAGAAGCAAAGAATATAAACATTGTAAACAAGAACACACTAACGGACCTAAACCCATTATAAAAATTATAAACCAAGGTCAGTACCAATTAGCATACCGAATATGAAACAAGTGTTTGGAAGGCTTCATTATTTAATAATTTAACAAAGTTTTTTTTAATAAAAATGAATTATAATTGAGAAGACTGATAGAAAAAAGTAGTATATTATTATTTAAAACATTTTAATCCATAACCTCAATTGTGATGATAACAGTGAATATTAAAAATGTTGATTGTTAAAACTTGAAGATCGCTCGTAACAATACATTAGGTAACTATAACAACAAACATTTATTTAGATTTAATTGAATTAAATTTAACTAATAAAAAGCTGTATATTTCTACTGAATAATATTACACAGGTAATGAAACAATAAAAGTGGCGAAATCTATCAAGAAATTTGACAAAACATAAAAATAGCTTACAAAACTAGAAATAAATAAAATAACCTAATAACTAATAGAATGGAAGAAAATAATACATATGAAATTAAGGTGTATATAAACTTAAATATAACAACTGTGAAAAATATTATATAGGCAGAATATTAAGAAGTTTTAAAATAAGATTCAATGATCATTTCTCAGACTTTATTAAAAGAGAAGGAAAATCAAGTTTTGCTGAACACATTTCAGAAACCGGCCATCAATTTAACTAAATAGATAAAACATTATCAATAATCTACAAAGAGAACAATTGACAAGAAATTTATATCCTGGAAGAAGTTGAAATTATCAAGGAAGCAGAAAATAACATTTTGATAAATGAAAATACATGCAACAACCAAAGCCCTCTGTACAAAATATACAAATAATTTAAAAATGTATCATAAAAATTCCTGAAGATGAAGCATGAAAAGCTTTGAATTTTAATGTTGGGACAAAATTTATAACAGAAGTTATTATACTTGAGGAAGACTGTTTTATAAGGTACAAAAACAATTTATAATTGAAATAATTCTACCCTCAACGGTGTTCAAACATGATTATAAAAAGTATATATTATAAAATGATTATCAAACATAATCATTTAGGTTGAAATTATGTGTTGTGTAAATGTCTGAGTTTATAGCACAGATGACTTGTTCATGTTTTCTCACTTTTTAAACATTGGTGTATATTTGTGTATTTTACTGTTCTAGAGTTCACTTAAACATTATTGAAGATAGCGGGAAGAAAATTCAAACTTACAAGACAACATGAATATCTGGCAATAAACACCGCGAGAACACTCGAGAAGGAATTAAGACACCATCGTACATTTGGAATGAATCCTAATCGACAAAAGAAAAAATAATTTGATTGAAGGACCACTTACTTATTCATGTTTTAAAATACCATAAATATTAGTAATTTAAATTTTCTAAGTGCTATAAGGACCTATAGAAAAATATAATTTAAAAAGTTACTATAATTAGGAATCGTATTATAATATATATGAGTATATTATACAATATGCAGATAAAATACGTAATTCTTAATATTACCAAATTTATCATTGACATTCAACGAAAAATGTGTTAAAATTAAAGGTTACAACTTTTCTAATAGGCCTACAAGATGCTGAACTCAGTACCTCAGGAATGTTACAAATTATAGTAGGAAATAATTTCAAAGGCATACAGTAGTGCTTGTAAACTTACAGTCCCAGATTCAAATCCTGTATAGTACGACGTATTTTCTTGATCTGGCAGATCTATAAAACTAAAAAAAAAACTCTGGTCTGTTGTAGAGTTCTAAATCGACTAAAATTTGTGGTTGTGCCACTAGTAGTTAAAATCACTATAAACAAGCAAACAAAATGAATATATAACTATTAGTTATTTGTTAAAAAAACAATCATTTCTCTTAAAGTAAAAAAATCAATACAATGTAATGAATGGGGTATGTATAAGTACTTACTCTTTGAATGGTGAATACCCGTTTATTTTACCATTTTAGATAGAACGTTAAAGATACGTTCTGTAATATTTTAATAATTTGAAAATACACTAAAAATAATATTAATTAATGAACTAATTAATTTTTCTCATTAGGAATGACTTCTGTATAAATATTATATCCTGTAAAAATCAGAGTTTGTAAAACACGACTTAAACGCTGTAAGCGCATTAAGATTTCTGGATATTACTATGTTGAAACATAATGAATTTTTTCAGTTACAAAAAATACCGTCAGGCTTTCATGTGACGCAAATTAAACAGACAGGCAACCCTCTGATGTTCTTATGCAGTTGTATCCTATCTATCTAAATCTGGTAGGAATCATATTATTTCATTTTAGCAATGGCAGCAGTAGTAGTGTGATGGTAGGTGCGTAGATGGAGGCGAGTGCAAGAGAAGTGGTTGTTGGAGCGGCGACTAGAGATGCAGCGGAAGTCACAGGGGACAGTTGCCGCGGGAAGTGCAACTGCTATGATGAAGAATGCAGATGCATGTCGTCAAAGCGACAAGTTATTAACATAGCAGATGTTGAACAATTCTTCGGCCCACTATAAGTTGAGCCCCGGGTTCCAAGACAGTATTTTTTGTCCTGGTTAGTTGATAGCTGTGATAGAGTGAGCTGCAGCGGTGTAAATGTAGACTGAATGATTGCGTGCGAATGATTTGCGAGAGTAGTAGTGATGGTAGGTACGTAGATAGAAGCGGGTGCAAGTAGAATGGATGTTAGAGCGGCACTGGTGACTTTGGCGACTACAGATGCAGCGGAAGTCACACCAGTTGATATGGAGGCAGTAGCCACGGAAAGTGCAACTGCTGTGATGGAGGCTGCAGATGCAAATCGTCAAAGTCAAAGTGAAGAGCTCTGCGACCAGCAATTAAAATAGCAGGTGGTGAGGAGTTCTTCGGCCCACTATGCGTTGAGCCCCGGGTTCCAGACAGCGTATATTTTGTCCCGGTTAGTTGATAGCTGTGATAGAGGGAGCTGCAGCGGTGTAAATGTAGACTGAATGATTGCGTGCGAATGATTGGCGAGAGTAGTAGTGATGGTAGGTGCGTAGATAGAGGCTGGTACAAGTAGAATGGTTGTTAGAGCAGCACTGGTGACTGTGGCGACTACAGATGCAGCGGAAGTCACAGCAGCTGATATGGAGGCAGTAGCCACGGAAAGAGCAACTGCTATGACGGTGGCTGCAGATGCAAATCGTCAAAGTCAAAGTGAAAAGCTGTGCGAACAGCCATTAAAATAGTAGGTGGTGAGGAATTCTTCGGCCCACTATGCTTTGAGCCCCGGCTTCCAAACAGAGTATTTTTTGTCCCTGTTAGTTGATAGCTGTGATAGAGGGAGCTGCAGCGGTGTAAATGTAGACTGAATGATTGCGTGAGAATGATTGGCGAGAGTAGTAGTGATGTTTGGCGAGAGTAGTAGTGATGGTAGGTGCGCATATAGAGGCGGGTACAAGTAGAAAGATTGTTAGAGCGGCACTGGTGTCAGTGGCGACTACAGATGCAGCGGAAGTCACAGCAGCTGATATGGAGGCAGTGGCCACGGAAAGTGCAACTGCTGTGATGGAGGCTGCAGATGCAAATCGTCAAAGTCAAAGTGAAAAGCTCTGCGACCAGCTATTAAAATAGCAGGTGTTGAGGAATTCTTCGGCCCACTATGCGTTGAGCCCCGGGTTCCAGACAGCGTATTTTTTGTCCCGATTAGTTGATAGCTGTGAGAGAGGGAGCTGCAGCGGTGTAAATGTAGACTGAATGATTGCGTGCGAATGATTGGTGAGAGTAGTAGTGATGGTAGGTGCGCATATAGAGACGGGTACAAGTAGAAAGATTGTTAGAGCGGCATTGGTGGCAGTGGCGACTACAGATGCAGCGGAAGTCACAGCAGCTGATATGGAGGCAGTAGCCAAGGGAAGTGCAAGTGCTGTGATGGAGGCTGCAGATGCAAATCGTCAAAGTCAAATGAAAAGCTGTGCGAACAGCTATTAAAATAGCAGGTGGTGAGGAATTCTTCGGCCCACTATGCGTTGAGCCCCGGGTTCCAGACAGAGTATTTTTTGTCCCGGTTAGTTGATAGCTGTGATAGAGGGAGCTGCAGCGGTGTAAATGTAGACTGAATGATTGCGTGCGAATGATTGGCGAGAGTAGTAGTGATGGCAGGTGCGTAGATAGAGGCTGGTACAAGTAGAATGGTTTTTAGAGCAGCACTGGTGACTGTGGCGACTACAGATGCAGCGGAAGTCACAGTGGTTGATATGGAGGCAGTATCCACGGAAAGTGCAACTGCTGTGATGGAGGCTGCAGATGCAAGTCGTCAAAGTCAAAGTGAATAGCTCTGCGACCAGCTATTAAAATAGCAGGTGGTGAGCAATTCTTCGGCGCACTATGCGTTGAGCCCCGGGTTCCAAGTAAAAAGTAAAGCGATCGCACGACAGGCCTCAGGAGTCCCTTGGGGTAGTAGGAGGTTAAGGCTCCCACTTTTTTCTAGACAATCGGCACTTCATGTCAGCCGGGTTGTCAGCCCTGCGTGATGGCCGCCTTTATCCCCAGAACAAGCGTCTGGTATTCATTTCTGTTAGAGCCTGAGTCAACCCCAGGACCATAGTGCCGTCAGAGTGTTTGGGTCAGTTTAAAAATTCTGACCCCACGGGGCTCAAACCCTCGAGCGTCTGGCTTGTAGCGCAGTGCCTTAACCACTACGCTACGGCGCGTCCCCCTCGGGTTCCAAGACAGAGTATTTTTTGTCCTGGTTAGTTGATAGCTGTGGTAGAGTTAGGCGCAGCGGTGTAAATGTAGACTGAATTAATGCGGGCGAATGATTGGCGAGAGTAGTAGTGATGGTAGGTGCGTAGAATGGCTGTTAGAGCGGCACTGGTGACTGTGGCGACTACAGACGCAGCGGACGTCACAGCAGTTGATATGGAGGCAGTAGCCACGGAAAGTGCAACTTCTGTGTTGGAGGCTGCAGATGCAAGCCGTCAGTCAACGTGAAAAGCTCTGCGACCAGCTATTAAAATAGCAAGTAGTGAGTAAATCTTCGGCCCACTATGCGTTGAGCTCCGGGTTCTAAGACAGAGTTTCCCCCCCGGTTAGTTGATAGCTGTGATAGAGGAAGGCGCAGCGGTGTAAATGTAGACTAAATTAATGCGGGCGAATGATTGGCGAGAGTAGTAGTGATGGTAGGTGCGTAGATAGAGGCTGGTACAAGTAGAATGGTTGTTAGAGCGGCACTGGTGACTGTGGCGACTACAGATGCAGCGGTAGTCACAGCAGCTGATATGGAGGCAGTAGCCACGGAAAGTGCAACTGCTGTGATGGAGGCTGCAGATGGAAGCCGTCAAAGTCAAAGTGAAAAGTTCTGCGACCAGCTATTAAAATAAGAGGTCATGAGGAATTCTTCGGCCCACTATGTGTTGAGCCCCGGGTTCCAAAACAGAGTATTTTTTTGTCCCGGTTTGTTGATAGCTGTGATAGAGGGAGATTCAGCAGTGTAAATATAGACTGAATGAATGCTGGCAATGATAGGTGAGAGTACAGGTGATGGTAGGTGCGTAGATAGAGGCGGGTGCAGGTAGAATGGTTGTTTGACAGGCACTTGTGGCAGTGGCGACTACAGATGCAGCAGAAGTCACAGCAGCTGATATGGAGGCAGTAGCCACGGAAAGTGCAACTGCTGTGATGGAGGCTGCAGATACAAGCCGTTAAAGTCAAAGTGAAAAGTTCTGCGACCAGCTATTAAAATAAGAAGTCATGAGGAATTCTTCGGCCCACTTTGTGTTGAGCCCCGGGTTCCAAGACAGAGTATTTTGTGTCCTGGTTAGTTGACAGCTGTGATAGAGGGATATTCAGCAGTGTAAATGTAGACTGAATGATTGTGGGCGAATGATTGGCGAGAGTAGTAGTGATGGTAGGTGCGTAGATAGAAGCGGGTGCATGTAGAATGGTTGTTAGAGTGGCACTGGTGGCAGTGGCGACTACAGATGCAGAGAAATTCACAGCAGCTGATATGGAGGCAGTGTCCGTGGGAAGTGCAACGGCTGTGATGGAGACTGCAGTTGCAGTGGCTGTGATATAGTGAGATGCAGCGGTGTGCATGTCGACTGAACGAATGCTGACGGATGATGGGTGACAATATCTGTGCTGACTTTGATAATTCAGGTATAAACCTAGTTTATATTTATTGCTTCCTATTTTATTGTTTTAGTATAGAACACTAAAATACTTTCATAATGATAATCCAAAGTATATGTATAATCGAGCATACATGTAGGTGTATTAATATTGAACTTATTTGATCTTTGAATATTTACTAACAAGTCAATATAGGCCTGATAATAATACGTATAATATATAATTAGATGTTCGGCGCCTTAGCCGTGTGTTGAGGCAAGTTGCTTGGCGCAAAGCTACGTGACTTGAGCTGGTTCGAGTCTCTATGGGGGAAGATATTTTCTCATGGAATTTCGGCTAGTATTGGACTGATGCTCACCCAGCATCGTGAGGAATTTGGGTAGCTACAATTAGTAGCGGCTAGAGTTTGAGAAAATCGGCTATAACTGTAAGGGACGACCCGACATGTTGACCACATGTCACCCTCTATTGGCTGGATTGTGATCGTCTACTTCTGCGATTAGCACACGTGGATGTAAGATCAGCAGCCGACTGGTAGGGCAAGGGCCTTCTAGGCCTAAGCCTCGTGAAAGTTTATTCTTAGTTATATAATTATATACTAACTGAAAAATATGCATAAGAACACTGTTAAAAGCTTTCTGTTTTATTTTATGTAAAGTGTTCTGTGTGCCAGGTACAAAATGAAACATCTCAAATAACAAAGTACATTCATAATACAGCTTGAAATGTAATATCCAGAAAAGCTTGACGTGTACTAGTAAAAACATAAGTAACTGAAGATGAATTATAAGTCTATAAAAATAATAAAATTATTTTGGTTTGTTTACCAATGTATGTGGACTTCAATCAATGTATTTGTTTTTGTCGTAAAGAGATTGTAAGAGTATTAAAATACTAAAATAAAAATCAAACTGATGTTTGGAAAAATAGAGAATACTGACTGTGAAAAATTATGAATAATTTGGGTACAGAAAAATATGCAAATACATTGTAAACCAGGCATTAATAAAATGTACCAGTTTTCGCTAGAAGCAGGTTTGTTACTTCTACAGTTCTAACCTTTTTACACGCTTTATGTTAGCTTGATCTGTATCTGTGCATCTGTCTATATAAGGAATCTTTCAACACGATTTTCACCCAACTAAAAAACATTGGATTGACTTCAAACTTTGTATACTTGTAAAGGACCAATGACAATACAATGATTTCATAAATTGTTTCTATAATCCTGGCCAGAATCATCACAAAATAAAAATAATAAAAAATAAAAACCGGTATAATAGGTTGCGGACTTATCGACTTTTTAGTTAATCGTTGTAAGAGCTCAGTTGGTAGAGCGGTGGACTATAGTGGTATATAATTTCAGTAATTCATAGGTCGCTGGTTCAAATCCGGCCGGGAGGAATTTATTTAGATGATCATTAACCAAATAATTTTAACGGGATTCCGGTTTATGACAATCAATTAAACTAATAATTAAAAAATAAACAATAGTTTAAGAAAACTAAAACAACACACTTTATTAGAAACCAAACTAAAAAATAAAAATAAATAATAGTTTAAAAAAACTAAAAAACACGCTTTAATAGAAAACCGAACTAAAAAAATGAAAAATAATTTTAAATTCCAACACGCTTGGGATAAAATTAAAGTGGTCAACAACAAAAATCATCTCCAACACATCTAGAATAAAACTAGACTTATCTACAAAAAAAAAACCATAATTTTACCACCAAAAGCGTGGGGTGCTTTTTATGGTTTTTACATTTTCTTCTTAGAGACTTTACTGTATTTTTATCAATATCTGCTTATTATCAAATATTTTAATTGATATAGAGCACCTAAAATCGCCATATTTACAATGTAAAAGTATGTATTGTACATTTATCAGAGAGTGTAAGCTTATTATCAGAAAAACCAGATAACAAACAAGTGTATGCTAAACTAATCTGGTGTACTAATTCGCCCATTTTCTCACCCTAAATTGCCCAAACTAATGCTAACTTACCAATCTAACACTAAGTTGCCCATTTTCTCACCCTAATTGTCCACTAATGTAGGTGAACTCCTGGGAATGAATCCCCTCATACGTGAATAAACATATTGACAACTGGCACTAGCAGGAACTTGTGTTATCACATTGGTCAACACGACGCTAAAAGTCACTTGTTCTCCGATCGAATATTTACAGGTGGCACGGTGGCATAGAATGGATGTACTTTAAATAATCACTATTTTTTAAATATACTTAATATTTTCACTTCAAAATATGTAATAATTATTATGAATATTTTTTATTAATTAATGTATGTTCATATATATATATATATATATATATATATATACATCCAATACGTTCCACGTCGGGGCACAGGTGCTTCGTGCCGGGAGTTCTGTAACAAGCAAATTTAGTTACACCTATTTGCCCACAGATGTCAACAAGTGACGTATGGTTACCACTTCGCCCCTTGAGACATCTAGTAGGCTCGATTAAAATGTTTCATAGAAGCCTTTTTATTCAGGCTTGCGATTATTTTACGAGCCTGAAAATCTTCAGACTCGGCACCCGCAGTTAAAATCCCTCCCAGAGGACTTGTCACTTGGATTTTTTCATCCTAAAAATCCGTCGACCCTGCCCCGGTTTGAACCAGCGACTCTCGGGACTAAAGGCAAGTTAGGATGAGGAAATGGGAGAGTTAGTGTACACCAGATTAGTTTAGCGTACAATTGTTTGTTAATGTGTTTTTGTGATACGTTGGCTACACTGTCAGAGCAATGACAATAGTTATTTTAGGTTACTTTGAGCTCAACTTCTCACTTCATTTTAAGGCATTTCTCACATTTTTGGAAAAAGAGAATCAACATATCATCATCATCATCCATGCAAGCATTAGGTCATGTGGCCTGTTACAGTCTCAAATAGGTATTTTCCCTCCAGTGCTTTTTTTGGACGTCCCAGCGAACTTTTGCCTTGGGAGCAGTAACGAAGCGTGGCTTTTGGAATTCTATGAGATGGTATTCGTTGAAGATGGCTTCACAGTTGTTTTGGTAGTTTTGTATATGGTGGAGAATGGATTCTACATCCAACTCTTCCATAATTTCCTCATTTCTTTTATGGTCCCCTTTGTATAGCCTGCTGTACGGCGCATAAATAATATCTCATTTTCTGTTATTCGACTTTCATCTCTTCTTTGTATTGTCCATGCTTCACTACCATATATTAATAATAGTCTTGCCAGAACCTTATAAAGCCGTAATCTTGTGTTCTTTTGTACTAAAGATGGTTTCATTGTACTGTTAATTATCCCAGTTGTTTTTGTGAAATTTGTGATTTTCTTTTATATATCAGCTTCATCTTCAAATGTTAAATTATAACCCAAATAATTAAATTCATTTACTCATTCTAAAATTTCATCGTCCAAAAGAATTTTGCTAGGTGTAGGGTACTTTCCCCTAAAGGCCATCACTTTAGTTTCCTTTATATTGATTTAATAATCAACATATATTTTTCAATCATGTAATCATTCACATACTGCCACAATAAATTGTGTGTTTTCCGTGTTTTATTTGAATTCATTTAGGTGGCATTGTGGTATAGAATCCTCTTATTTATTTTCTATAGAAAGCGTGAAAACATGTTTGGCGACCTGTGTATTAATTCACTACTCTTTATGTCATTCCAAGCATGAATTCAAATGAGTCCTGATTTTGTATGAATGACGAATACAAGGACACCAATATAGAGTCAAGTATATTCAGTGAAATACAAAAAAAAATGCAAGTAAAAATAAACTATTTTTTTGGTTGTAATTTTATCAAACTGACAACCATGCTTGAATTAAGTTTACTTTTTCATGGATTTCAATAATTATAGTAAATAGCATATCATGACTAAAGAGTAACAGTATATTACGATACGAGGTTGGGAAGTGGTTTTCACAGAAGCGAGGAAAATGTTTTAAAGACGGAGCGATAGGGAGGTTTTTAATTTCGGAGATTCTGTAAAACACTTCACAAAAGTGCGTTGTACATTATTTTTTGCGCGATGGTATTTTGAAAAGTAATAAATAATAGTAAAATAATATATTCGTTGGAAATATTTGCGTTCATTATAAACAACTGAGTAAACGTTAACAGTGTGGTCAATGTTCATTAGATGATACTACAGGAGGTCATGACACCAATCAGTGATACAATGGCGGCAGGTGCGTATTTATTGTTTTATATTTTTTTCAAATAAAGTTCAGTTCATTTTAGATGCAGTTATTTGTTTCGTGGAATATATATTAACACTACCTTTTGGATATTTTTTGTATATCAGTATACATTGTACGTAGTGTACATAGAGGGCACTTCCCACACGTGGTTTGTAATGTGTAATATTACAGTATAATTATTTTATTACGTATAGTTATTTAGATTGATAACCCCGAAATGTAGGAAGTTGAACTTTCAATCATGGTCGCCATTGCTGTAAGTATGACAAAAAAACACTATCGCGCAATTTTTTTTATTAATGTACTAGCTAATACCCGGCGTGTGCTGCAACGCCTAAATAAATGAAAATGAATGTGCTTTTATTTTCAGTTGAATAAGTATAAGAAAAAATAGTTATAAATTTATATTTTTTAGATACCCCGTGCTGATTACTCGGCGCTGTCCGGGAATCTACGTATTCCAATCTTCTTCACATAAATGAGCTGAATACGAAAATTAATGTGTTTTATTGTTTAGTTGAATAAGTATAAGGAAACATTTTATATCATGATTATTTTCAGATACCCCGTGCTGTTTACCCGGCGTTGTCCGGGAATCTAATCATCCCGATCATCTTGGCATAAATGAGCTGAAAGACAAACATTAATGTACTTCGTATGATTAGTTGAATAAGTAAAGTGAAAAATAATTATAAATATATATCGTAATTATTTTAAGATTCCCCGGTGCTGATTATCTGGTGTTTCCCGAGAATCTACTTATCTCGATCTTCTTGGCATAAATGAGCTAAAAGACAATATTCGTTATTGTGAGTTATCCGTAAAAGAATACCCGCCATGTGCTGCTATGCTTACACAGGAATCTACGTACTTGTCTAGATCTTCTGTATCAATGAAAGACAAAAATGGTTACTGTGAGTTATCCGTAAGAGATAAACATATGCTGTTGCGGACTTTTTTTATAGAGCTTTTTGAGATATTGAATTCTGTGTACATTAATTGTGTGTATTTGTTATGGTTTCGGCAACATAAGCCATTTAAGCGTCTAAAGAGCTACTTTTTTCATATTTTCCACTACAAAGGGCGATTTTTAAGGATGTAGGGGTTGAGTATCACAACTCTCTTATAGCCTATGTTCATCCCGGGAATCTCCTGAACATTTTGCAAAAAGCCCCATCACAATCGGATCCATGGTATGGCCGCGCATAAAGTACGAACAAACAAACAAACATTAATTTTTATATATAGATCGTAATTTCAGTTTATGCTATTTGCCTATTATAGATTACATCTTCTATGTAATGTAACTTAAACATTTCTTAAATATATTGTTTCAAATAAAATTCAGTTCATTTAAGATGCAGTTATTTGTTTCGTGGAATATATATTAACACTACCTTTTGAATATATTAAATATAGAATTTTAATAATTAACATTTTGAAATGTTAAAAGTTAAGTTAAAATAGTTGAGCACTAAAAGTTATATGAATTATTATTATGAACATGACTCCTTTGTTCGCTAAATGTGATTCTTAAAGATACGGTTTTTGCGTGCAAAGCTCTAATTAATAATTTGTAGTAATCGTTGTATGTTTTTTTAAAAATGTATTAAAGAGAATTCGGATGCCGTGACCAGTATGCAGCTATGTCGTATATCTGACCCCGTAAAACCGTGACATGAAACTTGAAGTCTTAACTCACAAATGTTTTTAAAAAATTCATAATTAAGGGGATTGATTTTACCCTGCAATTCGCTATTTTTACTGGCTGTATCTAAATTCGTCCTCACATACAAATACATTGGGTAATGGAAATGGACAGTTAATGACAAATGAGGGAAATTTTGAACAAGTGGCTGAATTATAATTTTTTTTGTATTGTAAGCCTATGTTTTCCCTTTACAGAGATTTAGGTGCTCTCCCCCGACAGGGAAGAATTTGAACCATACTAATTTAGTTACACTTGTTTTCTTATAGATGTCATTTTGAGTGGTCCGTGGTCAGCGTTCCGCCTCATACTGACATCTGGGAAACCAAGGTAGTACTAGGACGGGAAATTTAGGTAAATTTTGTTTAGAGGCCTTTTCATTCAGGCCTAAGGATTTCTTACAAGCCTGAAAATCTTCAGACTCGGGACCCACGGCTTAAAGTCCCTCCCGGAGGACTTGCTCCTTGGATTTTTCCGTCCTAAAAAGTCCATCGACCACGGCCGGGTTTGAACCCGCGATCCTCGGGACCAGAGGCAAGGAGCATAACCGCTAGTCCACCGCGGCCGACATTTATAATATATAGGAACAATAATTATAAATAGGAAATATATAACTAACTCACTGACACTATCAAACCCATAGGTTCATTGCCGCGCGGACATAAGTTCTCCATACATCCCTATCCTGAGCTAATGTTTTCCAATCATTCCCTGTATAATCTACTTTACTAATCATAGTTAATGTTATTCTCCCACCTCATTCTTGTCTACCAACTGGCCGTTTTTCCAAATAGGAACGAGATGCACAAAGAAATTAAACGTAGGCTCAGTTCTGAAATGCATGCTATTATGCATTACAGGGACTCTTGTCTTCCCAACTTCTCTCAAAAAACGTTATACGGTACTGAAAATATATAAAACTGTTATTCTCCCAGTTATATGTCGAGGGTTCAAGTCCTGTTGGGGTCAGGATATGTAAACTGACCCAAACCCTCTGGCGGTACTATGGCCCTGGGGTCGACTCAGCCTCTAACGGAAATTAGTACCGGACGCTTGTTCTGGGGGGTAAAGGCGGTCGTCACGCAGGGCTGACAACCCGGCTGACATAAAGTGCCGATTGTCTACAAAAAGTGCCGATTGTCTACAAAAAGTGGGAGCCTTAACCTTCTACTACCCCAAGGGCCTCCGGGCCTGTTGTGGGATCACTTTACTTTTTATATTATATAGATGTGAAACACGGAGTCTTACTTTAAGGGATAAAAGGAGATAACTTGATTTGAGAATGCTTACTTTACTTACTTTAAGAGAGAAATGGAGATTACTAGTGTTTGAGAATAAAATTCTTAGAAAAAGTTTTGGACCAAAGAGGGGTGAATCGACAGGCGAATGGAGAAGACTGCATGACAGTGAGCTACATGGTCTTTATATAATTGAAAATAATGAGATAAAGATAAATGTCTTTCCTTTATTAATATTCTTATAACCGATTAGTGTTTTAAATTCTTTATGAAGCAAACCAGATATAATAAAACAGTTAAGTCTCGTAGACCGTGAGAAGTAGAGCCTGTGGTACTAATTGGGAACGAAAGAGGAGCATAGAATCATCTTGTAGGGAAAACACGCAATTGGTAGTCCCAAAATGAGATGGGAGAATAACATTAACCATGATTTGAGGGAATTAGATTATATGGGAATGATTGGAACACATTAGCTCAGGATAGGGAAGTCTGGCTGTAGTTCTTGCAAATGCAGGTATCTGTACCTACTTTAAATCGTTCCAAATAATGACCGAATTTACTGTGTTCACTCATAAACTGTGTTAATGCGAAATTAGATTCTATACATTTGTAAACTGACCGATAATGATTCACAGAAACCGAAACAGATTTTGTGCTTTAAAATAGTTTGAAAGATGATGATTATTAACTTCGTCCACCGCTGTGGTCTCGGGGTAGCGTCGCTGCCTCGTAAGCAGCGGACCCGGGTTCGAATCCCTAATGAGATTAGTTTATGGAGTGATGGTTTTTTCTGGGTTTTTCTTCACCTATAAGACAAAACGTTAGGGAACTTTAAGACCCAAACGGTCTCCTAATATCATCTGACAACATAACCATAATTATTATATTCGCCATGTGTGGTATGAATGTGTGTGAATGATGTGCTAAATCTTAATATTGTGTTGTCTCGGTGGAGGCATTGACACTGAGCTTATCGCTCATCCGGGGTGACCCTCCATGTCTTTGTGCGGTCAGAAAAGTAATACAGTTAAAAGTCCTCCTCCCGCTGGTCGTGTCACTGTAATACCCGGGTGAGATGTTAAACTGTATTAATAAAAAAAAGTTCCAATGAAATTTCGTATCAATATCAGTTGAGACAGGCGTAATATCTCGTAATAGCAACAGCAATAAGCCTCTATGATTTGAAACCGCTACTTAACGCAGGCCTATATAATTTGACGCGTTCTTACTTGAGTTGCATCATGTTAGAAATGCATTGTCATGTACTGTTATCGTATTTTTGAAATCATTCTCGAAGTGGTCAACCTTCAGCGCCCGCAATTCTATGTTGGTATCGATATTTTATCTCATATTTTATGGATTCATTAAATATAGGATGTCTCTAAAGTTACTATCCATTTTCATAAAAACACTACTATTTTTTTATTTTCTTTGCGTACACTGTTAGCTTAGTGTAACATGTTCAGCACGGAAGAACAGGTTGCCATTGATTGTGCACGGGTACGCGGATTATAATATGAAGACGCCAGAGCTGAATTTGCCCATAAACAAACTTAAGCTTACCGGCAGTAGGCTATATGATGAGGCAAGTCATAGACGACCATGCGTATCAACAGAAACAGTGTAACAGGTTGAAATTGTGTGATAGTTCGAACGTATCAACTCGGCGCCTCAGGAAGGAGTTGAATGCCCATCAGAACAGAATGTGGAAAATTATAAGTTCCACTCTTCGAAAACGTCCTTATCACGTCTGGTTGATTTACGGAATCATATCAAGAATCAACAGGCTTTTTTACGGTTTAAATGTTAAGGTCTAAATTTCGTTTCACAGCTGAAAGATGGAGTAAGTGTTTTGATGTAGATGGCGATCATGGAGAAAGGCAGTTGAATATGTGTAAAACTTCACAAAAACATTGATTATTCAATCATTGACTCCCTTCATTGAAATATATAGTGACTTTAGGGACACACTATAGAAAAAGTCATATTGCACTAAATAATGTTATTTGCTAAAAACATTAGTATTAGTAGTAACAAGGAAACGTAATAAACTAGCGGACCCGGCAGACGTTGTTCTGCCCTATGGCCGGACGATAAAAATGTAAGTTACTTTTTTACCGCAAAATTCACTAATAAAGACGTAATTAGATATTATTAAATAATTTCGCAAAAGTCTCCTTACTGTCATCAGTTGTGAAGCATGCATGATACCACATTGTTATCGCGTAGAATATGTCGATAATGCAGATGACAACACATATGATATAAAATAATTCCTATAACCCGATCGCCACCTACCGAGTCCAATTGTGAAAATAAACCATAAAGGGATCCACTCAAACACACGCAAAAAAAATCATCAAAAATGGTACAATCGTTTTGGCAGTTTTTAATTTCGAGTTTCAAGAAAACTCCAGTTTTAATTATCGGATTTTGCTAATTTTTGGATAATACCTACCTCGGTTTATTTTAATAGCATTTACTGCGTTTTGTTGTGAAACATCGAAAAATGTGACCGCTAGAGCGATTTTTAAATTTTCACTTCAGATGAATTCCTACACCTAATGGTTTTGTAGGATCCAACTGTGAATCTAAACCATCGAGGGAATCAATCAAACATTCACTAAAAATGTTATCAATCTCGGTCCAGCCGTATAGGAGAGGTAGAGTGACAAACACACGTACAGAAGAATTATATACACTCGTATAAAGATAAACATAACCACTAATCCAACGTGGCCGACGAAATTGAGAAGTATTGATTGTAACAATAAACTACTTTAACGAAAGATAATACAGCTTAATGTTACACATAATAACATTTTCTCTATATGTGTAATTTACTGAGATGGACGCTCATTCATCCAGTATACCCACCAATGATTGTAGCTATCCAAATGCCGAACGGACACTTACTTACTCACTGGCACTATCGAACCCGTAGGTTCATGGCCGCGCGGACATAAGCTCTCCATACATCCCTATCCTGAGCTAATGCTTTCCAATCATTCCCTGTATAATCTACTTCCCTCAAATCATAGTTAATGTTATTCTCCCACCTCATTCTTGGTCTACCAACTGGTACCAGCTGAAATTCCAAGACAAAGGAAATTGGTGTAACAGCCCAATGTTGTGACATAGCCTCTGCTTAAGAGTTACTAGACTAAGTTAATTAAGTTACGCTCACTTCCCTACAAATGGCATGAAGGTATGCAGTGAACATACCGATCTAATGAGACATCTATTTTCTGTCCAGCCTAAGAAAGACACTTGAGGAAAATAAATGGGCGCGTTATTTAAATGTATACTATGTAATTGATAATTTTTTTCTCGTTCTTTTATATATCTTGTACATATTATATATTTAATTCGTTAAATCTAGATTAAATCAAAATACAATATAAATATTAATTGTATTATATTTATAACATGTAATCATTTATGTATATTGTAATTTAGATGTAAAACTATTTTCTTTGTATTTTTTTAAAACCTGGTTGAGTGGTAGGTAAGGCCTTAAGGCCTTAACTCTGCCAGGTAAAATAAAGCTATTATTATTATTATTATTATTATTATTATTATTGTTATTATTATTATTGTTGTTATTATTATTATTATTATTATTATTATTATTATTATTATTATTAATCCACGAAGTACATGACTGCTGCAGTTGCTGTGATTCGTTCATGACCAAAGCACAGTTCAGCGGAAGCGAAAAAATAGATCATGTACTCGATTAATATAATTACGTATTTAAACTATATATGTTAACTATAGTTGACCAGAATACAGTATACATCTACATGTTTCTTCGAAGGTCGGAGACTAACTAAAAATTCGCATTTGTTTGAAACTGAACGATTCTTGAGAAGAAGTTGAATGTCAGTTACAAATATGGCGGCTGTCAGGCAGTTTATGTTAACTCACCTCGGTTATTTTAATTTAAATGTATGATTTGAATTAATATGTTTAATATTACTTACTTACTCACTTACTCACTGGCACTATCGAACCCGTAGGTTCATGGCCGCACGGACATAAGCTCTCCATACATCCCTATCCTGAGCTAATGCTTTCCAATCATTCCCTGTATAATCTACTTCCCTCAAATCATAGTTAATGTTGTTCTCCCACCTCATTCTTGGTCTACCAACTGGGCGTTTTCCTTCTGGCTTTCCTACAAGAAGTTTCCATGCACGTCTTTCATTCCCCATACGCGCAACATGTCCTGCCCATCGCAGTCTACGGGACTTAACTGTTCTTATTATATCTGGCTTCCTATAAAGACCATGTAGTTCATTGTTATGTAGTCTTCTCCATTCACCTGTCTGTTCATCTCTCTTTGGTCCAAAAATTTTCCTAAGAACTTTATTCTCAAATACTCGTAATCTCCTTTCCTCCCTTAAAGTAAGAGTCCATGTTTCGCACCCATATAATATAACTGGTAGAATAATAGTTTTATATATTTTCAGCTTAACATTTTTTGAAAGGAGTTGGGACATCAAAAGTCTCTGCAATGCATAATAGCATGCATTTCCAGAATTGAGCCTATGTTTAATTTCTTTGTGCATCTCATTCCTATTTGTGATTATTGTTCCTAGGTATTTGAATTCAGCCAATTCCTCAAATTTCCCTCATTTGTCATTAGCTGTCCATTTCCATTATATAATGTATTTCTACGTGTGACCATATATTTAGTTTTACTGATATTTACTTCCAGTCCTAATTTCTTAGTGTTACTCAATAGTGTGTGCGTGTTGGCCTTTAGTATCTCCTCGCTATCGGCCAGTAGTACTACATCATCAGCATAAACTAACAGCTTATTAATACCATTCAGTTGTAGGCCTTCCTCATTCTCTAAAGATTTAATGGCATGCTCTAGTACAAAATTAAATAGTAGAGGAGATAGTGCATCTCCTTGCTTCAACCCATTCTGGATTTCAAAAGTGTCTGAAAACTGTTTGCCTACACGCACCCTACTCGTTGAGCCATTTAGACACATTCGTATAAGTCTAACTAACTTTTTAGGAATTCCGAACTCCAGCAGGATACTATATAACTTCTCCCTCTTAATTGAATCATATGCTTTATTGAAGTCTACATATAGCTGATGTACAGTACCATTATATTCCCATTTCTTTTCTAAAATCTGTCTTATACTAAAAATCTGATCTGTTGTAGACCTGTTTCTTCTAAATGCACATTGATGATCTCCTAGAATGTCATCAATATAGGGAGTAAGTCTGCTTACTAATATATTTGTTAGAATTTTGTACGAAGTTGAAAGTAATGAGATGCCCTATAGTTGTTGCAATCAGTTTTATCTCCTTTCTTATAAATTGGTACGATAATTGATTCCTTCCATTCATCTGGAAGAGCTTCTTTTTCCCAAATCATAGTAAGCAACCAGCGTATCTTGTCCATCAATTTTTCTCCCCCTGATTTTATCAGTTCTGCTGGGATCTCATCTGAACCTGATGCTTTATACATCTTCAATTTTTCAATTGCCATTTCAACCTCTAATGCACTTGGCTCTGCGACTAGCATTTCTGCTGTCTGTAACTTATCCTCCTCAATGTCCTGTTCTGTATGTACATTTAATAGCTGATTAAAATAACTTTTCCATCTATTTAATATACTCTTGGAATCTGCAATCATATCCCCATTTTCATTCCGAATTATGTTTGTTTTAGCCTGAAACCCTTTCTTCTCTATACTAATTCCCTGATATAATTCTCTAATGTTCCTATTTTTTGCATTCATTTCAAGATCATTAATCTTCTCTCTCAAATATTCCCTCTTCTTACTCTTTAGTAACTTGGTGGTTTCCCATCTAACACTACCCAATTGCTCTAAATTTACCTCATTTGGCTCGTGTAACCATTTCATTTTTGCTAGCTTCCTTTTCTTTACGATGTCGGCACATTCCTCATCAAACCATTTCTTGTTTTGCCTCTTTTTTAAACAACCAATGCTTTCTGATGCTGACAATTTAATAGTATCTCTTATAGCCTCCCATTCTTTATTTATATCAGTTTCTTCTTCGTTTGCCACATTGTCATCTGAAGATTCCAGTACTTCAAATCTATTAGCAATTTTGATTTGGTATTCTTGCCGCATTTCATCATTTTTCAAGTTTTTTAATTCATATTTTACAGAATCATCTTTAGCGTTTGTTCCTCTCATAAGCGATAGCCGTTGTCTGATTTTCACTCTGACCAGATGATGATCCGAATTGCAGTCTGTCCCTCTAACTGATTTAACATCGATGATGCTACTGTGCCAGCGTTTATCCACTAATACATGATCTATCTGGTTCCGAGTTTCTCCATCTGGGGACGTCCAGGTGTATTTATGAATATCCTTATGCTGAAATGTTGTGCTCTTAACAATGAGGTTCTTTGATGTGGCAAATGTGACTAATCTAACCCCGTTGTCGTTACTCTCTTCATGAAGACTTGGAATTTGCCTATTGTTGGTTTGAATATATCTTCCCGCCCCACTTTTTTTGCATTAAAATCTCCTAAGACAATTTTCATATGATATCGTGAAAGGCTATCAAATAAGCATTCTAATTCGTCATAGAACTCATCCTTGATCTTGTCATCTTTATCTTCTGTGGGGGCATGTACATTTACAATTATAAAATCATGTCGTTTACCCTTTAGAATTATGTATGATATCCTATCACTAACAAACTTAATATCTCGGATAGCGGATAGGATCCTCCTTCTGACTAAAAAACCCGTTCCAAATGCAGGTCTTTCTGCACCCCCATAATATAATGCAAAGCTTCCTGATTCCTGACTACCTTCTCCTGGCCACCTAACTTCCTGTAAAGCGACTATATCCAAGGGCGATTTATCCAATTCCCGCGTTAATATCTCTAGTGCCCCGCTATTGTATAAAGTCCTAACATTCCATGTTCCTAGGAACATGTCCCTGTGTTTGAGCCTTTGGCATGGGTTCCTGAAGTAGTCCCCGCCCGGAGAACCGAATGGGGGACTATTTGACCTCCGGAAAATTTTACCCAGTAGAACCCATGTCCGCATTTCTTGACGGTTGTATTTTTACGGTGAAAGATCGTCACTCTTTCGACCAAGGTACTTATTTCGTCTGGCTTATCACCTTCGACCAGTCCGGCATGGGTAACCCTATCGGCAGCAATGCTACCGCCGGCATAGCTCTCAGGATCATTTAAGCACACAAGCCACTCCACCACGACAAGGTAAAGATACCCTGTTAATATTAACAATTATAATTTAATTAGTTTTCGACATACCATTGTAAATGTTAATACAACCTGCAACATTAAAATTAAAACGATTGTTGTGCATTAATTTATCGGTTTGTAACAAACAGCTGACAGAATTCGCCCGCACTCTTATATGTGCTACGCGGAGTAATACATTCGCAAGTTAAATGTCAAAGTGTGCTTCTTACGTTGGACAGAGAATAGTAAGCAACTATGGTGTTACTAGGGTGTAGGAGATAGGTAAATTTTGCTTAGAGGCCTCTTTTTTCAGGCTTAAGGATGTTTATCTTCAGACTCGGGACTATGGCTTAAAGTACCTACCAGAGGAACTGCTCCATGGATTTTTCTAACCTAAAAAATTCATCGACCCCGGCCGGTTTGAATCCGCGACATTCAAGACCAGAAGCAAGGAAGATAACCACTAGTCCACCGCGGCTGAACATGAAAATATTAGTAAATATAAATTAATATCTCCAGATTATTATATTACAGTTCAATAATTCGTAAAAACTATATTAAAATGATTTACCACTTAATAGATTATGTAATTTAGACACCCTATTATTTGCAGATGATATTGTATTTATAGCAAATTCAGAAGATGACCTACAACGTTCAGTCCACTCTTTTCACCAAATTGCAATAAACTACAACATGGAAATATCAACAGAAAAATCTAAAGTCACGGCTTTCCTAGGAAAAGACCAGTTCGCAATAAAATTGTTATTAATAATAAAATATTAGAAAAAACTAACACATTTAACTACCGCGGATACCAAGTTACATACGAAGAGGAAAATGATTTTTGTCAAAAAATTATAAAATTAAACAGAGTAACAGGAATTATAAATAAAATTTTCAAGCCAAACACAGTACAGCAACACACACGAACTAGAATTTATAAAACACTGGCCAGACCCATATTATGTTACGGCAGTGAGGCCTGGATAATTCGCAGTGTAGATGAACAAAGACTAACTGCGGCAGAAATGAAATTTGAGACGTACTGCAGGTGACTCAAGAACAGACCATAAAAGAAACTCTGAGATTCTCAGAGAATTACAAAGAGAATCAGTCATGGAATATGTACAAAAATACAGAAACAACTGGAAATCTCACGTAAGAAGAATGAGCAGAACAAGAATACCACGTCAAATCATAAATTACATGCCACCAGGCAAGAGATCTTTGGGCAGACCCTTCAAACGTTGGAATGAGACCTTAACAGGGCTACTAGGTCTATCACATGAAAGGAAGAAGAAGAAATGATTTACTTAGCCCTTAAATTGACAATGCAATCTATAAGATATATATATATATATATATATATATATTTATTGGACGCCGTTATGCAACAACCTGCTATGTGCCATTATATAAGTTACGAAAAAATGCGCTTAAAGTTTATTTTTGCGCGATAGTGCGTTTTGTAGTACTTTCAGCAATGACGACCATGATTGAAAGTTGAACTTCCTATATTTCGGAATTGCCAACCTAAATGACTATACTGTAATATTATATTTACACCCACGTGCGGGAAGTAAAACCACTGCCCTCTATGTGTACTACGTACAAGGTATATACAAAAAATATCCAAACGATAGTGTTAATATACGAGTACATTATACGAAACCAATCACTGCATTTTAAATGAACTGAACTTTATCTGAAACAATATAAAACAATAAATACATATTTGCGGCCATGCTATTAATAATTGGTCTCAAGGCCTCCTGTTGTTTCAACTAATAAACACTGTTAACGTTAGTCAATTGTTTATAATGAACGCAAATACTTCCAACAAATATATTATTTTACTATTATTTATTATTTTGAAAACACCATCGCGCAAAAAGTAATGTACAACGCACGTTTGTGAAGTGTTTTACAGAATCTCGGAAATGTTTTCCTCGATTCCGTAAAAACCACGTCCCCACCTCGCATCGCAATATAGCATTACATTTTAAACTCTAGCAAGAGCTATTTAATTATTTCTGACTTGATAATCACTTATATGATAATATTGTATATACTGGTTCGTACTGTATGAGTAAAAAACGTCAAGGTAATGCGTACACACAGTTGTCGTAAAATATTGTATCATAATATTAGTAGTGTTTGTTTGCGCAATACAATTTTTATCGATATGTGTTTTGTAATTATCAATAAAACTAAATATATGGTCACACGTAGAAATTCATTAAATAATGGAAATGGACAGCTAATGACAAATGAGGAAAATTTTGAGGAGGTGGCTGAATTCAAATACCTAGGAACGATAATCACAAATAGGAATGAGATACACAAAGAAATTAAACATAGGCTCAATTCTGGAAATGCGTGCTATTATGCTTTGCAGAGACTCTTGATGTCCCAACTCCTTTCAAAAAAACGTTAAACTGAAAATATATAAAACTATTATTCTACCAGTTATATTATATGGGTGCGAAACACGGACTCTTACTTTAAGGGAGGAGAGGAGATTAAAATTATTTGAGAATAAAGTACTTAGGAAAATTTTTGGACCAAAGAGAGATGAACAGACAGGTGAATGGAGAAGACTACATAACAATGAACTACATGATCTTTATAGAAAGCCAAATATAATAAGAACAGTTAAGTCTCGTAGACTGCGATGGGCAGGACATGTTGCACGAATGGGGAATGAAAGACTTGCATGGAAGCTTCTTGTAGGAAAACCAGAGGGAAAACGTCCAGTTGGTAGACCAAGAATGAGGTGGGAGAATAACATTAACTATGATTTGAGGGAAGTAGATTATACAGGTAATGATTGGAAAGCATTAGCTCAGGATAGGGATGTATGGAGAGCTTATGTCTGCGCGGCCATGAACCTACGGGCTCGATGGTGCCAGTGAGTAAGTAAGTAAGACTTTGAATTATTTCTGACTTGATAATCACTTATATGATAATATTGTATATACTGGTTCGTACTGTATGAGTAAAAAGCATCAAGGTAATGCGTACACACAGTTGTAAAATATTGTATCATAATATTAGTAGTGTTTGTTTGCACAATACAATTATTATCGATATGCGTTTTGTAACACTTAGTACATATTACATTATGAAATGTGCGTGTCAAATGAATAATGTTTTCTAAATAAATCCATATTTTCATACAATCACAGTACATACAGAAAAAATAAACATAAAAAACTATGTTTTAACAATTTTGTGCAATAAACTCTTTTATTCCTTAGAGTAAAAATTATCGATAGAAATCCATCAACTTGCACACTAATTTCTTATCTTGAACTATAATCCGTTTTAAGAGGCATATACATGACTAATAACACTGATATTTAACATTTTCCAATATATTATAAGAACACTGGTCGACAAAAATGAATTTTTGTTCTTTCACAAGAATAAAAATATGAGATTTTAGAAGTATTTTTCATCCTGAATTTAAATATCATTTCAGTTTTTCCTATCAGGCAAGAGTTTTCTGTGATATTCATTTACATTTTTTGTAATTTTTAATAAAATCCATCTAACTCTAACTCATTCTGACTTACCTAGAAAGTGGTAGAGTGTGATTTTCCGGCATATTTTGCATCTGGAACATCTTTCTTCTTGGTCCAACAGTAGTCAGCCAGCATATTAGAACTCCACTTGCCTTGGTACCTCTTTTCCATTGTGGAAATTTGCTGATGAAAACGCTTACCGTGCTCACCAGAGACAGCCCTTAAATACAGCTTCAATAAAATCGCTACATATAAGATAAAGGTTCCTATGATAGGTCAAAGAGAATGTTAAAATCAATTTTAAAAAGTAGCTGTCACAAGAAAACTGTGCCTGATGGAAAAATTCTGACTACATATCTGAATTCAGTATGAAAAGTGCACTAGATTCACTATTCAGATGTCTTGTGAAGAAAACCTTGTCGATCAGTGTAATATGCTTATATAACTGTAAACAATATTTAAAATAAGTGGAACAACAATAAATAATGCAAATAATTTATCTCGTATTTTAATACGAATTATTCACATTGTTAATTTACATTTATTAAAATTGTCATAGAACAAATTTAGAAAACCATATACACTTTTCATTTCACAAAAAAACATAAGATGACGAATTTTACAAATTGATGAACAGTGATCTCCTAAGTCTGTTTCCTTTTACAATGACCTCTTAATTGACAAGCGCCTGATTTTTTATCAATATGTTTATAAAATAGGAGTATATGAACTTCATATACGAAAAATATAGGGCCTATAGATAGATAATCATCGGTTGTTTAATGTCTTTGACATCGTCCGATTCCCAATAGCTAATTTTGTCGGTCCATCCAATCTCCTGGTTGTAGATGTTTCTCCTTCATGTATGAACATATTCCCTGACTCCAGGAGGTTTTAGGTCTTCCTCTGCCTCGTTTTTCCTCAGGTTTCCATTCCAAAACAGATTTTGGTAGCCGATCCTCTTCCATTCGCTGGATATGTCCGTACCATCTTAATTTCTGAGTTTTAATATAATCTAAAATAGTGTCTTCAATCTTCATTTTCTCCCTTATAACTGAGTTCCTAATTTTTCTCTTCTTGAAATTCTTGCTGCCCTTCGTATAAAATCCATTACCGTTGCCAAAATATACTTATTTGTTTGTGTTGTTAATGGCCAAAGTTCTCGATAGTAGGAGATAGTCTACTATGAAAGAATGCTCAAAAAAATGAAAGGAAGAAAAATACTTATGAAATAATAAATAGGATTATTCCTCAGCTCCATAAGTAATGATGCCGAAAAATATGTGATTCACATAATAAACAAAACTCTTACATACCTGCAGTGAGATAGAAAATATCTTTCCATTTCCAGGACAGTTCTTATAAACCATATCTAAAATTTTCTGAGCTCTGGAAATCATTATAAAATTAAGAATCACACTGACTTGACAATCTTAACTATATATTTGTAGCGCCAAACCAACAGTACTTAGGTATTCATCAACGATATAAGAGCGGGAATATTTGGCGCTAAGCTGAATTATGCAATATTTAGATTTAGTATTTATTAAGATATAGCTTCATAGCCGTTTGTTACAAAACAGAATCTCTGATAGGACTAATGGCGTTTAGATTTTTCTTTAATAATACGGCTATATTTAAAGATTTAGCGCTAAACGTGTGCGTAATCTTACTTCAAGAGCTTGTGCAACAGATGATATCAAAATCTATTTTTAATAGCGCTTAGCCGGTTGATGCAAAACTCTGTCTAATTGGTTTAATTTAATATAAAATTTTATTAAAACATAAAAAAACTACTAGAAATTACTTAAATGTGTATCAAATTCCATTTAATAATAACAGTTATGCATGATTTCGTTTTCACTGCGGTCCGCCCCATTTAAATAATTGACACGAAAAAATAGTGTTTTGCCAATATAAGGGTTAAACTTTGCACGGATATATAGACTGTAATGATGAAACTATGTTTTCATGTGGGAGAATACAGAATAAGAGAAGGTTACGGAGCCCCTGAGGGTAAGGGAAAGGGTATACTTTTCATCCTGGAGAATGTGATAGCTGTTGGAAACGGTAGCAGTGCCAAAAAAAATCCCCTCTCTACAACTTTTTAGCTGATGCAAGCGGAAAAACGACGGAGGTCGTGAAGAAGGGCAGGGGGTGATACCTCACACCTTCCCACCCCCCTACATGATGTCACCAGTGTTCTCTGGCTACATGAATGTCCGTCTCACTAAAATAAATTCACGCCGACTTCCAGAAAAAAATATCATTACACAATTAAAAAGGTCCAGGATTCACAAAATAATCAGAAATTCAATCTTCTTGTCCAGTCCACTTTCACATCTTGTTTTCACAGATTTCGAAGAATTTCTGGCTTTCTCTTACGTAAATAGACATAGCCTATACGGTACACATTGTAAATTAATTAATTAATCCGAGCAGTATAGTGGTTCATCATCATCATCATCTGCATTCATGGATTAGGTCTGTTGACCCTTTCCGACTTCAGCCTATCTCTTTCTAGGTCTGCCCACATCTCGGGTGCCTTTAGGTTTGTATTTTGTTATTTGTTTTGGATATCTATCTTCATTCATTCTGTCTATGTGTTGCTTCCATTTTTGTCTATATGTATCTATTTTATCAGTTATTGCAAATATTTCAAGTTCCTGTCTTATTTCTGTGTTCTTGATTCTGTCTTCCTTAGTGCACCCTTTAACAGATCTCAAAAATTTCATTTCTGCCGCCGCTATCCTACTTAGATCTTGTTTTTTATGTAACCAGACTTCTGATCCATAGAGCAGTACCGGTACTGCCAATGTTTTATAAAATTTCAATTGGGTCTCTCTTGTTGTTTTATTATTTAGTGATCGTTTTATCGTACCACATATTCCCTGGAATTTTGTTATTTTATTAGTTATATCATTATCATAATTAAATGAAATGTCACATCCTAGATAATTGTTCTATAGTGGTTACATATGAATTATAAAAAAAACGTATTGTGATAAACAGCCCAAGGTCCTGGATAAGGACTTTTTCATAGATTGTTTCCTCATCTGTGATTCAAATGCCAGGAAACTTTAAGGCCCAAACGGTTTCCGAACATCATCTGGCCAACATTATCATATTTACCATGTTTTGTATGAATGTGTGTGTGAATTCCAGTTGGACTGTTAAAAAATATTTAAAAACTTGCATAAGACATTATTCCGCCGACTCCGTCTATTGGGGGAACGTGGTACCATATTTAACAGCCATGTGACTGCATTGTGTACGATAGAGACATTGTTCTTAGGAAACATCGTATTTTACAGGAAACAAGACTGAATACAACATAAGATGATACCAGTAATTAAGAACTTCCTCCATTTATTATTTATTGATTTATGACAAAAAATTATATAAGGGCTTAACTAATTAATGGTTACGCTTTTTCCGTAAAGTTAATAGATAACCTTTATAATTTTATTATGAGCAAAATTTCTCCCATGCTGACTCACCTGTAAATTCTGCTGATATTGTCACCATATCCTCAATGGTTAATGTGGGATATTTTTCATTAAACTGTTTGAAAATATTCATAAGTAATGCCACGAGTGATTTCCAAATTATCGATAAATTCACGACTCACGAAGTGAGGAGGAATTTATCTAGAGAATTTGGAAATCAAGAGTGGCATTTGTTAGGACTATTTAACGAATAAAATTATGCTCTTTACTAAAAAAATAATTATTTGAATATAGTTACCGGTGTTTTAAAATATTTATATAGTTAATTAAAACGGCGATATTTGAAATCAAATTAGAAATGTGAAGTTATGTATATTCACTGCAACTCGATCATATTATTATTACCAAATAGGATCGCAATATTGTAAGAACGCACTCTAGTGGAGAAATAATGAAACACATCAGACTATTATAATCAACATTATAGGTTAATCATTTATATTTTGAATACGCAACTCAGTAAAATCACTAAATCCATTCATTGTTTGCTATATTCAATGTATTTGTTGGAGAAAAATAATGGTCTAACCTGTTCAGGAAGAGCTTTCTTTATCACAAAAGCAGGAGCTGATAAAGAGAAATCGATAAAGAGCGAGGTGAAACACGACTGTCATTGGCGTAAAACAGAATTCATTGAAACGTTAATGGTCATTGACTACCATTTGCGACATGAGTTAAATAGTCAAAATGATTAGATTCTCTCCACTTCTTAAATGCTTTTCTTTCTGGTGTTAAAAAAATTCTAAAGAAATTTTGCCATTCGGAAACAATAGAAATTCCAACATATTCTGCATTGCGCATGCGTAAGAATAAAGCAATGCTTATTTTAAATGATGTCCACCGATGTGGTCTGGAGGTACCGTGCTGCCTTGTCACGCAGCAGGCCCGGGTTCGATAACCGGTCGGGACAACATTCCCGGGTGAGGTTTTTTCGGGGGTTTTCCTCACCTGTAACACAAATGTCAGGAAGCTTAGGGCCCAACGGTCCCGAAAATCATCTGGCCATGATCATCATCCTTATCATTATTATCATCGCCATCCTTCGTTGGTGTGAAAAGCAACGTGAAGCTACCACAGCTGTAATTCCCTAGTAAAGCTGCAAAGCATAGCATGAAAATGCTATGATTGCAGTGAAGGACTTGCCCTCGAGCAAAATTACTATGGATGGATATTTAAAATGTATTACAATTGTAACTACATATTTTAAGATTCTCCCATATAAGGTGTGTGCTGGATAATACACATTTTTATTATTTTTATTTCATCTTACTTCGGGTGTTAGAGAGGGAACTGTATTTTCATATACAGTTAAAAGGTAAATGCATTATTCGACCAATGAAAATAGGTCATACATCTGGTTTGTTTACATTACAATTAGAATTTTTATATAAAGATAGATTAGCCTAGTTGTTGTGGAGGTAAGTGCCTTTTTTCCCCCTCTTTTTCGTTTACACTGTTTTCCTTTTTGTTTTACCTTTTTGTTATTCTCACATATAGACACAAGGACAAGACACACACCCAGACCCAAGGTGGAGATTAAAAATCCTCTACCCCGCCGGGAATCGAACCCGGGTCACCGGGGTGGAAGGTAGGACTCTACCGACTACGCCACGGTGACGGACAGTTTTTTTCCTTTTTGTTTTACCTTTTTATCCATTTTGTTTGACCTGTTTTGTTAATTTTTTTTATCATTTCGTAGACACAAGGACAGGACACACACACACCCAGACCCAGGGTGGAGATTTAAAATCCCCTACCCCACCAGAAATCGAAACCGGGTCGCCGGAGTGGAAGGTAGGTACTCTACCGACTACGCCACGTCGACGGACAGACTTAATTCGGAAGAGGTATAGTACATTAGTTGTTAGTTGCTAAATTAAATTTGAAGAGAAAAATTTTTCGCCTAGACCGGGACTCGAACCCGGGACCCTTGGCTTTCCGGGCCAAGTGCTCTACCAACTGAGCTACCGAGGCGAGTTACGATCTAGACGCAAATTTTTCTCTTATATACGTTGTAATTCCCTATCGCCAAATGCTTTTGAAACCATTGTTTCTATCTTTGCAAATGGCGGCTTCTTAGTTAAGAAGACATTTATTGGAAATTTAACATTACTTTAAAAGCCAGTAAGGCCTCTAATGATGTTTTTATTATTAATTTAACATTTCTCAATGAAAGATAAATTAAATTTGAAGAGAAAAATTTTCGCCTAGACCGGGACTCGAACCCGGGACCCTTGGCTTTCCGGGCCAAGTGCTCTACCAACTGAGCTACCGAGGCGAGTTACGATCTAATTTAATTTATCTTTCATTGAGAAATGTTAAATTAATAATAAAAACATCATTGTTAGTTGCTAGTTTAGCGTTATCTTCTTTTCCGATGATCAAGTGAATGACAGTAGATCCTGGCCGTAAAGAAAAAGCGATGTGTTATCAAGAGGGCCGAAAATGAACGGAAACAATATTATCTAGCTTGGTTACCCGAAGTACGTTCATAGCAAGGGTAATGTGTTGTGAAGCATAGTTTATCATTAGTTTTCAATTTGTTTCAATTTATGAAGATGTAGGAATTTAATATAGCTTTATTAATGCCAACCAATTAGTTAAAATCCAATTACGCAAATGGACACTTGTTATTCCAATATTAGATAGAGCACTGTTATATATTATAATTAAATTAACAAAACCATAAAAAAGATGAAGTCTCCGTATTCCAACATTCCATAGTTTAATAAATAGTAATAACTTTATTCCATCACCAGTGTTTCCGTCCGGCTTTCTCCTTCGCTTTTTAGTAATAGAAAATTCATCTGGCCGCCTTACAAGGGCTGCGCAGATATAGTTGGGTGGTGGGATTGCCACCTTACAGCCTCCCAACTTGCTTCAGCTTTGTTTTTAGGATGCCTTCTCTTCGGCTCTGAGCTCTACTGCCCATTATAGCCGTCCAATCTGGAACAGACGCTATGCTGATTTTGGTTCACCTATATTTAGGAGGCATTCCCCTATCCACCACCTGGGGAGGCGCCCGATGGGGGATCAGCAACCCCTCACAGTTGTTGGCCGACCACGTAGAAGATGGACTCCACTTTTAACTTCGCCGGAACAGGCTGCATAGCCTAAACCTTGTAGTAGAAGAAGAAGAACTTTATTCCAGTAAGAAATCACTATTAAAGCGTAGGTTACATGAACTATTGTAAATATTCTACACTGAATAGTATGGCACTGTTAAAACAAACACCTTTGACATCTTTCGATTCCTAATAGTAAATTTTGTCGGTCCATCCAATCACCTGGTTGTAGATGTTTCCCCTTCATATTATAAATATATTCCCTGACTCCAGGAAGTTTTAGGTCTACCTCTGTCTCGTCTTCCCTCAGGTTTCCATTCCAAAACACATTTTGGTAGTCGAACGTCTTTTACATCTGTTCAGCCCAGCGCTTTCTTGGTCTTCCTATCGATCTTCGTCCTCCAGGATTATACAGCAATGCCATCTTTGGTATCCTATCCTCTGTCATTCTTTGCAGATATTCTATCCAATTGTTCCTGTGTTCTTCTATTTGTTGAAGAAGTGGTTGTACTATTAGTTCCTATCAAATATTCTAATTTCTAATATGTTCTCTTGTACATCCTTTCACAGCCCGTAGGAATCTCATTTCCGCTGCCTGAATTTTACTTTTTTCTTTTTTCCTTTAGAACCCAGGCCTCACTTTCATACATCGCCACTGGTAGTGCCATCGTTGAGTAAAATCTTAGTTGCGTATCCTTTCGTACTTGTTCCTCGATATTCGTCTGATTGTTCCACAAATATGTTGAAATGTCTGCATTTTCTTATAATATTAATAGAAATAATAATTATTATTATTTTTATTTATTTATTTATATATATACACATTTTCAATGTTTACACATCTGTCTGTGCTTAAAGTTTTGTTTTACTTCTCTACTCGTTTCACTTCATCCACCCCATGTATTCCAGTCCTCTTGTTCTCATTCTACTTTTTATTTCTTGCATGAACGAGTTTTGAGGTCTACCTTTCCTTATTCTTCCAGGTGGACACCATTCCACCTTTCTTCTTGCATTCGTCGTACATGCCCATATCAATTTAATTGCTTGCATCTCACATAATATACTATTGAATATCTAATATTCATTTTTTCACATATGACAGTATTTATTTTTTTCTAATTTTGAACATCTTGCTGCTCTCCTCAAGAAATCCATTTCCATCGACATAAGTTTTTGTTCTAAGTTTTTGTCGAATTTCCTAACTTCAGTTCCATATGTGGCTGCACTTCTCACTATTGAATAATAATATTATACTATTATTAATAATAATAATTTATATTTATATACAGATTTTTAATGTTTACACATCTTTTTGTGCCTAAGTTTCATTTTCCTTCGCCACTCTTATCTATCCATCCACTCCATGCCCTCCAGTTCTCTTGTTCTCATTCCAGTTCTTATTTCTTGCATCCACGAGTTTCAAGGTTTTCCTTTCCTTCTTCTTCCAGGTGGGCACCATTCCAATGTTTTTCTGGGTAACCTTTCTTCTTGTATCCGTCGTACATGTCCACACTAATTTAATATCTTATATCGTATATAGTCTTCTATTTAATATCTAATATTAATTTTCTCTCGTATGACAGGTCCCGCGCCGTAGCCGAGCGGTTAAGGTAGGAAGCCTTGGCGCAGAGCTACGGGACTTGCGCTGGTTCGAGTCTCCATGGGGGAAGAAATTTTCTCATGGTATTTCGGCCAGTATGGGACTGGATGATTTTTACGAACCCTTCATGCTAATGGGGCCTCTATATTCTTTATTTGTATTTATCTACACATTGGACGAGGAATATATTATGCGTCCTTTAAATTTTCTTATACTTGATCAGTAGGTGTTTTAATCCTATTTTTAACTATAGCTGCAGCATCGTGAGGCAATTGGGTAGCTACAATAAGTAGCGGCTCCAGGTTGAGGAACCAGCTATAACGGCTGGGGGACTCGACATGCTAACCACATGTCACCCCTACACTGGCTGTTGATCATCTACCTCTGTGATTGACACATGTGGATGTGAAGGGCCAGCAGCCGGCTGGTAAAAGGGCAACTGCTGAAAAGTGGAAAGACCCTCAATCGGAAGCGTATGACAGTATTTCCTATTTTTTTTCTAATTTTGAACATCTTGCTGCTCCGTTTATCCATTTCCATCGACATTAACCCATTTGCCTCAAAATGAGAGTTAGACTCGCCAGCAGTTAAACGGTTTTCAACTCAGAAGACGAGGTATATTCGCTTAACTTATATATGTTGCAATATTTTGTACATCTCTTGGCAGGGTAATATTTTTGTTAACATTTATGAATAATAGAGGAATGTGTTTTTGACTTCGCCCATATTGTGATCTCAAGTACCGTTACCTTTTGTTTGTTTTGAATGTCTGAAAATAGACAATATAATTAAGATAAATTAAATCCAGTTTCTGGGGAAATTCATTGAACATTTAAACCTGAAGCGAATGGGTTAAATTTGTTCTAAGTTTTGTTGAATTTCCAAACTTTAGCTCCATATGTTGCAGTACATTTCACTATTGAATATATTTGTAACTTTTTTTCTGGTTATGTCTGTTCCATAAGACTCCATTCATCACTGCTGTTATTCCTCTACCTTTATTTATTCTGTTCTTAATATCACTTAATAATAATAATCACTTTGGAGCTTGTAAGTATTTTAAAGTGTCCTCTGAGTACGCTACTAACGTTCTGTAGGGTTAGTCCTTTGGAGGGGCTGCCTCCTTAAAGCCTTTGGACTTGCTTCCTTGTGTTTTATCCCCAGAAGGAGGGTTGCTTCTTCCGCCTTCTGCCGTTGAGGACTTCACACTTGTTTCCCTGAGAATAATAATAATAATAATAATAATAATAATAATAATAAAAACATTCATAATAATAATAATATTAATTAATCAATTGAGTTGGTATTTACTTGATGAAAATCCATAATCATTAATTAAATAATAATAATAATAATAATATTACTAATCATAATATTATTATAATTACTACTACTACTACTACTACTACTACTACTACTACTACTACTACTACTACTACTACTACTACTACTACTACTACTACTACTACTACTACTACTACTACTACTACTAATAATAATAATAATAATAATAAAACGTTTGGGATTAAGAATTCTCCCGGGGTACCATTATCATCATTATCATCATCAATCGTCATATCTCGGGCCAGCGTAACCCCGCATTTCAGGTGCCCGAACTTCAGAAATGGGTCACAATTACTCCAATGCCAGGGAAGATCATCAGAAATGTCGAAATGACAACCTGGGGCATTAAATAAAACATATTTTTAAAAATATAGAGAAACTGGCGTTATAAAAATAATACTGATATAAGTTTACTTCCAGATGTGAGATTATATTTTTGTAGGAGCGTACAGAATGATGATAGAACCGACACGACGTTGTCATTTTGAGGAGCGCCAAAATGTTGCGGACAAATCGCAGCACGCGCACGTGTTAATAAAGATACACAACAGATGTCACTGGTGAATGTAATGAAAGTGGCTGGCCGCTACGACGCCTCTTGGACGCTAGGCGCCGCTTTGTCGACCAGGAACAGAAATTACCACACGCCCCAGCGTCACAATTGAAGCAACGTGCCGCCTCATTGCGCCTCCCCACATCATTTTTAATGGTTCTGGTTTTAACAAATAATATCTAATAACCTATGACGTTTATATTCCATCCTAGTTACAGCAACTGTGTGCAAGAAAATTTTCTGTTTTCACAGGATCTGAACCCAGACCTCTGGATTGGTAATCCAGTGCGCTACTAATTACCCCACCAAGCAAATCTAGTACAAACACTTAATTTTCTTTATATATATATATATATATAAATAATGTCCACCGCTGCGGTCTCGAGGTAGCGTGCTGCCTTGTCACGCAGCGGGCCTGGATTCGATCCCTGGTCGAGGCAGTTTTTCTGGGTGAGGTTTTTATCGGGGTTTTCCCTCACCTGTAAGACAAACGTCAAGAAAACTTTAAGGCCCAAACGGTCCCCGAAATCATATGGCCATCATCATCACCCTTATCATTATCATCATCATCACAATCATCCTTCACCGGTGTGGAAAGCAACGGGAAGCTACCACACCTACACAATTCCCTAGTAAAGCTGCAATCATAGCATGAAAATGCTATAATTGCAGTGAAGGACCTGCCTTCGGGCAGAATTACTATGGATATATATATATATATATATATATATATATATATATATATATTCGTTTACGAGAGGTAGCGGTGAACTCGGTCTCCACTGGCATCTAGCTGCTTCTATAACAAGTAAAGTGGAAACGAGTTCCCCACTACCTCTCATAATAGAGAATATATATATATATATATATATATATATATATATATATATATATAAAGAAAAATAAATGTTTGTACTAGAAGTGCTTGGTGGCGTAATTAGTAGCCCATTGGAGTACCAATCCAGAGGTCCGGGTTCAAATCCCGTCCAATCATTTATTTTTCTTATTATATCATATTAAGCTTACATTGATCAGTGTCAAAAATATAATTATAACATCTAAATATATATATATATATATATATATATATCCATCTGCCCGAAGGCAGGTCCTTCACTGCAATCATAGCATTTTCATGCTATGCTTGCAGCTTTACTATGGAATTGTAGGTGTGGTAGCTTCCCGTTGCTTTCCACACCGGTGAAGGATGATGATGATGATGATGGCCATATGATTTCGGGGACCGTTTGGGCCTTAACGTTTTCCTGACATTTGTCTTACAGGTGAGGAAAAACCCCGATAAAAGCCTCACCCAAATAAACTACCCCGACCGGGAGTCGAACCCGGGCCCGCTGTGTGACAAGGCTTCACGCTACCTCGAGACCACAGCGGTGGACTATATAGATATACATATATATATATACATACATACATACATACATACATACATACATATATATATATATATATATATATATATATATATATAAACGACAATAAATTATGTACTTATTGTCTGATAACTGCAGGTTTTTTTTTATGACATTCTGGCTTTCTCTCCTGGCATTGGCGTCAGAATTGTTATCCATTTCTTAGGTTTGAACACTTGGAAGACAGAGTTACATTACACCGACGATTTGATGCGTTATAAATAGGCTTCGCGGTTTTGTCACCGGAATTATAGTGGATCGTGTACTTTCTCATGGTACATTAATGACGTCAGTGAACGGTACAAGCACAATGGTTTATGAACAAATTGCGTTGTTTGTATAGGAGCACTGTGTTTGTATGAGTAGTTGGTTGTCATCCAGGTCAGTCGTAGAGAAAGTACAACAGCCAGCTACATCTATGCTGCAGTTGTTTATTGTGGAATCTATTAAAACATAGTTGCAGTGTGGTCATTAATCATGAATGATATGTTCCACTGTAGTGTACCATCCCCTTACGAGTGAACGCCAGATATTTGAACTCTCTCCTAATCAGTCAATACTTCTCGGTAAATTTAAAATCCGGTTTTGTGACAAAATCACAAAGCCTAGTGATAAATAATAATGAAGTGCCAGGAGAGTCCTAAATTCCAGACTATGGGCAACCACAAGAATAATTCCCTTTAAGGAAAATTTCTATGTTCTGACCGGGAATCGAACATGGGATCTCATAAACTGTAATCAGAAACACTAACCACTAGCCCATGAGGCTGACCACAAATTAAGTATATAAAATAAATAAAAAGTATTTATCGGCCTCAATAACTAATAACACTGGTGAACATGATTTTTGCCTCATGAGTACCAATAGTTGTACTTAATGAAGTTTTTTTATCGTGTTTTCAAATATGTGTTCGGAATTTCTCCATCACCCACAGTTTTTTATTTCAATTTCAATTAATGGATTTCAATAATTATTTTTTAATATACTTTTTTTCGTTCATTTGTCCATTGTAAAATAAAACCAAATGAGCTAACTCAGGAGATTTCAGCTGTGGAAAAGAGATATCATGGCAAATGGAATCCTAATATGTTGGCGGTTATTGTTGGACCATCAAGAGGGATGCTCCACAAGCGAAATATTGCAGAAAATCGTCCTTTCTTACTTTCTAGGTGAGTCCGAATGTTCGAATATTGTGTAGTTACGAATATAGAAAAAAAATTTGTCTAATGCCACTAGGTTGTCTTTTTATGACATTTCTGGTTTTCTCCCCTGACATTGGCGTGATTGTAACCCACTTCTGAAGTTGGGGCGCCTACAAGGCGGAGTTACGTTACCCCGATGATATGATGGGTGATAAATAATAATGAAGCTCCAGGAGAGTTCTTAACCTAAACTCCAGACCATGGGCAACCACAGGAATAATTCCCTTTAAGAAACAATTACTATGGTTTGACCGGGAATTGAACCCGGGACCTCATGAACAGTAGTCAGGAACGCCGACCACTAGCTCATGAGGCTGGTCGTATAGAAAATATTAAAGTGTTTGAAATTATAAATTCCTGTCTTTTGGAAACCTTGCGTGATGGAGAAAAACCGATATCATATTTGAATTCAGGAGAAAATATATTATCAGAATCACATATTTTTCTTTCTGAGACAAAAAAAGTTTGTTGCTCAGTGTAATTATTTCAAAATTACCAAAAACACATAGTAAATTACAGCACTCTTCTCGGTTTCCTCCCAATTCTACTAAAATCCATAAGCCTTGCTAATTCCTAGAACTTTCGCCCTAAACACCTTTCAGACCATGATCTTAATCACGCAATACCAATAAACCAAAAGTACGTCTCAAAAGACTTAATATTATTCTGGTCGAAGAGGGCAATTTAAGTAAGATCCTAATATACGACCGTAAAGGTTTTTTCTTCTATCCCTCAACACACACACACACGAGTTTTTGTTGAATGGGTTTCATAAACAGGATAGTAGTTAATTATAACATTTGAGTTGCATTCAGTGATGATGTACTTATAAAACAGGTTGCAGCATCTCACATAATGTACGTGGATGACCTCCTTAGAGAATGGAGCAATAAAACTACTGGAGGAATATAAATTTCCCCAAAATTTATTTGAAAGACGATGCTGTTTGGAAATCAATTTATGAACTACAAAAGATAAGTGAGAAATATAATTTCAAAATTTTCAGAACAAAAAACAAAAATAATGGATTTTCGAGGAAAATATAGCGTTCGTATAAAAATAATACTACATGATACTCCTTTAGAACAAGTCGCAAGTTTCAAATATTTAGGATGCGAGAACTAAATGGATCAGAAACTTGGACCAAATGACACGAAATTATATTATCAAATTACAGGCTACAGAAATTAGTTTTTTTTAGATCAGTTAAGGGTTGTACTACGTTGGATAAATTTAAAAATGAGGATGTAAAAATAAAATAAAATGTAATATCATTAGAGGAAAGGATCCATCCTTATAGAGATCAATGGACTGAACATCTAGAAAGAATGAACTACAGTTGTATTCCTACAAGAATTCATGATTATAAACCCGAAGGAAGGAGACGTTTGGGAAGACCACAGAAACGTTGGAGAATGTGTGAAGCCGGAGGAGGCTTAATACCTAATCCTTAATTGAAGAAGAAGAAGATTTGTATGATCTACTTTATGAATTACTGAACTAGTATAAGGTTTGTTTTACATCGGATACATCTATGAGTGTTTGTCGAATTGAAGCTATTTTTCAATTAACTAACAGTTCGATAGATGGAAGTGATGTAAAGTTATTTATATTACTGGGATTC
The DNA here is from genome assembly GCA_030220185.1 of Diploptera punctata. Classification (NCBI taxonomy): domain Eukaryota; kingdom Metazoa; phylum Arthropoda; class Insecta; order Blattodea; family Blaberidae; genus Diploptera; species Diploptera punctata. Next base: position 123,156 of record JASPKZ010000797.1, read on the forward strand.
TAAAAGGAAGTTTTACTGACGATTTGAGATGTTTACAAGCGAAATGTAGCCGAGGCTGCAATTTCGAAGTGATTAATGACGTGACTCATTATAGAGCCATAGCCTCCCCTCTGTCACGAGTTACGGAGACTAAGTTCATTTTAGTTACCTTATTTTCTCAAAGATGTCACGAGTGGCATGCGGTCAACACACCGACTCAATGAGGCAATGAGGTATTATTAGGATGTTTGAGATCGGTAAATTTTGCTTAGAGGCCTCTTTGTTCAGGCTTAAGAATATTTTACGAGCCTCAAAATCTTCAGACTAGGTACCCACGGCTTAAAGTCTCTCCCGCAGGACTTTCTCCTTGGATTTTTCCATCCAAAAATGTCCATCGAATCCTGCCGGGTGTGAACCCGCGACCCTCTACACAAAGGCAAGGAACATAACCACAAGTCCACCGCGAACAATAGACGTGTCACATGCCTTCTCAATATATGTGCTGCAAAGGGGTTTGGAATTTAATCCTGGTATATAAACATGCTATTAACATTTGTATACTACCACCTCTCCTAGCAACAAGTTTGAAAAATTACATTTAAAATGTTCAAATCCGTCACGTAACAAAATCACAAAATCTATGAGAATATCAATAGTAGAAGTATCAGTCTCATATATAGTCCTAGATGGTCAGAAATATGAGAACGTTGATAGTAACGGGCTTCCAATATAAAACCGGACCGGCCTTACGGAGTTTTACCCGGTACGCAGTGCTGTCTCTTCCTCCCGCAATTCACCCTGCCTGCCACCCGTCCTTGAACTGTTTCTTACCTTATAGAAAATGCTGGACATTTTCTTCGGTGAGAACCGTACGCCTTCGCGTGTGTTTCTTATTTTGTACTGAACCAGTGGTCTCAAATTTAGTCACAAGATCGTGGATTGTCGATCTGGAAGGAGGTAATTGTCCAGGGAAGTTCCGAATAAATTCCTCGCGAACGCGACGAGCTGATTCGTATTTATAATAACATTTACACACATAAATGCGCTGCTCTAATGTCAGCTGACGTCTCATCTTGTCGAACGATAGTAAACTGACTAGTTCAAGGACGAGCGGCTGGCAGAGTGAAATGCGGACGAGGAGAGAGCGTTGCCTGACGGGTGAAACCCCGTGAGGCTGGTCCGGGTTTATATTGGAAGCTTAAAAACCTGTGTTTTCTAAATTACCTCTAAAAATGGATTAAGTGAAGAGGTTCGAGCAGGGATTACAATGGGCAATAGATGCTTCTATGCATTAAAACAAATTTTGAAGTCAAGGGCAATAAGTAGAATAACAAAAATTAAAACATATGAAACAGTACTGAAAACAGTAGTTATGTTTGGAAGCGAAAATCGATATTATCAGAAAAAGATAAGTTCATATTAAATGCATGGGAAAGAAAAATACTGAGGATATGTGGAGCAGTACAGGAACAAGATATATGGAGAATTAGAACGACCAGGAATTTAAAAAAAATAGAGATTTATATTATGTGGTAGGAGATATTAGAAGAAAGAGACTGGAATGAGTAGGGCATGTGTTGCGGATGGAGCAAGAAAGAGGTGCAAGAATGATTTTAGAAGGAAAACCTGAAGGAAGAAGAAAGGTTGAAAGACAGAAACTAAGATTGTTGGATAAGGTTGAGGAAAACTTAAGACAACTGAAGGTTAAAAGATGGAGGCAGAAGCTAGGAATAGAGACGAATGGGCAGAATGTATGAAGGAGGCCAATGTTCTTAGAGGACCATATAGCCAAGGGAAGAAGAAGGGTATCGAAATCCTGTCCGCTAATTAGAGAACAAGGCATGCTACCCCCTGAGCTAGCTGGACTGACCTCATTATAGAAGATGGTTGAGATTCGAATCCCTGACCCAGTATACCAGACTGTGAGAGAGAAGGAGACTGGTTTTAATGGGCACAACAAAGAGCAGTCTTTACGATGGTTTCACAGCAGTCGGTAAGGGTATGTTACAGTACAGGATGAGCTATTTGCTGGATCCCTGCCGGCTATTATATTTGCAATACAACATGCAGCTGTGCGCCATCCCATCCTAACCAGCCATGATTTAGTTAAAGAAATTAATGTATATTACCAAACTTCAGTGGCGGCTCGTCCTTCAGGGGGTCCAAAGCTTAATCATAAAAGAAAAATTGACTCTTAATCAAGATAATTATTGTAATATTTAATATTTGGGCTATTCTATAACACCGTGCCACCAGTGAATATTCAATCTGAGAACAAGTAATTTTAGCGTCGTGTTGGCCAGAGTGATAACACACGTTCCCGCAAGAGTTTATTGCCAGCTTGAATATTGACTTAGGCTTTCACCAGCCGGAGTTAGTATGAAAATCTTGAAGAAGATTTTAGGGCTGTTGGCCATGGTTTTGAGGCTTGACAACCCTTGAGGATGCCGGACGCACGACACCCCGAAAATCTTCAAGATATTCAATCGGCAACTTGCTTACTCCCATATAAGGGGATTCTGTCTCAGGAGTCTACCTACAATTAATGGGAAAGTTAGTGTTAGATGGAAAGTTAGTATTAATTTGGGCAAGTTAGGACGATAAAATTGGCGAATTAGTTAACCAGATTAGTTTAGCGTTAATTTGTTTTTTAGCGCTTTTTATATGTTGGCTACACTATCTGAGAAATGACTAATACACATCTTACCTTTCAAGTATGCTTATTTTAGGTTGGTTTGGGGATTCTATGCCACCATGACATCTATATAAATTCAAATTAAAACAGAAAAAAATAAAATGTATTGTTGCAATATGTGAATAATTTCCTGATATATATATATATCCATCCATCCATCCATCCTTCCATCCATCATAGCATTCTCATGCTATACTTTGCAGCTTTACTAGGGAATTGTAGGTGTGGTAGCTTCCCGTGCTTTCCACACCGGTGAAGGATGATGATAATGATAATGGCCATATGATTTCGAGGACCGTTTGGACCTTAAAATTTTCCTGGCATTTGTCTTACAGGTGAGGAAAAACCCCGATAAAAACCTCACCCAGAAAAACTGTCCCGACCAGGGATCGAACCCGGGCCCGCTGCGTGACAAGGCAGCACGCTACCTCGAGACCACCGGTGGATATATATATATATATATATATATATATACACATATATAGATTTGTTTCCAAAACAAAAATGTGAGAAATTATTTAAAATCAGATTTTTTATTTATCTCCTTGTACCATAGGAATGCTTCATTTTGTATAAATGTACCTTTAATCCCCGATTTTTTCATAATCCTCCTTCAGTTTTCTTGTTATATACTCTAAATCTTCGTAATTTTCTGCCATCAATAGCTGATCATCAGCAAATAGCCGTATAAATCATATCTTCATCTGCCTCTATTCCCATAGGTGAACATTTGTTTTCCCACTGTGTTATGCTGTTTTATAGATATATTTTGAATAAGGTCGGCGATAAATAAAATTATTAAAACACAAATCCGTAAACTCAAAAATATATATAATAATCTAAAGGAAATCATCCTTAAATATTAAAAAAACTATACAATTTTGTAGCTATTGTGGCAGTCTTCATCAACCAATTATATTTGTATAAAATATTCAGCTTGGCCTTTTGGAACCGATTCCATTTTCAAAGCCGTTCATTGGGTACTGGTTTTGTTTGACGAATATATTCTAGAGTGGGTTAATCTGGTAGGGCGTGTTCTCGTTCAGCAGATTATAGTTTCTTGTTTGCTTCATGATTTCTATTTCATCTATGTTTATTTTTCTATTATCGTTTTCTCTATGCAATATTGAGAGTATATTTTCTAATTGTATTGATTTTTGTTTGTAATATGCTTACCGAAACTTGATTTGCGTCCATTTTTTATGAAATCAGTTAAATGCTAGTTACATTTTATTTTAAAATTACTGGTTGTACGTCCTATATACAATTTTTCACAAAAAATTCTTAAAAGTATTGAAATCAATCTTGCTTGAAACTTTAATAACGCCAAATGCTGATGTAATAGTTTTACTTATTTTTACTCTGGATTTAAGTTCGTCATTTAACTCATTTATTGACTGGATAATCATTTTGTTTTTGTTATATAAATATATTTTATTTCTTGTAATATTTAAATAAAAAAGTGAAAATAATATATAATCATAAAACAAAAATAACAAGTTAACGTGTTTTTGTATAAATTTCAAAACCACGTGATGAAATTGACAAATTGGATCCATACCTGTGGGTTGTATAAACAATTTTTTTTTCAGAATTTTGCAATATTACTTTGACCATCAAATTATTTTGTAGCCGTGCGGAACTCCAATTATTGCAGCATGACATTCCTGAGGTTACATATTCGATTTCTGTTACACTTTTAACTCGTTTATATATTTATATAGGTGTTATTTAACTCATAAAATTAAATCCTATGCTTCATCAGCAGTTGCCTGCCTTTTACTAACAGTAAGATTATGAATTCTTGTGTTGTATTATTCTTAAAAACCTACTTTTCTTAAACCTTTATCCAACAATGTTATACGTGGGGCACGCCGTAGCGTAGTGGTTAAGGCACTGAGCTACAAGCCGGAGGGTCGAGGGTTCAAGTCCCGTTGGGGTCAGGATTTTTAAACTGACCCAAACCCTCTGGCGGCACTATGGCCCTGGGGTCGACTCAGCCTCTAATACAAATGAGTACCAGACGCTTGTTCTGGGGGTAAAGGCGGCCGTCACGCAGGGCTGACAACCCGGCTGACATAAAGTGTCGATTGTCTAGAAAAAGTGGGAGCCTTAACCTCCAACTACCCCAAGGGCCTCCGGGTCTGTTGTGGGATCACTTTACTTTACTTTAACAATGTTATCAGGGTGACTCAAAATTGACTTTACAACTTTACAAGCTTATAGAAATTTATTTAGAAGACCTACAGAATTGGTTTTAATGTCATATGATAGCACAACTCATCAAGTTTTCACCGACATAGTTTTATAGTACCTAGTTCTCTCACCGCGTGCACTAACGTAGTTCATATCAAAATGGCTGCTTTCACAGTTGCCGAGCGTGCTCGTTGTGTGTTTTGTTCGAAGAAACTAAATCTGCGACAATCGTTCAGCGTAGATTTCGTACCCAGTATGGTAAGGATCTTCCTAGCATATCCAGATAAATCGTATTGTTGATAGTTTTTTCTTGGAAAAAGAAGGGGCCGTACATTTTAGTTTTACTTAGGGCACAAAACACATTCACTTTCGGGCTGTCACGTACGTGTTGCAGATGGGGATGTGGAGGTTCAGAGCCCCAAATCCTGCAGTTATGGGTATTTACTTTGCCACTGACGTGGAATGTAGACTCGTCGCTGAAGATTATGTGATTCAAATACGTTTCATCTTCCTCAATCCGATCAAGCATTCCTGCACAGAAATCACGTCGAACCATCTTATCATTATCAGTAATGTGTTGCACCATCGAAAATCGGTATGGTTTCAAGTGCAAACGTCTCCGTAGTATGCGCCAAATGGTCGGTTGTGAAATGCCAGTCTCACATGATGCACGCCGCGTTGATTTCCTAGGGCTCCGAGCAAAGCTATCCCTCACTTGTTCAACCACAGCTTCAGCCGTACGTGGACGGCCAGTATGCTTGGAATGACTAACAGAACAGCCAGTCCTAACAAATGTTTGGTGCCAAGAATAAATTGTTGGCCTGCTAGGAGGATCCTTACCATACTGGGTACGAAATCTACGCTGAACAATTGTCGCAGATTTAGTTTCTTCGAACAAAACACACAACGAGCACGCTCGGCACCTGTGAAAGCAGCCATTTTGATATGAACTACGTTAGCGCACGCGGTGAGAGAACTAGGTACTATAAAACTATGTCGGTGAAAACTTGATGAGTTGTGCTATCATATGACATTAAAACCAATTCTGTAGGTCTTCTAAATAAATTTCTATAAGCTTGTAAAGTTGTAAAGTCAATTTTGAATCACGGTGTATTAATCGATTTTCAAAAGTAAATAATGCCTGATTGTGTGTGCATGCCTGCGTGTGTTCGTCTGTGAAAGAAAGAGAGATAAACACAGATGGAGATGTAGAGATGGAGAGAGAGATAGATAGAGAGATAGACAGACAGACATACAGATAAGAGACAAATGCAATAGTAACTTTGAAAATGAAAGGAAAAAAATAATAATCAGTATTAAAGAAATAATTTCTTATGTTAAACAAATTGTTTATATGGTGAAAAATTTTGAATTCAAATAGGAATAATATTCAGACAGAAATTAAACAGAGGCTCCATTCTTGGAAATGCATGCTTTTATACATTACAGGGACACTTTGTCGTCCCAACTTCTCTCCAAAGACGTTAAACTGAAAAAAATGATGCACTTTTTTGACCTTTTTGGACATTTCTGGTGTTCTCTCCTGGCATTGTAGTAATTATAACCTACTTCTGAGGTTGGGGCGTCTGTAAGGCGGGATTACGTTGTCCCGATGATAATAGCAGTGCGCCAGGAGAGTCCATAATCCTTAGATTAATCTAAGATGAATATGAATGACGATGATTGTAATGGCCATATGATGTTCGAGGACCTTTTGGACCTTAAAGTTTCCTGACATTTGTCTTACAGGTGAGGAAAAACTCCGATAAAAACCTCACCCAGGAAACTGTCCCGACCGGGAATCGAATCCGGGCCCGCTGTGTGACAAGGCAGCACGCTACCTCGGGACCACAGCAATGCACTAAACTGAAAATATATAAAACTGTTATTCTCCCAGTTATATTATATGGATGCGAAATATGGATGCTTACTTTAAGGAAAGAGAAAAGATTACGACTATTTGAGAATAAAGTTCTCAGGAAAATTATAGACCAAAGAGAGATGAACTCTATGAAAATGGTGATTTACCTGAAATCCGATATTAAAAATTGATTCTAGCAACCGCCGTCTTTGGTTCGTCGCAATGTATACTTTTGTACATACAGATTTCCTGGTACGGGGAGTGTTCAACCGCTATATATTATACGCTAAAACCATTTGGTGTAGGAGTTTACCTGAAATGAAAAAAAATACCGGGCAACGCCGGATAATAATCAGCTAGTACCTTATAAAATATATAAACAAAATAATTAAACAGAAAAACTGTTAAAGGATTTATCATCATCATCATTCTTCACGGATTAGTCTTTGCCTGTTCCGATTTCACATATGTTCAGCCCAGCACATTCTTGGTCTTTCTACTGATCTTTGTCCTCCACAATTATACATCAGTGCCATCTTTCGTATCCTATCCTCTGTCATTCTTTGCAGATGTTCTATCAAATTGTTCCTGTGTTCTTCTATTCACTGAAGAAGTGGTTGTACTTTTACTTCCACTCTAATATTCTCATTTCTAATATGTTCTTCCCTTGTACAAACTTTCACAGCCCGTAGGAATCTCATTTCCGCTGCCTGAATTTTACTTTTTTTCGTTTTCCTTCAGGATCCAGTCCTCGCTTCCATGCATCGTCACTGGTAGCTCTATCGTTGAGTAAAATCTTAGCTGCATATCCTTTCTTACTTTGTTCCTCAGTTTTCGTCTCATTATTCCACAAAAATGTTGAAATTTCTGCATTTTCGTATTTATATCTTGTTCTTCTTCATAAGTTATATCGCAGTCCAAATACTGGAAGTGTGAAACCAGTTCCAACATTTTATATTCTGTTACTATGTTTGTTCTTACTGGGTACTTTCCATGGAACACCATTGCTTTAGTTTTTAATTCTGAAATTATATTGTACTTCTTACATATATATTATTTAAATGATAGACTGATTTTTGTAGCCTGATCTCTCTGTCAACAATTCGGTAATACTATATCATCTGCAAAACGTAATGCATTCAATGTTTTATTTCGTCCAATTTTTAATCCCTTATGAACTAATTGTTTCTATTCATCACGAATGTGGATGAAGGATCTAAGTTTCTGTAATAACTATTTTTTAATTATACAGGTGCGGCATAAGTCAGTTAATCACTGCACATTGTTACAAGGAAAAAAATCAGATTGGTTAAGACAGGGGTTTGAATATGGGACCTTCAGAAAATAATCTCAAACACTACTGCTTGAGGTAACTTGAACAATTTCGGTAGCTGTTTTTTTTTTTGTATAGATGTTTTAAGCTATAGAAAATAATATATTTACATTTTCTCTTAACTGACTTATGTTGTACCCTGTATTTTTATATATCGGCTCTAAGTTACGATGAAGATTATTTAAGAAATTATACAAGTCTTGTAATTAAAAAATAAAACCAGTGTTCTTACGTCAAATTTGAATTCGCAAATTACAGTCCATGGTTAAGAAAATGTCAGTGTTATATTTTGACAAAATAACTTCATGTGCAATATCAAAGCTATTTAAAAAGTTACCTCAAAATATAGATCAGCAGAGGCAAAATTGATTTACATGTATTTCTGCCACAAATAGTTGATCGTAAAATTAATTCATTTTGACCACGCAATTCCATATCTCACCGCAATATGTATTACAAGAATGCAATGTGCTATTTGACTTTATCCATAAATGTGAATATTTATAATTGTTTGTGGCAATTCATTTCAGCTTAATTATGTTGAGAATTAAATTAGGGCGCACAAAAATATTCCAATATTTAAAAATGTAATGCATCTTTACATAAGTTGTAATGACATTTTTAAATATTAAACAAAGATATACCATATCTATACTTTAATACTTGAAGAAAATAATTTGTACACCTTTTTAAGCACATTACGTGCGCGGAGGAGTGCGATATTTGGCATAATTAAAGTTCATATAGTGAAGGTGTGCAGAAAAATAAAATGTATGTAGGCCTATAATATGTGTTATAAATAAATTAAATTAAACAAAATATAATGATAAGGATAAGAGATGATGGCCGGGTGATTTTTGGGCCCTACGCTTCCTGACATTTATCTTACAAGTGAGGAAAACCATAAAAATAAACCTCACCCAGGAGTCTGTCCCGACCGGGAATCGAACCCGGGTCCGCTGAGTGACAAGGCACGACCACAGCGGTGGTCATATATATATATATATATATATATATATATATATATATGATTAATTCTCTGTTGTGTTTATAATAGGAATGTTGATAATTTTGTAAACTGTTGATTAAAGACTTCATAACTAACTAACTAACTAACTAACTTACACTATCGAACCCGTAGGCTTATGGCCGCGCGAAAGTAAGCTCTCCATACATCCCTATCCTGAGCTAATGTTTTCCAATAATCCCCTGTATAATCTACTTCCCTCAAATCATAGTCAATGTTATTCTCCAACCTCATTCTTGGTCTATCAACTAGGTTTTTCCCTTTGGTTTCTATACAAGAAGCTTTCATGCACGTCTTTCATTCCCCATTTGTGCCACATGTCCTGCCTCTCGCAGTCTATGAGACTTAACTCTTCTTTTTATATCTGGCTTCCTATAAAGACCAGATAGTTCACTGTTACCCATGCCGGATTGGTCGAAGCTGATAAGCCAGACGAAAAAAGTACCTTGGTCGAAAGAGTGACGAACTTTCACCGTAAAAATACAACCGTCAGATTAAAGACTTAATTGTTTTATTAACTGATACTTTCAAACAATACTAACCAAAACCTTTCAAGGACCAATGTAAATCAAATAAAAATTTTCCTAGTCGAACAATGCAGAACAAAACATTCCATATCCGTTTTTTTATTGTTTCACACTGTTTAATGCATACTACACTGATTTTTAAAAGTAATTCCATAAATATTCTATTACATTCTATTATCTACCTACAACACTATAATTTCCCAATCTTTTGGATTGTATCCAGAATCAGTTATTTGCATTTTTCTCATAGCCTCATGTAAGGGACTTGGCAGATTCTGAAACCCAACGCTTCAATTAATCTTAACAACTTATTCTGTTGATATTAAACCTAAGAGGCCTCAAGCATTGTTTGTAAGTTTATATTTAAATTAAATATCCCTATGATATAATCTTTCATTTTTGACGCTCTGTATAATAGTTGTGACCTAGAACAAGTTTATTAGGAATCATTAGGCAATTAAACGGCGAACTTTAATCAAACAGCAGGGTCTCATTTTTAATTAAAGAATGAAGTCGAGAGGTGGCTCGGTTCAATTGTCCAAATGGAGTTCCTGAGAATCTGATAAAGTAATTTAGCGTCATTAGATCTCCGCCACTCTCGTCGATTGAGTTTGGTCGACCCTGCTCCCAAATCATTTGCCCTTTTCACCTCAACCCTCAATTTCTACTCTCAGATTATATCATCAATGTACTTTGTTGACAATCACTAACTCACACTCTAAGGTTTAGTTTTGAATTTAAATACAAATCTGTGCAGTTTTTTAAACTCTTTAAAACTTAGATACCGGTATTTCAATAAAAAGCATAAGTAAATATTGAAAAATTGTAAAACCCATATGCATAACATTTTTATAATTCTTCCTATATGGAAATGTATGTTTGTTATTAATACGTAAATTAAAGTGGATGAAAAAGTCGCATTTTACTAATAATTTATATATATATATATATATATATATATATATATATATATATATATACATATATATTATAACTATATTTTTGGCATTTGGCAGTGAAGGAAAATATGATATGAAAGGAAAAATAAATGCCTGAGTCGGGATTTGAACCCGAGTCTCCAAGTCTACGTTTAGCGTTCTAACCATCTGACCCACTCAGGTGGCCTAACACAAACATTTATTTTTTTTATATATGTAGTATTCTCAATTTATACGAGAGGTAGCGGATATATTGTGTGTATATATATATATATATTAATGTTTACACATATTTCTGTGCCTAAATTTTATTTTCCTTCTCCACTCGTCCTTAACCATTCTCTCCATGTCCTCCATCCAGTCCTCTTGATCTCATTTCACTTCTTATTTCTTGCAACCATGAGTTTCGAGGCCTTCCTTTCTTTCTTCTTCCAGGTGGACACCATTCCAATGTTTTTTTTTTCTGGGTAACCTTCCTTTTTGCATTCGTCGTATTTGCCCATGCCAATTTAATTGCTTATATTTTATATAATCCACTACTGAATATTTAATATTCAATTTTTTCTCGTATCGACTCTATTACTTAATTGTTCCTCTCCTCAAGAAATCCATTTATATCGACATAAGTTTTTGTTGAATTTCCATTTTTCAGCTCCATACGTGACAATACTTCTCAGTATGGAATTATATATTTGTAATTTATTTTTCATGATTATATGTGTGTTCCATAGAACACCACTTAACATTGCACTTATTGCTCTGCCGTTTTTATTCTGTTTTTAAACTCTTAAATTCGCAATGTATCCTGTAGGATACATCAATTTCTTTAATTTATCTAATAGTTTTAGTAAATCAGAAGAAAACTAACGATAAGACATTACTGAAATGTGTGTGGAATTGATAATAATAATAATAATAATAATAATAATAATAATAATAATACTAACAGTCATATATGATTTCATTTTCAGTGCGGTCCGCCACATTTAAATAAATTATACTAGAAATTAATGTTATGTTAATTAAATTTTAGAGTGTTTCTATAAATATTATTTCCTGAGAGTAGTTAATAATAATAACAATAATAACAATAATAATATAATAATATAATAATAATAACAAGAATTAATCGTTATCTTGGTCAAAAAATGAATTTATTCAAGTCGACGTTTCTATCTCCTTGTGTGACATTTTCAAGACATTTGACATGGTTGTTTGTAATACATACGAGTAGGTACCATCACCAAGAGAATTTTTTTAGATATTTAAAATTCCAATTTTTGATTAAAAATATATTTTTCAATGCCCCAGGTTGTCCTTTTTTGGAAATTTCTGATGTTCTCTCCTGGCATTGGCGTAATTGTAACCCACTTCTGCGGTTGGGGTGCCTGGAAGGCGGGATTACAATGCCTCGATGATATGATGGGTGATTATAGTGGTGCGCCAGGAGGATTCTTAATATTAAGCTTAATCTAAGATGAATATGAATGATGATGATTGCGATGACCATATGATGTTCGGGGACCGTTTGGGCCTTAACGTTTCCTGACATTTGTCTGACATATGAGGAAAAACCCCGATAAAAACTTCACTTAGGAAACTGTCCCGACCGAGGATCGAACTCGGGCCCGCTGCGTGGCAAGGTAGTACGCTATCTCGAGACCACAGCGGTAGACTGATTAAAAATATTTTAACAAGGAATCACATGTTTCACGCCATTCACTCAAATATTTTTGTTTATATAAAATATACAAAATAAAGCATTGAATAAACAAATAGATTTGAGTGAAATGTGTGAATTATATTATTTCTTGTTAAAATATTTTTAATCATAAATTGGAATTTTAAATTTGTAAAAAAATGTCTTGGTGATGGCGAATTAAATTTGAAGAGAAAAATATATGCTAAATTGGGATTTGAACCCAATATCTCTGGTTCTGTACACCAGTGCTTTAACGATTTAAGCTATTAGGTATCTCGATTTAAACATCGATTTTTCTCTTATACTAGCATAAGATTTTTCTCTTATACTAGTATAAAAGAAAAATATATGTTTAAATCGAGATGCCTAAATCTTATACTAGTATAAGAGAAAAAGCTATGTTTAAATTGAGATACCTAATAGCTTAAATCGCTAAAGCACTGGTGTACTAAACTAGAGATATTGGGTTCAAAACCCAATTTAGGCATACATTTTTCTCTTCTAATTTAATTTGTCATTGAGTGAGAAGTGATAAATTTAATATTCAATACTGGTGATGGTGAATATGTATTATAAACAACCATTTCAAATATCTTGAAAGTGATCTCATACAAGGATATTGAACGTCGACTTGAATAAATTAATTTTTGGACTGAGATAACGATTAATTCTTGTTATTATTATTACATCTTAAGGGTTGATGTCACTTTTATGATTTCCTTTTACCGCTTAATATTCAAATTCTTAACTCCTGTAATAAACTAAGCAGTCCAATTTTCTCTCGTCTCGGAGATGGAACCATGAAAATTCGAGATAAAATTGACAAATGTGATCATATCTTCAACTCTTTCTCCGCCGTAGTTTAACCTCTCATCTTATAGATACTTTTACAGGCCACACGCCGCCCGGGCCTTACAATGGCACGACCTGTCGTTAGAGGGATACTAATGTTTGGATCACACTCATATATTTTGACCGCACAAAGATATGAAGGGTCTACTTCATGTGTCAGCAGCTCATTTCAGGACCTCCTCCAAGACAACATAACGTTCAAACGAAACACACCAGTCACACATTCATACTAAGCATGGAGAATGTGATAATGATTATAATGATGGCCAAATGGTGAAAGGGGACCATTAGGGCCTTAAAGGTTCCAGATACGTGTCTTACAGGTGAGGAAAAATCCCTAAAACGAAACAACCAGGAAATTTGTCCTGATCGGTGATCGTAACCTGGCCCGCTGTTTAGGAGGCAAGGACGGTACCGCAAGTCCACAGCAGTTTAAAATAATATTTATTTATTTTATTTATTTATTTATTTATTTAGCCTGGTGGAGTTAAGGCCATGTGGCCTTCTCTTCCACTCACCAGAACAAGCATATGTTACATATGAATACAAAAAAAAATACAATAATAGTCATATAAAACAGGACAAACATATGTTACACATGAATACAAAAAAATTACAATAGTAGTCATATTAGACAGGACAAACATGTTACATATGAATACAAAAAAAAGTTACAATAATAGTTATTGAACAATTCATTATCTGTCATATTGAATAATAATGAAATTAATGTCTAATAATAGAATGAAACTAAATACAATTAAAATTAAATTAATGATACAATGAATAAAAAAGGAATAACAGCTCGAATCTACTATGCATAAAAAGAAGAGAAAAAAAACACTACAATGAATTAATCTACGCTTTTTATACAGGGCATTAGGTAAATATATTAACAAATCCTAAGTCTATTTTTATTAAATAATGCAAAAACGCATTATTAATTCTTAAAAAGTAGTATTAGTGAGTTGTTTCTGTTAGTGATTTTATTTTCAATTTATTTCTGAAAGATGGTAAAGTTTGGCAGTCTCTGACATAGGGTGGAAGTGAATTCCATGTTCTAGCAAGAGAAACTGTAAAAGATTTCGAATAATAGGTAGTATGATGAGGAGGGATATAAAGGACACTGTGCTCAAGGGATCGGGTATCTAAGTTATGTATATCGTTGCAAGTTAAATATGAATCTGATGCAATTATTGTCAACACGCTGCAGTTTGTCTCACAATCCCTCGGTAATGTCGACTAGTAGAACGCGTCACAATAGTCAAAATGTGTCATCACTATATATACCTCAGCGATGACACACACACACACACACATATATATATATATATTATATATATATATATATATATATTCCGAGGTAAGTTCCACTTGTAATGAAAACAAACCTGATATATGACTTGAATTTTCATTGTTTGAATAAAGGTTTCACCTTTATGCGTGTAAGAAAATATAGTTCATTCTCCAACACTCGTAATAAAGGAAATAATATAAATATGTATTATCTGGAACATGTATATAAGTTACATTGGAGAATCTTAAAATATGTAATAACAATTGTTATAGATTAAATAAGCACGTTACACGTCAGGAATGCAGAATACTTTGGGATTTATTTCAAAATGGCTGCTTTCTGTAGAATTCCTTACAAATTGTAAAAGAAACCATTTGAAAATAGGAGAGAAACTTTTTTTAAAACTATTTTCAAACATTTTAGTGAAAAATATCCTACATTATCCATTGAGGATGTGGTCAAAATAACAGCAGTCAGCATATATTATGCTCGCAATGAAATTGCATATAAATTACATATTTCAACATCATGGAAAAGCGTAAACGTTCGATTACGCATATATATATATATATATATATATATATATATAAATAAATAAGAAATGGAGGAAGTTCCTAATTATTGGTACCATCTTATCTCGTATTCAATCTTATTTATCGTAAAATACGATGTTGCCTAAGAACAATGTTTATATCGATGGCAGCTTATTACACAATTCAATCATATGGCGGGTAAAAGTAGCGCCACGGTTCGCCCAATAGATAGAATCGTCGAACTAATACCTTATGCAAGTTTGGAACATAGTTCGAAAATACATTAGATTAGATACGAGTATATTTAGCCTGGTGGAGTTAAGGCCATGTGGCCTTCTCTTCCACTCACATGACAAACATATATTACATCAGATATAACAATCTCAATTAACTCCAATATTAAATACTAAATAAAAGTTTGATCAAAAAGATAATATCTATTATATTAAGATCTATAATGCAACCAGTTAATGTTAGTTAAAATTAAGACTAAAACTAATAATAATATTTATACAAGCAACACATGTTAAATTGTCCCTGTCTAATGTATATAAAAAAACAAAGAAAAATAATGAGATATAGGAAACTAATTTTACGATTATACATTATTTAAAACAAAACAAATGAAAATATTTGTTAATCTTAATATTATTTTCATAAATAATTAAATTTAGTAATTGTTAAAAGAATACTAAAATTATTTAGATACATAGATCATCTGTTGATTAATGTATTTTACGTCATCCGATTCCTAATAGCCAATTTTGTCGGTCCATCCAATCTCCTGGTTGTAGATGTTTGTCCTTCATGCATAAGTATATACCTTGATTCCAGGAGGTTTTAGGTCTTCCTCTGCCTCGTCTTCCATCAGGTTTCCATTCCAAAACACATTTTGATAGCCGATCCTCTTCCATTCGTTGGACATGTGCGTACCATCTTAAGTGCTAAGTTTTAATATAATCTAAAATAGTGCAAATAAAAAAAAAGTATTCTCATTATATTGTGATTTGTTTTATGCAAGCGATTTTAGGTACATAACATTAAAATCCTGTATATGTATTAAATTTACATTAATGTTTTTCCCAGTAGTTAAAAAACACTAAAAACAAGATATTTCCTTTTGTTATACAGAATACAAGAAACAAGGATTTGTGATACGTGAAATGACAGATTACATTCAACTCTTTCAAATCCAAACAATGTAATATTAATGATATTTTGTTTGCTATGCCTGTCCGTGCATTGAAATTTATATAATCTCTGAAATAATATAAATACTGTGCTCTGTGAATTAAAATGTGGAGAGAATATTTAAGGACTGCTCATTTCAAATATTTAATTTAATTAAGACTATGTGTCCTCCTACGTTGGTTATTTCCAAATTGACCGAATACAAAATAATGTTCCGGAACCGCGAGGAGGAAAATTAGTAACGGACGAGTAAATGAATAACTGTATTTTCAATTTTTTTATCTCGAAATTTACCCACAAGACAGTGGTTTTCCGACACCCTCATGAAATTCGTCTTCTACAGATATAGCGATCCTGAACATCCTCATCTGTAAGTCCCAGTTCACTCATATTTTTTCTTACACCGTCCATCCAACCTTCTTTAGGTCTTCCTTGTCTTCTTTACCTATATATTTTCCACGTCAAGATCTTCCTAGGGATTCTATCAGATGTCATCGTCTTGAGATGTCCATACCAACTAAATCGTCTCTCTTCAGTTTTCTGCCAAAGCTTGTCCCAACCAGGTTAGACAAATTTACAGATATATCAGTCTTATAAATAAGATTCATCGTATATATATATATATATATATATATATCATCATCATAGTCATTTCACGAATTTAGACCAATTGTTGAGACCTATTTCAGACTCAATAGAAATACTATCCACAAGTCTTTTGAGTGACGTCCTGGTCATCTTCTTCCTACAAGTTAATAGCTTAACATATGTTTGTGAATCTTGTGATCCTCCATTCGATGAACATGTTGCATCCATCTTCACTTACAATCAGAAATTTTGTTTATCGAAGACTCCATGTGTAATTCATCTAAGATGACATTTTTTTTTGATCTGGTAGTATGTGTCCTTTAGTCCTTCGAAGATATCTACACTCTAATTCAACTCACCAAGTTACTACAGATCTTGTGGGCTACGCCAGTGTCCCCCTACGTACAGAGGATAGATGTTGCCAAACCCATAATAACGGTATTTGTTTGTTTAGGGAGGGGAGGGGGGCAAGTTAGCAGTACGTTTTCAAATCTATGTACTATACATTAAAAAAACATAGTTTTTTCTTTTACGGCATGCAAACTAGTTTTATAGTAAATATGAGAGTCGACACTTTCACTCATGATAGTACAGATCCTCACGAGCACAGTGACAAGTGGTAACTGTTTTTTTCTTTAAGAGGGGATGGCTTGGACGGCTACAACTTACAACTATGTACCTGCTGTGTTGCAATCTTCAGTTTTATTTAAGGATTTCTCTCAAGAAAATACTGTTAAAGTGGCAACACAGTTCCCAATTCCAAACACACAGTAACTTCCTGGGTTGAATCTGATTGTATTTCAACATATCTAAGTATCTGTATATCCTTCTGTTTCAATGTCCATACTTCGCTACCATACTAAACAGTTGGAAAGTTTTATACACTTTCCTTCTTGAATGTTTTTGGACTAACTGTGGCTTCAAGATAGAATTTATTAACCTTAAGATCCTTAAACATTTTGTTATTTTAGCATGTACGTCCTTTTCTTGTTCATATATGAGATATTGAATTCTAGATATGAAAAACTATTCACCTGCTCCAAAACTTTATTTAAATACAATTTTATTTCTGACAGGATCTGCACCTTGAAATGTCATAATGTCTTCCCTATTGATATAAAATTCATTCCATATTCTTCTGTAATTTTGTAAAAGTTCATACTGACCATTTTGTAGATTATATAATATATGAAAGGTACTCACGTTGTGTGTATGTGTGTGTATTCCGCATCAAATTTGAAATGTTATCTTTATAAATTATATTTATTTAAATTCAGTAACATTTTATTTTTATAGGAATTAATTAAGCTTATTTAGAGTTACAAATGAACTGCATCATTTAATTTAATTTCTGTATTTTTGTGCAAGAAATAATCAGTGGTGTATGACTCTCAAAAAAATCACTAATAGACTACGAAAAGAACACAATCAGAATTGTCAGATTTTAATTGGCACGGCATTTTGTATCCTGAAGTTCATTAGTAAGGTATTTTTTGTCGGTGTCTGCGTTATTACATATGGGTTTCGTTCCTAATTATCCACGGTGTAATATATCATTTATGTTCAAACAAAAACCTAACGCTAACTTAAACAACGTACGCTATTTTGATCAATCCTTTAAAGTTAACAGCAAAAACATTTGCGTCAGAAATATTAATTATATAATGATACATCGAATGAAAATGAGACAACGAAATTTCGCTTCAATTTAAATTGTTGAAGAGAATCGTTATTAAATTTTATTTTAGGTTTATTTTAATTTGTAATAAGTAAAACATAGATCAAAGTAATTTACATTTATATTAATTAGTAAATACATTTTATGAAGATGATATGAAATATATGATAAACACACTAATGGAAGAATATAAAAAATGGGAACTGAATATAAATTTACAGAAAACAGAATATATGTGTTTGGGAAAGGATGTGGTTGACCTCATAATCGAAACAGGGAAAATAAAAAAAATGTGAATTTTTTTAAATATCTTGGGTCAATAATTACAAGTTTAGATACCTGGGAAAGAGATGTACAAACTAAAACTGCAGTGGCAAAAAATGCAACTAAGGCATTTCATGGAATAATTTGGAACAAAAAAATTACAAAGGAAACTAAAATGTTAATTTATAAGAGCATAATACAGAATATTTTGTTATATGGAAGTGAAACTTGGCCTTTACAAAAGAATAAAATTAGAACAGTGGAATTTGATTATTTTAGAAGAAGCCTCCAAAAAAAAACAGGATAAAATAATAAATGAATTCCTTTGGAGAGAAATTAATGTCACCACATCTGTTGTTAAGAGGATTGAAATTCAAACGCTTAAATGGTATATGGCCATGTACAAAGAATGGAAAATGAAAGATGGGCAAAATATATATACCAATGGTCACTCCGTGGAAGAAATAAACGGCAGACCAAGATGGAAATGGAAAACCTACATCAGAACTACAATGGATGATAAGAATTTGGAAGAAGGATATTGGAATGATAGAAATAAATGGAAACTGAAAACGGCAAACCAATAAGTGGGGGAAAACCGAAGAAGAAGAAGAAGAAGAAGAAGGCAGGTAACTTTTTAATCTATATAATAAAATATATGCTGTATCTTTGGAATACAGCTTAGGCCTATAGGATTGCTTGTCCTTCAATTTTCACATAGCTACATCAAACAAAATTACCTCTGACAAAGGAACTATCAACAAGTGTATGTTAAAACTACCTTGAAATTTCTTTCAGAGAAGCGTTGTAATGTACTAAGGCCGTGTCAAAAAAATGATCTGCCATTTTTGGCTGCAAGGCACATAAATCGAAGTAGAATCCAGTAATTGCAACACGCTGTACGGAACAGATAAACTCCCTGCTTGAGTAAGAGCGGAGTGGAATAAAGCGGGACGCTGCGCTCGTCGGGTAGTGAGGGTTATTCAGTCTGCCAATTCGGGAGTTGTATTATTTGACTACAGTTTATATGAGAGATTTGGCGCTGGATTTTACTGCTTTGCAGTTAGAAACGGCAGATTTTATTTTTTTTTTGGACACAAACTTAGTACATCACAACACTTCTCCGGAAGAAATTTCAAGGCAGGTTCCGGCATGCAATGATTGACAGTTCCTTCGTTAGGAACGTTTTTTGCCCAAAGAGAGATTAATAGTCAAGTGAATGGAGAAAACTGTATAACAGTGAGGTAAATAATCTTTATGGAAACCCAGATATAATAAGAAGAGCTCAGTCTCGTAGACTTGCGATGGGCAGGACATGTGGCACGGATCAGGAATGAAAGAGGGGCATGGAAGCTTCTTGTAGGAAAACCAGAGGGAAAACGCCCAGTTGGTAGACCAAGAATGAGGTGGGAGAACATTATCCATGATTTGAGGAAAGGCGATTATACAGGAGAAGATCGAAAATATTAGCTCAAGATAGGAATGTGTGGATCTTATGTCCGCGCGTCCATGAACCAACGTATTCGATAGTGCCATGAGTTAGTTGTATTATAATCATTACTATGTAAGCTTAAGTACAGTATATTGCCACACATCTATGTATTCCTGATATATTTTGTCGTAAGGTGTTTAAGCGTTATTTCAAAATAAAAATGAAAAATTCTTGGAGTTTCTGCATGGAATCTTATGAAAGAAGTCTCATTCTACTTGCAAAAGGTTTCCCCAGCTGTAATTAATCGTGTTTATATAAAGTGCTGAAAACGTTGTGGTATTCTTTAATCCCTTTCTTGTTTTCTGAATTGTTTAGAAATGTAAACATTTTGTCTACAAGAGAGAGAATAGTAAACATGACAGTAAGAAAGAACATTTATACGACGTGAAAAATTCAATTATTTCTGTTTCGCGTTTTCGCATCTCGTTTGTCGTTTGTTCCTGGAAGACTAATCGCTTGGTCGCGTGATGGCGCGCGCCTCGTCTGGAATATAATTTACTTTTTTCTCTATTTTCTTTACTACATTTTATGTTTTCTCTAGTTTTGTTTCGTCATTTTGAGGAATATTTGATGTAAATTCTAAATGTTATATAGTTTTATCCTTATTATTGTAATGATATTGCTATGTAAACATTTTCTCTAATTTTCGATCAGAAGAAAAACTGTACAAGTCAACAAACCTAAAACAATATATATTCCAATCGTCTCTTTTCTGTATACTGTATGCTACGTATTATCGATTTGCTCCGATTATTGAATTAAATGGCATTGGCAGTATTTACAGAGAGATCAGTTTTCAAGTAAATTATATAAGGCGTCTCCCAAACCTAGCGTCAAATTTTTGTAAAGATAAGAGGACTGTAAAATGAGTATTAAGGGGAGATAGGGAACCAATGGTCAGAAATATAGGGTCTTTCATATACATTACGAAACTTTTAAAAATGCAATAATTAGGCCTATGTTGAAAATGCATCGAAATAAAACAATATTTTTTTTTTATTATTTTCATCTACAAATACTCCTATTTCAGTGCGGAAAATTATATCAGGCATATGTCCACCTCCTTTGTCTCGGCAGGTAGTTACTCAATTCATAGCGACTTGAAATGACCTCGCAGATCTTAAGACCTTACTCCATGTGACTTATTTTTATGGGGTTGTGTGAAGTCCAAATTCTACGTGAACAAACCACAAACAGTTATCCAGCTTAAGGAAGAATTTCAACGTGTCATCAATGACATCAACAGAGATGTCTGTGAAAGGGTCATCACGAACTTTATAGACTGAGTAACTGCCTGCCGAGGCAGTGGAGGTGGTCGTATGCTTGATATAATTTCCCGCACTTATATCGGAGTGTATGTAAATGAAAATTAAAAAAAAAATAATTTTATACAAACGTGTCTAAATGGCACAAAGAGTAGGGTGCGTGTAGGCAAACAATTTTCGGATGCCTTTGAAATCCACAATGGGTTGAAGCAAGGAGATGCACCATCCCCTTTGCTATTTAATTTTGAACTAGAGCATGCCATCAAATCTTTAGAGGATGAAGAAAGCCTACAACTCAATGGTATTAATAAGCTGTTAGTTTATGCTGTTGATATAGTACTATTGGGCAATAGCGAAGAGATACTAAAGGTCAACACGCACACACTATTGAGTAACGCTATGAAATTGGAACTAGAATTAAATATAAATAAAACTAAATATATGGTCACACGTAGAAATTCATTAAATAATGGAAATGGACAGCTAATGACAAATGAGGGAAATTTTGAGGAAGTGGCTGAATTCAAATACCTAGGAACAATAATCACAAATAGGAATAAGATACACAAAGAAATTCAACATAGGCTCAATTCTGGAAATGCGTGCTATTATGCATTACAGAGACTCTTCATGTCCCAACTCCTTTCAAAAGGCATTAAACTGAACATATATAAATTTATTTTTCTACCGGTTATACTATATGGATGCGAAACATGAACTCTTTCTTTAAGGAAGGAAAAGAGATTACGAGTATTTGAGAATAAAGTTCTTAGGAAAATTTCTGGACCAAAGAGAGATGAACAGACAGGTGAATGGAGAAGACTACATAACAATGAACTACATGGTCTTTATAGGAAGCCAGATATAATAAGAACAGTTAAGTCTCGTAGACTTCGATGGGCAGGACATGTGGCACGAATAGGGAATGAAAGCGTGCATGAAAGCTTCTTGTAGGAAAACCAGAGGAAAAACGTCCAGTTGGTAGACCAAGAATGAGGTGGGAGAATAACATTAATTATGATTTGAGGGAAGTAGATTATACTGGAGATGATTGGAAAACATTAGCTCACGATATGGATATATGGAGAGCTTATGTTCGTGCGGACATGAACCTGTGGGTTCGATAGTGCCAGTGAGTTATTTATTTAGTTAGATGCATTTTTGACATAATTATTACATTTTTTTAGAATTGCATAATATATATAAAAGACCCTACACAGTACATATGTTTCAGTTCTTCACAATATACTCCAACTGGACAACTCCTTGCTTAGTTGTAACATACTACAGCGACCCTTAAGGTATTCAACACACGCCCTATATATATATACATTACTTTTGGCCCAATTTGATTGTAAAACTAAGACTTCTGTGAATTAAAACGTTAAAACTCGCTGTCTTGTGTTGTGGGTAATGATACAAATCTACAGTGATACAGCTTTATGTACTGGTTTGTTTTCCATAAATATCAAATTCTATCATCATTATCATCATCATGAACAAATCCGTTTTAGTCCATGTGATGGTAAACCTAATGAATATGGTCTTGATCTTTCCACAGATTTTTTGTTCTCCTTTGGTCCCTATGTCCAGTTGTATTGGAATGCCAATTTTGGAAGTTTATTTCCTTCCATTTTTTGTTGGTATCTTTCTATATATTCATCAAAACGTGGTAGTCCAAGTTTTTCTTTGATAATAGTGTGCCTTTGGTGATCCAGTCTATTAATTGCTTACAGTGAACGTAACAAGAGCATTTGGCTTACTCTCCGTTTATGAGAATTTCTTTTATTCAAAATCCAAATTTCACTTCCGTATTTTAGAGCAGCTTTTGATGTGATGTAATGTAATCTCAGTTTTGTATCTGTCCTCATCTGTTTACCAAAATGTCTTCTTACTATTCATTAGTTTTATTATATTTTTGTAATTTTGAATCAATGACACACTCATGTTCTGCAAATATAATTCCTAAGTATGGGAAATCAGACACTTCTTCTATAATTTATCCATCAATCTCAATTTTCATACGTTGTAATCAAATTCTAATCTGTAATATATTATAATTATTAAAATATCAAAAATAGATAACCTTCCATTCTTCTCTTCCTCCCAAGAAATTGATCCATCCATAGTCATTCTGCCCGAGGGCAGGTCTTTCACTACAATCATAGCATTTTCATGCTATGCTTTGCAGCTTTACTAGGTGTGGTAGCTTCCCGTTGCTTTCCACACCGATGAAGGATGATGATGATAAGGACGGACCGTTGGGCCCTCAGCTTCCTGACATTTGTCTTACAGGTGAGGGAAAACCCCGAAAAAAAGTTCACCCAGGAACGTGTCCCGACCGGCAATCGAACCCGGGCCCGCTGCGTGACAAGGCGGCACGCTACGTCGCGACCACATCGATGGACTGTAGAGTCGATAGTGTGTCAAATTTCATTACAGTAAATTAACAGTCCCATACCGCACTGGACTTAAATTTATAAATATTTTTAAAAAGCTTACAGCAAAGGAATTGTCTATTTATTTTTCTATTGCCTTAAACAAGAGAAATAAATCAATAAATATCTGCAAATAGAGCAGTTTTAATGAAATTGTTAACATGATAAAAATAGGCCTACCATTTTATCGATATTTAGCCCCAGTTCTAGCTCAATGCGGCACGGGTGCTTCATCGTAAATTTCAAGAAAATGGATTTTAAATTACTTCTTACAACCGAAGGGAAAAATAGAAGGTGTGCGGAAGTAAATAGCTACGAAAGCTCGAAAATAAGGAATACATTACTGTTACATTTTCGTCCATGTTTGTCCATTGGATTTGTTGTGCCTCGTATTTTGTTAATTATAGGTTAGATACGATGAAATTTGTCATTTATAAAATAGTATATTACATTGCGAAGTTGAGAAGTGGTTTTTAGAGAATCGAGGAAAATGTTTAAAAACCGAGCGAAGTTTTTAATTTCCGAGATTCTGTAAAACACTTCACAGACGTGTGTTGTACATTATTTTTTGCGCGATGGTGTTTTCAAAATAATAAATAATAGTAAAATAATAACACATTTGTTCCAAATATTTGCGTTCATTATCAACAATTGAGCAACGTTAACAATATGGACAATGTTTTATTAGTTGAAATTACAGGAGGCCTTGATACCAATTTTTGATAAAATGACTGCAAATTGTATTTGTTGCTTTATAATCTTTCAAAAAAGTTCAGTTCATTTAAAATGCAGTGATTTGTTTTATATAATGTATATTAACACTACCTTTTGGATATTTTTTTGTATATACATTGTACGTAGTATACATAGAGGGCAGTGGTTTGGCGTATTTCCCGCACGTGGGTGTAAATGTAATGTTACAGTATAATTATTAAGTTGGCAATCCCAAAATGTAGAAAGTTGAACTTTTAATCACGATCGCCATTGCTGTAAGTACGACAAAACGCATTATCGCGCAAAAACGTTATTGTCAGTCGACGTCATGTGAGTGAATATTAGATTAATTTTTAGCGCTCGGAAATTGAGGAAAATCCACTTTTTTTAATGTCTGAAGGTGGGGCTCAACATAATAACTTATATATAAATTTTGGGTCATTGTAGGCCAGAAAATGGTAGATTTTATTCATTTTTGTCCTTTCCGACATTTTATGGTTTATTTGTCCTTTTTAGCTTTTTTCATGTCTTAATGGTTTTTTTTCAACTTTACGTAATTTTTACTACATGTATACCATTTGTATAATTCAAGAATCCACAGAGTCTAGTCTCAATTCCAACTTCTTTCAAAACACTATCTAGTTTATATTTGAAAAGAAAAATATACGCTAGACTGGGGTTTGAACCCAGGACCTTTGACTCTCCATGTCAATGCTCTTCCATCTAAGCTACCTAGGCCTCCAATCTAAACGCGTATTTTTCTCTTATACATAGTTAATTCCCTAACCCCAAATGCTACGAGCCGTAGCTACGATTTTTGCAAATGGCGACTTCTTTATTAAGAAGACTTTTATTGGGAATTTAAACATTACTTATAAAGCCAGTACTATATTTTTCTTTTCAAATATAATTTGTCCATCATTAAGATGTTTAAAAACGAATAATATTAACACTATCTACACTACTTTTCACATTCCAAACACTTTTGTTCCGCGAGAAACTATTGAAACCTCACAAAATATCAGGTTATTTTTAACCACCAGCCTACTGACCGCCTGAACTTAAGATTTTCTACGAAGTTGCCACTTTGTAAAAATTACCTCGAGCAGAGGGTGAAAGCTACAAGGTTTTCTTTATCCACTCGTTAGCAACTGTAACACTATTTACGCCCTTTTTCTAGTTTTTAGGTATTTTATAGGCTATATTTAAGTATTTTAAAGGTCTTTCATAGGAATATTATGGTTCCTGAACTTCCGAGCCCTATTCATTACCTTCCACTTTGTTGGGTTAGATTCGATTCTCGGCTTGGAGTTCCCGTGGCGGTGAGTAACTTACAATAGGAAAGAGAGGAAAAATACGTTTCTTATTTCAAAATGAATAAAAAGAAAATGTTTCTTCTTTTTGCCAGTAACTATAAACGCTATAGTTTCGTATTCATGTTTTTAGTGCACATTATTCTCTTTGTTATGCTCCTCTTTGTCACAAAAGCAAATACGTACATGCATTGAATGTCTCTTAAAGTCGGTTTCCTATTGATTTTCAGAATTGTGTTATGAAATATTGTTCGTGGAAATGGTATACCATTTAAGTTAAACAAATCGTTAGGCTGCATGTGCTACAAATATTCACTTTACAATATTACGTCCATTATTGTCAAATTTCATTCGATACTTGATAGAATGTTATTAAGAATGCCTATAATGCAGTTAATGATCTAAATTTCATCATCTTCTTTCAGGAATTAGGTCTTTTCCTGTTTCGATCTCACATCTGTTCAGCCCAGCGCTTTCTTGATCTTCCTACCGATCTTCGTCCTCTTAATTTAATATTCATTATGTAGGTACGTATGTATATTAGGCTACCTCAAACATCCCTCGTGGAAATATGGATGCTCCCCTAGCGTACGTTTCTTCACCAAGCTAATTTAGTTATACTTATTTCCATACAAATATCAGCGAGTGGCATGTTGTCGACATCTAGTTGGTAACTAACGTATTACTAGGATGGGGAATGTTGGTTAATTTTTTTGCTTAGAGGCACTAAATGAAGTTTGAGGTTGTTTTACGCAAATCTTCAGACTCGGAACCACGGGTTGAAATTCCTCCTGGACGACTTGTTCCCTGGATTTTTCCAGTGTACATTAGGAATAATATTAATAATAATAATAATAATAATAATAATAATAATAATAATAATAATAATAATAATAATAATAATGATAATATATTAATAATAATAATAATAATAATAATAATGATAATATATTAATAATAATAATAATAATAATGATAATATATTAATAATAATAATAATAATAATAATAATAATAATAATAATAATAGCTCTAGCAATGACCTATTGTATGCTTAAAAATCTGCATATATATTATTTTCACTCTGTGTATATTCGTTGCTAATGTACCAAGGTATGTTTCCAAAGGTTCTGAGAGTTTTGCACTGACATCGTTATTGAATCTCGACTATATACATATATTACGTAAAAAAAATCTGTATATACAGGGCTATTCAGAAAGAATGAACAGATTTCAAACATGTATTTCTTCCAAACTACAAAACTAGAAACACAATTCTAACGTTCCTGGAACGAGGAAAATACAAATTTCACTATTTGATGCATTCAATATGAGCACTATGTGTTACACGACAAATATCAAATCACTGGCTCATTTCTTGCCACACACGAATCAGCTGGTCTGTAGTTATTGAATTCACAGCTTCAACAATTCGATATTGCAGATTTTTAAGAGTGTCAGGCATAGGGGGATAAAAACACGGTCTTTTACGTATTCCCACAGATAAAAATCACATGGGGTTAGGTCTGGTGAACTGGGAGGCAACCGGCGATAAAGTTGATTTCCTGCTCCTCCTCTTCAAACTCAATGTTCTATTGTGTCGCCATTTTGAAACAAACAATTAACATGACAAGCAACAGCGCCAATGCGGCCGTGATCGGAACTTCAAACTTTTCTCTTTCCAGGAACGTTATAATTGTTTCTATGTTTTGTAGTTTAGAAGAAATAAATGTTTGAAGTCTGTTCCTTCTTTCTGAATGCATAGCCCTGTATATAAAAACGATTGTATGTATGTCTGTCTCTATGTCTGTTTGTCCTTTATGCGCTACCATACCGTTCATCCGATTGTAGTGGGGCTTTTTGAAAAATGTTCAGGAGTTTCCCAGGAAGGTTTTAGGCTATAATAGAGTTATAATACTCAACCCCTTCACCCGTAAAAATCGCCCTTTTTGGTGAAAACCTTGTGGACACTTAAATGGCTTACGCTGCCTAAACCATAACATATACACCAAATTAGTGTAAACATAATCGAATACCTAAAAAAAATCTACAAAAAAATCCGCGACAGCACATGTCTATCTTTTACGGATAATTCTCAATATCCATTTTGATCTTTCAGCCCATTGATGCCAAGAAGTTCGGGTTGGCTAGATTTCCGGGCAAGCGTAGTAGCGCACGTCGGGTATTCTTACGGATAAATCTCAATAACCGTTTTTGTCTTTCAGCTCATTTGTACCAGGAAGATCTGGATAAGTATATCCCCGGGCAATACCAGGTAATCACCATGTGATATCAAAAATAATTACGATATAAATTTATAATTATTTTTCTTTTTAATTATTCAACTAAACATGAGAACACAATTTATTTAGGCGTAACAGCGTACGCCGCGTATTAGCTAGTTAAAAATTACATTAAAAATGTAAATAGTTAACAGCGTCCATTTTGGTTATAGCGGCAGTCGCAAGCGACAAAGAATCATGAGAAGTTAGTTTGCCTCCAGCTTGATGTAATGATGCGAAGTTTCTCCCCAGGCGTCACTCTCAAATTCTCCAACTTTCATTTCTTATCTATTTTCTCTCCTTTCCTTTTCTTTTCTGTTGATTATTTCTTTGTGTTTTAACACAGCACATGCTGTTACTCTCTGATTTCCTACACTCTCTCTCAAGTATCTCCGTTCTTTAGAAATGCGACATCCCTAATACAATAAAGATAACAGTTTAAAGTAATGGACAAGCTCTAGCCCTAGTTTTGGATAAATGTTATTGATATATTTTCCAAACATTATAATCTTTTTAATGAGAATTCCAACTCCTTACTTTACAAATTCTGTCCACCGCTGTGGTCTCGAGGTAGCGTGCTGCCTTCTCACGCAGCCATCCCGGGTTCGGTTCCCGGTAGGGACAAGTTTCCTGGGTGAGATTTTTTCGGGATAAATGTTAGGAAACTTTAAGGCCCAAACGGTCCCCGAACATCATCTGGCCATCATTATCATCAATATAATATTCACCTGATTAGCTTAAGTTTAGTTTAAGTCCTCTCCTGGTGCATTATTACCATCATCATCAACTCTCACATCATCGGGGCAGCGTAACTCCGCCTTGCAGGTGCCCCAACCTCAGAAGTGGGTAACAAGTACGTCATACCAGGAGCGGACACCATAAATATCGAAATGACAACATTGTATTCTAATAAAAGAGAGATTAATTTTCTTTATATGGAGCTTAAACCCATTTCCCTGCGGCATCAGAAAAAAAAAAGAAAACTTTATAAATTCTTGCTGATATACCCATGTAGAGTCTGCCGCGGTGTACTAGTGGCTATGTTCATTGCCTCTGGTCCCTATGCCGTGGGTTCAAACTCTATCGGGGTCGATGAATATATTTTAGGATGGAAAAATCCAAGGAGCAAGTCTTCCGAGAAAGAATTTAAGCCGTCGGTCACGAGAAGATTATTAAGCTCATAAAACATTCTAAAACCTGAATATAGAGATCCCTAATCAAGATTTATCTACTACCTTCATCCTAGTAATACCTTAGGTGCCGACTAGATGTCTCATTGGGTCGGTATGTTGACCGATTACCATTCATAACATCTAAGTGAATTTACAAAAAAACAGGTCTACAAGAGATCAGATTTTTAGTTCAAGATAGATTTTAGAAAATAAATGAGGATATAATGGCACTGTTCATCAGGTATATGTGGACTTCAAAAAGGCATACGACTCAATTAAGAGGGAGCTGTTACCCGTATAAAGAATCCTGCTGGAATTCGGATTCCCTAAAGTTAGTTACACTTATTCGAATGTGTCTAAATGTCAAAAAGAGTAGGGTGCGTGTAGACAAAAAGGTCTCAGATACTTTTGAAATTGAAAATGGGATTAAACAAATAAATATACAATTTCCTCTATTATTCAATTTTATTATTAGAGCATGCCATCAAATCTTTAGAGGACGAAGGAAGCCTAGAACTCTAATGAGTAAACTAAAAGAATTGGGACCGGAAGTAAACAAAAACATTGAAGATCTCCTATTATGACATCAATATAAGGAGTAAGTCTGCTTACTAATACATTTATTACAATTTTGTACGAAGTTGAAGGTAATGCGATGTCCCTGTAGTTATTGCAATCAGTTTTATTTCCTTTCTTGTAGATTGGTACGTTAAGCGATCACACTGGTCAACATGATTTTTGTCTCATGAGTACCAATAATTGTACTTAATGCAGTTTTTTATCGTGTTTTCAAATATGTATTCAGAATTTCTCCATCACCCATAGTTTTATTTATTTCAATTTCAATTAATGGATTTAAATAATTTTTTTAATAAACGTTTTTTCGTCCATTTGTCCATTGTAAAATAAAACGGGGAACACTTTCATCAGGAGATTTCAGCTATGGATAAAATATATAAAGGCAAATGGAATCCTAATATACTAGCCGATTATTGTTGGACCATCAAGAGGGATGCTCCACAGGCGAAATATAGCAGAAAATAGTCGTTTCTTACTTTCTAGGTGAGTCCGAATGTTCGAAAATTGTGTAGTTACGAATATAGAAAATATTAAAGTTTTTTAAATTATAAATGCCTGTCTCTCGGAAACCTTGCGTGATGGAAAAAAAAACCGACGTCATATTTGAATTCAGTTGAAAAAATACTATCAGAATCACATATTGATTTGTGAAACAAAACATTTTTTTTTTGTTGCTCAGTATTATTTGCATTCATTTGGAAGAGCTTCTTTTTCCCAAATCATAAAAAGCAATCGATGCATCTTAATCCCGGAAGTTTTTCTAATCAATACTTAAGTAACATTTTGTTCAATACAAGCCGTTAACGAGTTATGTTTTCTTAAAACTACTTTTAGATACACTAAGCTGCTAAAAGGCCATACGTGTATGTTAAGTGACGTTTCGTGTTTTTTCGTAATTCCTGAATACAATGACGTAATGTTGTACAGCCACTTGTATGTCATCTTAACGTTAACTTCAAAGGAAACTACGAACAAGACAATGAAGAGATGGTTACAAAGCTGTTAGTCTTATGAACTCTGTTACGGTGTTAGATGACTTCAGTACTTGAAAACTGCATCCAAAGCTTTTTCAAAAATATAAAAAATATATAAAATTGTGGCCATTTTAGTCTTCTACTTCTTCTTAAACTTAATTTGTAGGATTTTCATCCTGTTTATTTCCAAAATCACTCCTCGGAGGAAGACGCATTGGATGTGCACTCACTGTCTATCCATCTCTTGGCTGGTCTTCCTCTTGTTCTTCTCCCGTCCATTGGTCTATCTTCTTTAGCTCTTTTTGCAAGTCGGTTATCTTCCATTCTTTCTATATGAACCTTCCAGTATTTTCTTCTGTCTATAATAAATTTGGTTATGTCTTGAATATGACATTTTTCCCTAATTCCTGTGTTATGTATTTTATCAAATAATGTTTTACCCTGAATAGTTCTTACGATTTTCATTTCGCATGTGCTTATTATTTGTTTAGTTTTTGTTGTATCAGCCCTAGTTTCTGCTCCATATACGATAACTGGTGGAACTATCGTTTTGTATATGCGGGTTTTGCTTTCTATTGACATATGTTTCTTGAGCCAAATTAAATCTTTAATATATCCTGATATTTGTGCTGCTTTATCAGCTTGTTTCTTTACATATTTTATTAAATTTTTGGTGTCTGTTATTAATATACCCTAAATAATTAAATTCTGATACTTGTTCTATGATTTTTCTTTCCACTTCTAATTTGAATCGTACTGGTTCTTTTGATATTGTTAAGCATTTTGTCTTATTCGTGTTAATTTCCATATTGTATTTTCTGGAATTTGGTCATTTTAGTGAAAAATCGAATTTGTTTTTAGCATTAAGAAATTATTTCTGATATTAAACATCTCCATCCCTTACTCGCATGCTATTATGTATCCACAGTAAGTTACTTCGTTGGGTATTATATATTAAAATAAACGTTTCCATGAAACTTATACCTCTTCCGAGGTAAGTTCTTTTTTAATGTAAACTAACCAGATGCGTGACTGCATTTGAATTAGTCGAATAATGGCTTTACGTTTAAGTATGTAAGAAAACATAGTTCACTCTCTATCACTCGAAGTAATAGAAATAAAAATATATATTATCTATCACAAGTACGTTACACGGGAGAATCTTAAAATACAGAGTGTCTATAAAGTCCATGTAAATTTTTTACTTTTAGTTGAGAGATCGCATTTATTTCACAGGTACCAGAATGTTTACAATAGAAGAACGGATTGCAGTTGTTGTCGGGCGTGTAAGAGGTCACACGTACCGGCAGGTGAGGGAGGACTTTCAAAGAAGATTTAGGAAACAGAATATCCAAATCCTGGTGAACAAATTTATGCGTACGGGATCCGTAACAGATGAACAACGGACAGGTCTGCCACTGACATCCCAAGAGAGAGTGGAAACTATCCACGAAGCCATCGAGCGTAGCCCATGTGCATCCACTCGTCGTCTAAGCCGTGAACTAGAGATGCATCATGCGACAGTGTGAAAAGTGTTACACTTCACATTGAAAAGAAAGCTTGCCGTATCCAGATGCTACACCAACTGGAAGCAGAGGATTATGCTGCAAGACGGGCAATGTGTTACGACCTCTGTGAGGCTGCAGAGCGGCAACATTTAATGGACAACATTATATTCAACGATGAGCCTAGGTTCCACATCTGTGGGATGGTGAACTGCCACAATTGTCGCATATGGGGTAATGAGCGACCCGATGATAGCTTTGAATGGCAAAGGGACACCAAAGGTCAATGTGTGAGTGGATATCATCAAGCAAGCAGATTATGGGCCATTCATCTTTGTTGAAAACACTGTAACTGGGGGTACGTATCTCGACATGCTGGAACAGTTCCTGGAACCTCAGTTACAATACGATGGTATTCTTGGTACAGTGGTGTACCAACAAGACGGTGCACCACCCCACTTTGCTCTACCAGTTCGAGAATACCTGAACCGAACATTTCCTAACAGGTGGATTGAAAGAGGATCACCTCGCCCGTACACCTGATCTTACCCCAATGGACTCTTTTTCTGTGGTATTTCGTCAAATACAAAGTCTACATAACAAAAGTTGGTAATTTGGCAGTTTTGAAACAACGGATAAGAGAGGCATGTACTATGATCACTGTGGCTATGTTACAGAAGGTATTCAGGGCTACAGTGACCCGTTGGGAATTATGTTTTGAAATGGACGGTGGCCACGTGGAGAGAGGGTAACCTTGTGTATGCTGTAACATACTTTTAGTTGTAATTTAAGTAGTATTTCCCAAAAATGTACTGGGACTTTATAGACACACTGTATATAATTGCAATTTTAGTAGATTAAATAATCATTTTTTTATTTTTATGTATGCGCAATACCGAATGCATATTGATTTATATTGTTTCAAGATGGACTTTTCTGTAGAATTTCTTAAAACATTGGAAAAGAAACCATTTGAAAAGCGGAGAGAATGTCATTGTTGTGAATGTTTTCAAACAGTTTAGTGAAAAATATTTTACATTAACTATTGAGGATGTCCTGAAAATAACAGCAGAATTTTTACATGTGATTCGACATAGGGTACAAATTCTGCTCGTAATGAAATAGCACATAAAGGATATCTGTCGACATCACGGAAAAAGCGTAAACGTGTGATTATGTAGTCCCATATATAACTTTGTCATAAATCAATAAGAAATGGAGGAAGTTCCTAATTATCGGTACCATCTAACCTTGTATTCAGTCTATTTCGTGTAAAATACAATGTTGCTTAAGAACAATGTTTCTATCGATGACAGTTCTGTACACGATTCAGTCATAAGGCGGTTAAAAGTAGCACCATGGTTTCTCCAATAGACGGTTTCAGCGAGATAATACCTTATGCAAGTTTGTTTACAGTAAAACTGGAACCTAGCTCGGAATTAGTATAAAATATAGTCCTTTCCTGAAGAATGTAATGGCATTTCAAACTCCATTTCGATAAAAGAGTGTCTTTCTTTGTTTTCTCCCTGAATCCTGCATAACATAATGTTTATAACACTGTTCTTGTTGGAAGGGCGTAAAAACTTTACCTTTACAACGGATTGTTTTTACACGCTTTATATTAGCTTGACCTGTATCAATGTATCTATGTAACGGAATCTTTGAACGCGATTTTCACCCACTAAAAATCATTGGATCGACTTGAAACTTTGTATACTTGTAAAGGACCCATGACAATATTATAATTTCATTTTCTAAAATCCTGGCCAGAATCATCATAAAATAAAAACGTGTCTTTGTATCTATGGAACAGGAATCTGTGAACAGGATTTTCACCCACTTAGAAACATTGGACCGACTTGAAACTCTGTATAATTGTAAAGGACCCGTGACAAAACAATAATTCCATATTTATTTTCTAAAATCCAGGCCAGAATCATCAGAAAATAAAAAAGTGTCTTTATATCTATGTAACGGAATCTTTGAACACGATATTCACCAACTTAAAAACATTGGATCGATTTGAAACTTTGTATACTTGTAACGAACCCGTGGCAATACAATATTTTCATATTTATTTCTCAAATCCTGGCCAGAATCGTCAGAAAATAAAAAACAAAAAGCGTCTTTGTATCTATGTAACGGAATCTTTTTAACACGATTTTCACCCTGTTAGAAACATTGGTTCCACTTGAAACTTTGTATACTTGTAAAGGACCCGTGACAATACAATAATTTCATATTTGGTTTCTAAAATCCTGGCCAGAATCATCAGGAAATCAAAAAAAATGAAAACTGGTATAATAGGTTGCGGACTTGGTCGGAATTTTTGTCAATCGTTGTAAGAGCTCAGTTGGTAGAGCGGTGAACTCTAGTGGTACATAATTTCAGTAATCCATAGGTCACTGGTTCAAATACGGCTGGGAGGATTTTTTTAGAAGAGTATTACTTTTAGCTCATACTACAATATTATCGAATTTAAAGATATTTACATTTTTATCTTATTCTGTAAAATATTAAAACTAAAAAATAAAAAATAAATAATAGTTTCAAAAATTGAAACAACACGCTTTAAAAGAAACCGAACTAAAACAATGAAAAATAGGCCTAATTTTAATTTCCAACACGCTTGAAATAAATTTAAAGTGGTCAACAAAAAAATCATCTCCATCACATATAGAATAAAACTAGAGTTATCAATAAAAAGAAAATAATTTTACCATCAAAAGCTTGGGGTGCTTTTTATGATTTTTTTATATTTTCTTCTTAGAGACTTTACTTTTACCAATATCTGTTTATTATCAAATATATTAATTGATATAGAGCACCCCACGCTTTTGATGGTAAAATTATTTTCTTTTTGTTGATAACTCTAGTTATATTCTATATGTGTTGGAGATGATTTTTTGTTGACCACTTTAATTTTATCCCAAGCGTGTTGGAAATTAAAATTATTTTTCATTTTTTAGTTCGGTTTTCTAATAAAGCGTGTTGTTTTAGTTTTTTAAAACTATTATTTATTTTTAATGCCGTTATTGTCGACAATTTTGTACTAGGTCTATCATCATGATATTTTACAGTTCTTTCTAATACATAGTAAATATGGTTTCAGGATATTATTAAATAATTTACCATCAAAAGCGTGTGGTGCTCTATATCAATTAATATATTTGATAATGAACAGATATTGGTAAAAGTAAGCTCTCTAACAAGAAAGTGTAAAAATCATAAAAAGCGCCCCACGCTTTTGATGATAAAATTATTTTCTTTTTGTTGATAACTCTAATTTTATTCTACATGTGTTGGAGATGATTTTTTTGTTGACCACTTTATTTTATCCCAAGCGTATTGGAAATTAAATTTATTTTTCATTTTTTAGTTTTCTAATAAAGCGTGTTCTTTTAGTTTTTTTAAAACTATTATTTATTTTTAATTTTTTAGTTTCAATATTTTACAGAATAAGATAAAAATGTAAATATCTTTAAATTCGATACTATTGTAGTATGAGCTAAAAGTAGTACTCTTCTATAAAAAAAACCCCAGCCGGATTTGAACCAGCGACCTATGGATTACTGAAATTATATACCACTAAGAGTTCACTGCTCTACCAACTGAGCTCTTACAACGATTGGCTAAAAACTCGACAAGTCCGCAACCTATTTACCAGTTTTCATTTTTTTGATTTTCGGATGATTCTGGTCAGGATTTTATAAATAAAATATGAAATTATTATATTGTCACGGGTCCTCTACACGTATACAAAGTTTCAAGTCGATCCAATGTTTCTAAGTGGGTGAAAATTCCGTTACATTGATACAAAAACACTTTTTTGATTTTCTGATGAATATGGCCAGGATTTTAGAACATAAATATGAAATTATTGTATTGTCACGGGTCCTCTACAAGTATACAAAGTTTCATGTCGATCCGATGATTATAAGTGGGTGAAAATCGCGTTGAAAGATTCCGTTACATAGATAGATAGATAGATAGATAGATAGATAGAGGATAGATAGATAGATAGATAGATAGATAGATAGATAGATAGATAGATAGATAGATAGATAGATAGATAGATAGATAGATAGATAGATAGATAGATAGATAGATAGATAGATAGATAGATAGATAGATAGATAGATAGATAGATAGATAGATAGATAGATAGATAGATAGATAGATAGATAGATAGATAGATAGATAGATAGATAGATAGATAGATAGATAGATAGATAGATAGATAGATAGATAGATAGATAGATAGATAGATAGATAGATAGATAGATAGATAGATAGATAGATAGATAGATAGATAGATAGATAGATAGATAGATAGATAGATAGATAGATAGATAGATAGATAGATAGATAGATAGATAGATAGATAGATAGATAGATAGATAGATAGATAGATAGATAGATAGATAGATAGATAGATAGATAGATAGATAGATAAATACAGGTCAAGCTAATATAAAGCGTGTAAAATCATTGTTTTCTTGTTAATATTTATTTTTACTGTTACTTTTTTTAGTTCATACGCAAGAACTATTTTATAACAAAAATTAAAAAGAAAACATTGGATAGATAATTCAATGATTACGTTTTTGAGATCGAGGTAGTTAAATTAGGAAAAAGGTATTAAAATGTGGAGTAAGAGTAATTACAAAAATTCGACCAATTCTGATGAACTAGGCCTATATATAAGAAGAAAAGTGCGCTCAAGTTAAGAATTGGTTTTGAGTTTAGTCTGTTATTTGTTATATTTGCACACGTTAAGATATGGTAATTTCTACATTTTCTCTGCATAGCAGGCACTTGCAATCTTCTGTCGGCTCGTGAAATTTGTAGTTCGCACAAATTTTATAGTGAAAACTGTGTAATGCGAATCTTTTCATGACGTGTCTCTGGGTGTTAGACTCTCTGGTCCAACGAATATCTAGCATGGCTGGTGTGGTGTAGAACTCTAAGTCCATATCTCTCTTGTTGTGTTCTCTGATGTTACTTAGTTCTTGATAGGTTCCTGTAGATGGTAGCCAGTGTAGTAATCTGATGTTCTCTATAAAATAGGTATCTCTCATGAGCTCGTAAACTAAGCGTGATGGCGCTGTTTTTCCAACTCCTAATATCTGTTTCATATACATAGTCTTAACTGTTTCTAGTCTTATCATATCGCTAATTTTAAGTTTGTCCCACATGATCTCTATACCATACGTTATGACTAGGGAACGAATTTTGAGGTGCGGCGCCTTTCCAAAAATATAGCTGTTTTCATACCAATATTCAATATGTGTATTTGGGGTGATGAAATGAACCGAAATGAACACAATGTGTTGCACTTTTTTGCACCTTTTCGTGAGGTTACTACATTTCGCCTCTTTTCCCCTCTTATTTACGCTTCAGCACCCTTTCCTCCACTCTTCTCTGCGTTTTTAAAATATAAGACAGATAAATGTATATTTTGTTCTTATTGAACAGCTTTTTAAAATCTTAATCAGAAGTCAACAATATTAAATAAATATTAACATATAATTTATGTAATTTATACCTCAGAAACAATGGCCAATCTGAAGTGTGAAGTCAACATTAGTAAATAATAAATATTAAAATATAATTTAAGTAAACCACCAGTAATTTATATCCAAGCAAAAATTGCTACTCTGCAGCTGTGAAGTCAAATTTAAATTTCAACAGTGTTACTGTAAGAGTTTTAAATAAGTTATGTTAGTACTGACAATAATTTAACAATTTCCTAACTACCGACTTGTCGTTGGCTATGTTTTACTAGTCTGAACCACAACGTATTTTATTAGTATTACAACTGGGTTTTCACAACAATAACATGGCAAATGTTAAGAAGGATAAGTTGTATGCACCTTCATAAGAATTTAAAACGTATTTTATCGAAACTGATGACATTATTCTTCGATGTTCCATCTGCGAAGAAAATATTGCAATAAACTGAAGAACTGTGACTCTATAAAGAAGAAACATTTGGTGAAAAATGATACACATATTAAACTGAGTTCATGTAACTGGTTTTAACCTCAATTCAGTTTCAGCAGCATCTTTTTTTGCATCTTTTTGTATGTATTTTTCAGAAACTTTTTTCTCCACTTTTACGACCAAAATTTGCACCGTAAAATCAGAACCCTAGTTATGGCTGGTGTTATTGTTGTTTTACACACTATTCAGACGAATTATTACATGGAATTTGCATAATTATTGTATATATTACGGTAAATGTGATTAATCCGGTGAATATATTTATTTGCCGGTTATTACACATAATCAACACTAAATTTGGTAAATATGATAATTTTTTGAAAATTTATCAAATTAACTGGTTTGTTTGCATAATGGTAAATGTGATAAAAAATGTTTTTTTTCTCTAGAATATGCGATTAGTTTGTTTTTTATATGTAACTGCAGTTTGTTTTTTATGTGCAACTATTTTGTACAAGTTCAATAAAATTGTATTATAACGATTTATTTACTTTTTAATTGTAAAATATAAAATATTGTAATTCGTGGTTTCTTACGCCATAGTGTCCAATTAAAGAATATCTTTCTGAGTAGTAACTACTAAAAAAAAGCTGCTCTCTATTCTACTGGCCCATCAGTCATGAAATGTATCACATTTACCATTACGAGTTGGGAATTATGCAAACAAACCGGTCAATTTGATAAATTTTCAAAAATGTATCATATTTACTGGCATGAATGGTGATTATGCCTGATTACCGGTTATTATATATAATCACCAGTTTCTTTCTTTTACCGTAACATATACACTTAAAACCTGTTTTTAAAAAAATCCTAAATCTCTTGCTTTAGATATTACGAAGCGGAATACAGTTCATGTTACCGTGGAACAGTCTCGTTTGTTAGTAATTACAACTTAAATAAAAATACGGCTATTTGAGTTGAGTGTGAATGTGGCGGCAGGAGTAAGGATAGGGGTGGTGTTGAAAGGAAGAGTGGTGTAGTGAGCGGGTTTCGTTATTGATTTGTCGGGAAGTGCTCGGAGCTCGTGGGAACAACCACCCAAGTGACCTTACTTCTAATTAACAGTTATTATTAACGTAATAAACATTGTGTTCGTTTTTTTTAAATGCCCCGAGCGCAACCACAATATTTTCTTTTGCCTTTTAACTTAATTAAAATTCTACAAAAATACACTGCTTGAAGCATGATTGACCCATATGGTAAATTATTTCTTGAAAAATGGAAATATGAAATTTTAAGCTCTTTTAAATCCTCATTTTATCTTGCCAGCGTGAAATTAATCGCTCTTCTTGTATATATACAGAAGGCATTTCAATGGGAGGTGGATATATATCGCTATTCAGCTTGCGGCCACTGTTCCCTTCTGATATTATTAAAAGATGAGGAATCGGTAGTATATTACGAATCTATGTTACGGTTTATTGTGAACAAATTTTTATATGCTAACGGTCAGATAATTATTGACGAGTCACAGACGAGCTTCAATATAATATTTATAAATTAAACCTTAAATTAGCAAATAATTTATCTCTCAGGTTAGTTATTTAAATGTGGCAGACCGCATTGAAAACAAAATCACTTGTAACTGATATTATTACGTATTGTTGTATAATTCAACACACATTTAAGTAATTTCTACACTTTTTTCTTCTGTTTTTATTAAAATTTTAAATAAGTCAAACCAATAGATGTATCCTTTAAAATATGTTGCCAATTTAAGGGTTACAAGTAATATGAAAGAAATATAATTCAAATATATATCTCAACAGAGAATATCCAACTTGTGGTTTTAAGGGTAGAGATCCGATTAGATCTGAAATTGAAGTAGATGACATAACACTGAAGCAAATTGCACATTTTAACTATCTTGGAAATCAAATTTCTTATAACTATGAAAAAAGACGTACAAATAAAAATCTCAAAGAATGTGTGGAACAATCAGAAGAAATTTAAATATCAAAATAGGAAAGGATACGCGATTATTTTTTTAAACAATGGCTGTGCCATAATTTTTCGATGGTAGTGAATGTTGGGTGCTGATTAAAAAGGATGAATGCATCGGAAATTAAATTTTTAAGAGCAGTAAATGATGCTCATTGTAAGACCGTATTAGAAGTGAAGATATACGTAAAGAATTGCAAATCACACCCCTCCAGATAAAGTTAAATCTAACGGAACAAAATGGGTCCAACATCTTGATAGAATGGAAGAGAGCCGAGTGTCCAAAAGAACCTGGAAACATACACCTGTAGGCAAGAGATCTCAAGGATGACCAAGAAAGCAGTAAAATAAAGAACCGAAATAGAACAGAATACCTATACCATAACGTTGATGATGATATGGTTAGGATCATTATTTTTCTATATTCATCAAACCTCCGAACTCACACTCTCGTAATTGATAATCTGTTAATGTCGAACGCTCGCGTCACGGGTATATCAAACTCTTCGACGGACGATACTAACAGCGTTTACTACCTAGCTCCTCTAAGAGAGATGAGTGATATGCAAAAGTAATCTAAATCGATTGATATTAGTATCGATTTCGTAGTTTTCAGGATAGATAATAACATTGGTGATAGTCCCGATGACAACTTGTAAAAATTGTCATTAGAGTTCTGTTCCATATTGTGTGTGTATATATATATATTTATGGTTTTAATGAATTCCGCCATACAGTTGTAACTATTTACTAATATGTGAAGAACTACTGATCACGAAAGTAAATAATAATAATAATAATAATAATAATAATAATAATAATAACAATAATAACAATAATAATAATAATAGGAAGAAACACGCACAAATGTGCGTTAGTTTAGGTCTCTGATGTATACCAAGAATGATTTTGTTCTCTTTAAACAGACATTGAAATGGTATCTTGCACACAGTCTATCACAGAGCTTACACACGCAGTCTATTGACGGATCAAAGTTACCTAGATATAAATAAGAATAGCCTCATGGGCTGGTGGTCAGCATTTCCGACTACTGTTCATGAGGTCTCGGGTTCGATTTCCGGTCAAACCATAAGAATGTTTCCTTAAAGGGAATTATTCCTGTGGTTGCCCATGGTCTGGAATTTAGGTTACGTTTAGGTTAAGAACTCTCCTGGCGCTTCATTATCATTTATCACCCATCATACCATCGGGGTAACGTAACTCCGCCTTCCAGCTGCCCCATTCTAAGAAATGGATTACAATTCTGCCAATACTAGGGGAGAAAGCCAGAAGTGTCATGAAGACAACCTGATGGCATTAGACAAAAAATATAAATGAGGTCTGGTACTGATAAATCTAGGCCATGTGAAAGTAAAATTCTAGTATAATTCGTACTATTGTAATTCCATATTTTAATAAGGACTTTGAGAAGATTGCTAAATATTCGAGGTTTGCTTTATTACTTACTTTTTTACTTTTGAGGGTCTCTTCACTTTTCAGCGGTTACCCTGTATTCCCATTCGCCATTCTTGCCGATCACGCCATTCATCCTCCTCCAGACCTCGGTCGTTCATCAATCTATGGATCTCTCCTCT
Organism: Diploptera punctata; assembly: GCA_030220185.1. Lineage (NCBI taxonomy): Eukaryota > Metazoa > Arthropoda > Insecta > Blattodea > Blaberidae > Diploptera > Diploptera punctata. The sequence goes on from JASPKZ010000797.1 coordinate 165,095, forward strand.
CCAAGTTATTCTTGGCCTGCCCCGTTTGCTTCTACCAGAAAGTGACCATTCCAAAAGAGTTTTGGGCCACCTATCATACTCCATTCTCCTGACATGGCCATACCACTGAAGAGCTCGTCTTTCGATCCTTTCCACCACTGTCTCCTCCATATCCATCATCTGTCTCACTTCTTCATTTCTTCTTCTTTCCAACCTCGACACCCTGGCACTGCGTCTTATTCCATCCATCTCCACTGCCAAGATCTTAGTTTTTTGTCCCTCTACCAAAGTCCATCCCTCAGCACCATAAGTCATTATTCTTTCCACAACAGACTTCAAAGTCCTCTTCTTCGTGTGGTTTGACATGGTCCTACTCCACAGTACTCCATTCAACATTTTTATGGCTCTTCGTGCTTGTACTAACCTGCTATCTACTTCAGCTTTACAACTCCCTGATTCATCAATAAGTGATCCCAAATATTTAAATTTTTAACAGCTCTAATAATTCCTTGGGATAGGGATATATCTCGTCCACTTCCTCCTACTACAAGATATTCAGTTTTTTCCATGTTTACTCTTAATATATCATAAATTGGAGAAAAAAGAGCATTTTTTAAATGTTAAAATAACTCACTGGCAGCGTCGAAACACAGGTCAGTGGACGCGCGCACATAAGTACTTCTTACGTCCCATTTTTGAGATAATATTTTCGAATCATTCCCTGTATAATTCATCCTCAAATCATGGTTAATGTTGTTTTCCCACCTCAATATGATTACCTACTCAACGCTTTGCCTCTGATTTCCCTATCATAATTTCGAGTATATCTCTTTAATCCCCTATTCATGGTAAATATCTTTCCCATCGAAGTTTATGAAACTTAACTTTTCTTTTCAGATCTGATTGTTACAAATAACATGGAACATATCGTTTTATAGCTTCCTTCATTCACCTATTTAAATAAAGTATTTGATTTCAAACAAAATTAAAATAATAATTTGATTTGGTGTTTACTTGATGAAAAATCCGTGATATTTTCAATAAATAAAAACATCTAAGTTTTGTATGATTTTCATAAATATTTACTTTTAAAACCTATTTGAATTTATGGCATTCGTCTGACGGAGAAACAGTGTATTGAAACAGCTGCTACGAATGTTAAATAAAATAAATACGTATTTATGAAAAATCATATAAAACGTTGATAGTTTTATTTATTCAACATAAAATAAAAATGACATATAAAACAAATTGGATACAACAAAATATTTAATACAGTAAAACCTGTCTATGAAGGAACATGACGGTTCCTTAAATATATTTCCGTCTTGGCAGTTTTCTTTTTTATAAAGGGTTCCCAAATTACATACTTGAATTTTCTCACGCAGAGTAAGGGTTTTACATGCTCTCTTTAAAGACATAACGTATTGACTGAAATACTGACAAAATAGTGTATGTAACACAGCTCAGTTTGCATGGCAATACAAAACAATTTTATTACACAAAAGCGAGAAGGAACTTAACTACAGGAAGACTGAAGAGTTTCCCAACTCCCTCCCAGGTGACGTAAGCAGCAAGAAAAAGCGAGGGATTCTCCGCTGTCACACATAAGCAAGGGTATCACCGCAATACAATGGCAACACAAGAAGGTAAAACGATATAATGCAGAAAGCGTCATATGCAGAATTTTCACGTGTGGTCATTAATACTGTACTTAGAACGTGTTTAAGAATAATTTTCCATCTTACTGAGGTAAAAATTAACTATTGGTACTTTAAAAACCATTCCGTTTCCGCGTAGTGAAGGTTTCCGTCTTATACAGGACGATATTACATATAAAATCGTAACGTTCTGGAGATTTTCTCCGTCTCCACAGGTTTCCTTCTTATAGAGGTTCCGGCTAAGACAGGTTTTAATGTAATTAGGATTTTAATTGAGTTAAATATTTGACTTTGTTTTTAAATTAGATGTTAAGAATGCCTGTTAAATTAGGTTATTCTTAAAAGGATTAAGTGCCAATTAAATTGATGGAAATTTTTAATTTTTAAGTAGAGTTTATGATGGTCATTGATGTTTGTTCAGAAACTAAACATCAGTGACAAGTGATTTCCTAGAGGACTGCGCGAAAGTTAAACAAACGTCATTTTGTTTCATGTACAACGTGTACTCATATCCCTTAGAGACACCTATAACACAGTTGTGTAGTCATCCAGTTTTAATATTTAATAAACATAACTTCATGTGCCATTTTAAGAGGACATTCATTTCAAACTTTAACAATAATATATAACTAACTCACTGGCACCGTGGAACCTATAGGTTCATGGCCGCGCGGACATAAGCCCTCCACACATCACTATACTAAGATAATGTTTCCTAATCATCCCCTTGATAACCTACTTCTTTCAAATCATGGGTAATGTTATTCTCCCACCTCATTCTTGGTCTACCAACTGGGCGTTTTTCCTCTGGTTTTTTTACCAGAATGTTCCCCATTCGTGCTATCGAGACTTAACTATTCTTATTATATCTGGTTTCCTATAAAGATAGTGTAACTCGCTGTTATATAGTCTTCTCCATTCGCTTCTTCTGTTCATCTCTCTTTGGTTCAAAAAAAAATCCAAGAACTTTATTCTCAGATACTCGTAAACTTTTCTCCACTCTTAAAGTGAGCTACAATATTTTGAAACCGCATAATAAAACTGGGAGAATAACATTTTTATACAGGGTGTAACAGGATCTCACCGACAAAATGATAGGGATGGATAGGCCATGTAGAGATAATCATTTTTTGTGAAGGAACATATAGTCCCAAACACGTCGTTTATGAGTTATGCGCAGGTGAATGTGTTCATCTATAAAGTTCGGAATTTAATACAAACAATTGTACACGTATCATTTTATTGAATATGACATATTTTTACAATAAGTGTTCAAACAGTCGGCCCTGTGCCTCATTTTATGTTTGATATCGTCACAGCAACGATCGGCCAAATACTGCCGAGCATGGCAGGATTCTGTTTGACGTCGTTAAATGCAGCATTTAGTCTGTGAATTAGTTGAGCTATGCTGGCCACTGGAGTTACGTAGATCACACTCTTAATATGCCCCCTAAGAAAAAATCAAGGAGAGTTAAATCAGGCGAACGCGCTGGCCACAAAGCAGGTCCTCATCGTCCAATCCACCGGTCCCCATATTCGACGGTCAGTTGTGCTCGTGCGTCGACACTGATGTGTGCTGGGGCTCCATCATGCTGGAACCAGAGGTCAGGAAGAGTGGTGTACTGGAAATGTAATTAAGTTGCCCCAGTTAACCTTGATGACAGAATTACAAGTTCCAGGAGATGAGTACCAACGATTCTAGCCTAAATGATGACGGAAAATCTCTGCTGGTGATTAAGAATTAGCAAACGCATGTGGTTTAGTGTAATTCCAGACGTGACTATTCCTACTATTGTAGTATCCATCACGCATAAAATAGGCTTCATCTGAGAATAACAGCTGTGTAGGAAAGGCAGCATTGTGAACAGTCTGTACAAAGTTAATACAAAATCTTGTGGTCCTATTGCCTGCACCTTCTGAAGGTGGTATGCGTGCAGGTTGTACACTCTAAATACCCTCCTCCATATGGACTAGTGACTTAAGTTCATAGCACGAGCCACAGCACGCGTGCTGGTTGAAGATTCGACAGTAACACGCTCGATCACACCGTTCTCAAAATCTGGTGTTCTCACATCACGCCTCCCGCTGCCAACGACCCAAGGACGAAGATTCCCCGTTTCTCCAAGGCGTCGATGAATTGCAGCAAATGTAGTATGATGAGGATGTCTGCTGTTGGCATACCACTGCTCGTATGTGCGACGAGCCTCTCTTCCACTTACTCCCGCCTCACGGTAACACATAATCATGTCTTCTTCTTCTTCTTCTTCGTCTGTGCTTTCTGGATTAGGCATTAGTTGCCTGTTCCGTCTTCTCTAATATATCTAAATCATCTGTTCCGAGGACGTCCGACATCTCTTCTTCCTCTCGGAAAATAATGTAAGATTTTATTTGGTAATCTACTTTCTTTCATTGTTTCTACATGTTCTTTCCACTGAATCTTATTGTTAAATGTATTTTCTTTTATGGAGTAAATCTGTAGTTCTTCACGGATATCCTCGTTTCTTATCTGGTCCATTCTAGTGCATCCTTTTACTCTTCTTAAGAATTCCATCTTTGCTGCTTGGACTTTACTTTTTTGTTTGGTAGTGATAATCCAAGATTCGTTCCCAACCAAAATAACAGGGACCGCCATTGTTTTATAAAATGTTCTTCTCGAGGTGGACTTGCTAATCCGAGTAACCCAAATCAAGGTTGTGATATAGAATCCCTTCGGCGATTTGGGTCGGAGAACTGATGGGAAGAGGTCCTTTCTCTGGGACGATAAGAGACCCATGCTAAGGGAAACCAGAGTAAAGTCCACAACGAAACTAATTTTTGATAGGTTGCTGGAAGTGGTAATCGTCTAGATGGGGTTAGTACATCCAGAAGCTGGGCCTAAAGCTTTGAGGTGGCAGCCCCGCCAATGGTCTACTCTGCATAGCGTTGGTACCGCGATCAGAGAAAAATACATTACTCCTATTCTTCACAATAGAAGGCCTTTGACAGAGTAAATAGATCTAAATTATGGGAAATAATGAAAGAACGAGGATATCCACACCATCTAATAAAATCAGTCCAAGGCTTATATGAAGAAACATAGTCAAGTCTCTGAGTTCAAACAATTCGTACTGCATGTTGATTAAATTGTCAAAATGATAACAAGCCAACCAACAGGTACGTATTGCTACGACAGAGTGAAGGCGGACGGAACAGATAAACAACGAACGGGTTGGTTCTAGTGTGTAGCGCGTGCACCTTTATACATGCACATAACTCATGAACGACATGTTTGGGACTATATGTTTCTTTACAAAAAAAATTATCCTTTCTGCATGGCCTATCATCCCTAACATTTTGTCGGCGAGTCCCTATTATACCCTGTATATTTTTAATTTAACTTTTTTTAGAGGAATTGGGACGTCAAGAATCCCTCTATTTCATAATAGTTCGAATTTCTAGAATAAGGTCTATGTTTAATTTCTTTGTGCATTTCATTGTTATTTGTAATTATTGTTCCTAGGTATTTGAATTTAGCCAATTCTTCAAAATTTCCCTCATTTGTCGTTAACTGTCCATTTCCATTATATAAAGTATTTTTCTGTGTGAACATATATTTAATTGTAATAATATTTGTTTCCAGTCACAATTACTTGGTGTTACTCAATAGTGTGTGTGTGTGTGTGTGTGTGTGTGTGTGTGTGTGTGTGTGTGTGTGTGTGTGTGGCTCTTAATATCCACTCGCTTTCGTCAAATAATACTACATCATCAGCATAAATTAACAGCTTATTAACATTAAGAATAATATATGAAGAATAATTTTTCAAATATGTGCATTATTTTTATTCAAGCACTATTTAGTATCCTTATCAATATGCCTATCATTTATTCAGATATTCAAGTTGATTCCTAAAAAAAATCTTTATATACTTTATATACTTTTATATGACCGTTTGTACAGTACGGTACATATATATGTACATACAGGATTTCCACAGTCTTAAAAACGTACATTTTATTTTTGTAACACAAAACGTAGTTGATTCCCACTTAAAATATAAGTTGACCTTAATATCATGAAAATTATTTACTTTCGAAAAATAGTATTATGCGTATTTGATATCCCCATCGATGTCATTAAGTTTTGATTGTTGCTTTTTATTTTTCAGAAATATTTAACAACTATCAGAGGTGAAAGTTTTAAGTGGGCCATCCTGTATAATTTAATTAGAATAAATCTTCACATCTACCATTATAAGTGATTTTTTTCACCATATATTTTACAGACAGTACATCGCTGAGAATTAGGGTAGCGTCTCTGCCTCGTACGCATCGGGCGCGGATTCATTACCCAATCGGGAGAAGTTTCCTGATTGATAGTTTTGTCAGAGTTTCTCCGCATCTGTAAGAAAAAGTCAGTAAACTTTAAGGCCTAAGTTTCCCGAACACCATGTGGTCATCATATTCATCATTATCATATTCACCATATTTAATATGAATGTGTGTGAATGGTGTGTTTCGTGTCAATGTTGTGTTGTCTCCGATGAGGCCCTGGTATTAAACTGATCACTCATTCGGGTAGGCAGCTGGTCAGCTTCCCCATGTGCAATTGCAGATGTGGAGAATCATCCAGCCAGTATAGGGGTGATACATGTGGTCAGAATAATTTCGAGTTCTCCAGGAGTTATAGCTTATTTTCTCAACTGGAACCTTCATTATTGTACTAAATTAATCAAATAAAAAAAATTAAGAAATACGAGAGGAATTAGAAATGTTTAATTTGAATGGTAGATTAAGATATAAAAAAACAGTTGAAAGAACAACTAGAGAGAATGCCAACTATATCTCTTTCGAGCTAAGTTTCGGTTGTAATGTAAACAATACAGATGTATGACTACATTATCATGTCGAATAACGATTTATTATATTTGAGCATGTAAGAAAGTATAGTTCCCCTCTCTAACACTCCAAATAGAAAAAAAAACGTTCATTATCATCCTCACTTCAAGGTTTAGGCGATTCGCCTGTTCCGAATTCACAATGATTCCTTCCACCTCTTCACAGGTCTTCCTACATCCGTTAATCCTTTTGGTTTATAATGATATGCTATCTTGGGCAATCTTGTTTCTTCCATTCTCTGAACATGCTGTTGCCAGCCGACGCGGTGTTGTTGAATTCTATCATTTGTTGAATACATTTCTAATTCTCTTATTTCTTCATTTCTTATGTGGTCCAATTTTGTGCATATTTTGGTCCTTCTTAGAATGGTCATTCTGCACTTCGTATTCTACTCGAACTCCTTTTATTTGTAATATAGAAAATAATATTAATAATATGTATTATCTAGCACATGTCTATATAAGTTATATAGCAGAATCTTAAAATATATAATTTCAATTTTAGTAGTTATAGAAGCATTATTTTATTCTTACGCATCCGCAATGTATAATAGGATGGAATTTAAGTTTTTTAAATGGTCGTTTCTGTATAATTATAAAACATTGCAAAGAAAGTATTTAAAAAACGGAGAGAAAAAATGTTTTGAATATTTTCAAACAGTTTAGTGAAAAATGTCTTACATTAGCCATTGAGAATTTGGCGAAAATAACATCAGAATTTACAGGTGAGTCAGCATGGAACATAAATTCTGCTCGTTATGAGTTTATAAATGAAGGATGTCTCGACATATTGGAAAAAGCGTAATCGTTTGATTACGTAGGTCCATATATAATTTTTTTTCATAAATAAACATGAAATGGAGGAAATTCCTAATTGTTGATGCCGTTTAACCTTATTCAGTCTTCCATCCATCCATAGTAATTCTCCCCGAGGGCAGGTATTTCACTGTAATCATAGCATTTTCCTGCTACACTTTGCAGCTTTACTAGGGAATTACACTGAGCAACAAAAAATAAACTGTTTTTGTCTCAGAAATAAAAACTATGTGATGCTGATAGTATTTTTTCTCCTGAATTCAAATATGATATCCGTTTTTCTCCATCACGCAAGGTTTCCGAGAGACAGGAATTTATAATTTGAAACACTTTAATATTGTCTACATTCGTAACTACACAATATTCGAACATTCGGGCTCACCTAGAAAGTAAGAAATTACATTTTCTGCTATATTTCGCCTGTGGAGCATCCCTCTTGATGGTCCAACAATAATCGGCCAGCATATTAGGATTCCATTTGCCTTGATATCTCTTTTCCATAGCTGAAATCCTTTGAGTTAGCTCATTTGGTTTTATTTTACAATGGACAAATGAACGAAAAAACGTTTATTAAAAAATAATTATTTAAATCCATTAATTGAAATTGAAATAAAAAACTGTGGGTGATGGAGAAATTCCGAATATATGTTTGAAAACACGATAAAAAATTGCATTATGTACAATATTGGTACTTATGAGACAAAAATCATGTTGACTAGTGTTATATGGGTGTGGTAGTTTCCCGTTGCTTTCCACACCGATGAAGGATGATGATGATGATGGCCGGATGATTTTCAGGGACCGTTGGGCCCTAAGCTTCCTGACATTTGTCATAATGGTGAGGAAAAACCCCGATAAGAACCTCACCCAGAAAAACTGTCCCGACCGGGAATCAAACGCAGGCCCGCTGCGTGACAAGGCAGCACGCTACCTCGAGAACACAGCAGTGGGCTTATTTAGTCTTATTTCCCTAATATATGACGTTGCCTAACAACAATGTTTCTATTGATGACAGTTCCATACACAATTCAGTCATATGGTTAAAAGTAGCACCACGGTTCCCCCAATAGACAGTGTCAGCGAAGTAATGCCTTATACAAGTTCATTTGCTGTGTAACTGAAACTTAGCTCGGAATTGGTATACAAGATTGAGTAAACAAATATTGAACTATAAAGTTAATTTAATAAACTAATGATCTTCTTGGTGATAAAAATCGTAAAATATCTAGTTAATGTACCCATTTCACCAATTAAAATTTAAAAGAGTCAACATGTTTCAACAGCGAAGCTGTCATTTTCAAGACTAAATACTTGAAAATGACAGCTTCGCTGTTGAAACACGTTGACTCTTTTAATTTTTAATTGCGTACACTGACTACATGTTCATCAGATCCAAAATAGTAATAGGAAACACAATCACAGAACTGGTGAACCTCTCAATTATCTAGGATGTGACATCTCATTTAATTATGATAATGATATAACTAATAAAATAGCAAAATTCCAGGGAATGTGTGGTACAATAAAACGATCACTAAATAACAAAACAACAAAAGGGACCCAATTGAAACTTTATAAAACATTGGCAGTACTGGTACTGCTCTATGGTTCAGAAGCCTGAATACATTTTAAAAAACAGGATCTAAGTAGGATAACGGCGGCAGAAATGAATTTTTTTAGATATGTTAAAGGGTGCACTAAGGAAGACATAATCAAGAACACAGATATAAGAAAGGAACTTGAAATATTTGCAATAACTGATAAAATAGATACATATAGACAAAAATGGAAGCAACACATAGACAGAATGAATGAAGATAGATAACCAAAACAAATAACAAAATACAAACCTAAAGGCACCCGAGATGTAGGCAGACCTAGAAAGAGATGGGCTGAAGTCGGAACGGGTCAACAGACCTAATCCATGAATGCAGATGATGATGATGACTACATGTTTTATAAAGTTAGTGGAAACAGATCAGTGGGTAGACCCAGAAGAAGATGGCTGAAAAATTCTTGAAAACGGAACAGGCAATTCAAAGTGAAGGTGATGATGATGATGGTTATAAGATTACTATTGTAATGATTTGTGTATTGCTTTAAATGTTGAATAAACTGAATTCTGTTGAATTCAGGTTTAAACAACGGCTGAAATAGCCGGTCAATTTGGATCCTCACACTCAATAAACCCCTTCTAGCTAACACCATTAGTTGATAGACATTTTGTTGGAGCGATTCAATCGCTGTATAACCCAACTGTTTAATTGGTTAAAACCTGATAATAGTTCGTGACGTAATATTGGCGCTCATGGGCGTGTCATTCGATTGCTTCGCAAGGGAGAGTAACTGGGGTGGTTTTTATTGCAGTTTAACCCTCTTTTCAGTCTGTTGATTCTCTCTAAACCATTCGAGTGTTGCTGAAACTGAAACCGTTGTCTCTCTTGCTTTGTCAATTTTATGGGTCTTCTCGTCAGATAAATATCACACAAAATGCTTTATTGGTAATTTATAAAATACACATAGGCTATACAATGATGGGTTCCGGTTCACCTCTCAAATTGAAGTTCCATGTTATTTTTAAAACCAATCTCAATTCTATGTCACTTCGATTTGATATTAAGTTATTATTTTCTTGTAATCTTGTGAGCACATGTTATCTCTTAACAGAGATTTAGGCGCTCTCCCCCTACAGGGAAAAATTTGAACCATACTAATTTAGTTACACTTGTTTTCGTATAGATGTCATTTGAGTGGTCCGTGGTCAGTGTTCCACCTCATACTGATATCCAGGAAACCAAGGTAGTACTAGGACGGGAAATTTCGGTAAATTTTGCTTAGAGGCCTTTTCATTCAGGCTTAAGGACCTTTTACGAGCCTAAAAATCTTTGTTTCGGGACCCATGGCTTAAAGTCCCTCCCGGAGGATTTGCTCCTTGGATTTTTCCATCCTAAAAAGATCCATCGGCCCCGGCCGGGTTTGAACCCGTGACCCACGGGACCAGAGGCAAGGAGCATAATCACTAGTCCACCGCGGATTATAAAGAAATTAAACATAGACTCAATTCTGGAAATGAATGCTATTATGCATTACAGGGACTCTTGTCGTTCCAACTTATCTGAGAAAACGTTAAACTTAAAAAAATAAAGACAATACCCTGTTCTTAGTTCTAACAGGTTTCCATATTAGATGGCTGTGTGAAACATGGACTCCTGCTTTAAGGAGGAGAAAAGTATACGAGTAATTGAGAATAAAGTCCTTACGAAAATGTGTGTACCAAAAAGAGATCAACAGTCAGATGATATATAACAATGAGCTACATGGTTTTTATAGGAAGCTAGATGTAATAAGAACAGTTAAGTCTCGTAGACTCCGATGGGCAGGACATGTGGCACGAATGGGGAAATGAAAGAAGAGGTGCATGAAAGTTTTTTGTAGGAAAACCAGAGAGAAAACGCCCAGTTGGTATACAAAGAATGATGTGTTAGAATAACATTAACAATGATTTGAAGGAAGTAGTCTGTACATGAGATGATTGGAAAACATTAGCTCAGGATAGGGATGTATGGAGAGCTAATGTCCACGCCCATGAACCTACGGGTTCGATAGTGCCAGTGAGTTAGTTAGTTAGTTGTTGTTATAGGTATATTCTTCATCATATATAAAACTGCAGAACAACTGGAAAGCCCAGCTTCAACGAATGCCATCTCACAGAATTTCAACAGCTCATCATCATCATAATCAACAATCACGGATTAAGCCCATGGGCTTCTTCCGGCCTCATAGATTCACATTCAAAAAGTTGAATCCATCTCTTTTCCGGTCTACCAACATTCCTGTCTTCTTTTGGTTTGTAATTAAGTATAATTTTTGGTATGCGTTCAACTTTCATTCTTTGAACATGATCTTCCCAGTTTTTTACATTATTTTATTTTATCTAAAAGTTTAAAAATATTTAGCTCATTTCTAACATCTTCACTTCTTCTTTTATCAAAAGTTTGCAGCCAACCACACTTCTCAGAAAATTTCAAAAGCTATGCTTTATTATTATCCTCTATGCAAAATATCGCTGGGACGTTCGAAAAAGCACTGGATGGAAAATTCCCCTTTAAAGATAACAGGCCACATGGCCTATTACTTGCATGGATGGTGATAATGATAATTATAGATCTTTCTGATTTTGCCCAAATAGGTGTTACATTTATAAAATAATTATTTACTTTGCTGAAATGAAGATGCTGAGAGCATTAGGAGGATACAAAAGGGCCGATAAAAAGAAAAACGAAGATATAAGAACAGAACTTAATCTCTGTGAAAGAATAAAATATTATCAAAATGCTTATCTTCAGCACGTATTACGAATAAATGAACAGCGCAAACCAAGAAGAATGTATAATTATAAACCAAAAGGGAGAAGAATGTTGGGAAGACCATTGAAGAGATGGAAGGACCAATTCGACCTATAATGAGATCGGAACAGGCCATTGGACTTAATCCTTGTTGTTGATGATGATTATTATTTACTTATTTAGCCTGGTGGAGTTAAGTCCATGTGGCCTGACCTTGAGCTGACCACTTTTTCGCGGAAGCCCTCCATGTCATTTTTTAAAAGAAAAGTATGTTTGTGGTCCACAGCTTAAAATCCCTCTCCCGACAGGTCGTGCCACTGTAAGGCCCAGGTGACGTGTGGCACATAAACATACCTCTAAGGTGAGAGGTTAAACTGTGTTAGTGGAATGGAATATGTAGTTAATATTTAAAAATAGTTATTTGAGTAACTAGTAGTGGAAGTGACAGTTTTGCGGCTACGGCTCGACAGGAATTTCGAGACGAGGACGCGAAGCACATCCACTACGGGTACTAGTTACATACATTACTTTTTAGTTGACGTGTGTGGGAAATGAATGTAAATACTATATTACGATGAGGTTCGAAAGTGGTTTTTACATAAGCGAGGAAAATGTTTAAAAATCGAGCGATAGCGAGGTTTTTAATTTCCGAGATTCTGTAAACCACTTCACAAACGTGCGTTGTACATTATTTTTTGCGCGAAGGTGTTTTCAAAATAATAAATAATACTAAAATAATGACATCTTTGTTGGAAATATTTGTGTTCATTATAAACAATTGACATCAGCTATGGGTATGATAAAGATATTGAACACAAAATACATCAGTTTTAAGCTATTTGCGGTACAATAAATAGAACATTGAATAATGAAGCCCATAAACAAACAAAATTAAAATTTTATAAAACAATGCCTGTCCCTGTCCTTTTGTATGGGAGTGAATCTTGGATTATCACTACAAACAAGAAAGTAAAATCCGAGCAGCCGAGATGAAATTTTTAAGAAGAGTAAAAGGCTGCACTAGAATGGACCAGATAAGAAACGAGGATATCCGTGAAGAACTTCAGATCTACTCCATAAAAGAAAATATATTTAACAACAAGATACAGTGGAAAGGACATGTAGAAAGAATGGAAGAAAGTAGATTACCAAATAAAATCTTCCATTATTTTCCAAGAGGAAGAAGAGATGTCGGACGTCCTCGGAAGAGATGGTCTTAGATCTATTAGTGAAGACAGAACAGGCAACTCTTGCCTAAACCAGGAAGTGAAGAAGATAAACAATTGAATAACGTTAACAGTGTGGGCAATGTTATTAGTTGAAGCTATAGGAGGCCGTGACCCCAATCATAAAATGGCGGCAAGTACGTATTTATTGTTTTATATTGTTTCAAATAAAGTTCAGTTCATTTAAATGCAGTAATTTATTTCGTATAATCTGTATTAGCACTATCTTTTGGATATTCTTTGAATATATATATATATTTGTACATAGTTTACATAGAGGGCTATGGTTTTACTTCCCACACGTGGTGTAATATGTAATTTACAGTATAGTTATTTTATTACCGTATAGTTATTTAGGTTGGCAACCCCGAAATGTAGGAACTTGAACTTTCAGTTATGGTCGCCATTGCTGTAAGTACGACAAAACGCACTATCCCGCAAGAAAATAGATTTTAATACGAAAATAAATAGCAGTTTATCGAGTTTATTTTGTGAGTATTGTTTAAGGCCCACTATACTAGAGTAGTTAGTACTAGTAGACTTGGCTGTGGTATTGTTGCTTGGTGACGTCTTGAGTTCTGTATCTAACGTGATGTTGTTTAATGAAATAAACAATATTGCAAGCAAAAATAACTATTGATTATACCGCTATGATATAGAATACAGTTTATAACAAAAAACTAAAAGAAGAATATGAAAAATGGGGATATTGAGAAAACTAAATATCTGTGTATAGGGGAAGAAATGGAAAAAAATAAATTTCAACAATGGAGAAGAACTTAAACCTAGTATTGAATGCACTTATTTAGGAACAAAATTAGACCATTCAGGCGATAACACAGTGGGGAAAAAAATAGAATCGCACAAACAAAACAAGCAATAAATTCTTTAAACCCTGTTTGGTGGAGCAAAAATATTACAAAAATAGAAAATTACAAATATATCGAACCATAATTCAGAGCATTTTAACATACGCTGCTGAAGTCTGGGACATCCCTACCAGGGGAATGAAAAGAATTTTAAGTACAGAAATGGATGTTTTCACAAGATCAGCTGAAAAATCTAGAATGGATAGAATAAGAAATAAGGGAAATCATGGGTGTACAAGAGGAGCCGGACATCATAGACATTATAGAAAAGAAAAGATTACAGTGGTATGGCCATGTCAAAAGAATGCCAGAGCAAAGATTGCCTAAAATTTTATGGAATGGATCCCAATAGAAAGGAGGAAGAGAGGAAAACCGAAGAAATCTTGATAGAAGGGGTACAAGCAGCTATGAATATCAGAGGATTGGAGGAAGGTCAATGGATGGACAGAGAGGAATGGCGTTTGGTTTCCGGAAGACGGCGGCAGCTCCTATGATACCGGATGATGATGATGATTGTACCGCTGTGACGACTTTGCGGTATGCGTACTGCAAAATCCATATTTGCTGTACGCATACAGGCCCTGGGGGTCCGTTTCTCGGGCCCCAGCTGTGCTCACAACAGCAACAGGTCGCGTCCTCGGGTGGTGGATAGGGGAACGGTCGGTGGTTTGCATTGCACTCCTCCCGGCTAGGTCCAGTCCGGACTCGCGGGCCATTTGTGGGGTCGTCAGGTCTCGAGCGACCTGACGTACTGCATAGCTCGTGCTGCGCCCACTCCAGCAGCAAAACGCGTCCCCTCGGTGGCGTAGTGGGGAAAAGGTCGGTGGATCTGCTAGTCAGTCCTCCCTTCCAAGTCCGATGGACTCGCGGACCATAAGTGGGGTCAACAGGAAGATGAGGGCCCTGTTGTCAAACCTCGAGATCCCGGCCCAAAAGCGGAATTTTTGCCCGCTGTTGGTGGAGCGGTGGGAGATTGGGGATCGGTAGCTCCTTCTCTTGATTCAATTGAACCCCATCTGTGGGGGCACCTTGGGAGATGAGCACCCTGGATGCCTACATTGCTCAGTGGGCTGATCTCACAGCAGCGACACGACTAGGCCTAGTCTTGCGAACGGGCTGGTTGGGACAATAAAGGGCGTAATGCTGGGAATTACCACCAGGTCAATAAGCTCGGAAAAGGAGGAAGCGCGGTCTTTTGGCTGTGGGATTAGCGCCGACTCTGGGACCGAGTGACCCAAGGACAATCTGTGAGGTCGTCAGGAGCTGAGCGACCTGACGTACTAATGCTCAGGCTGGACCCACTTCAGCAACCAAACACGTCCCCATCTGGTGCACTGGGCGAAAGGTTGGTGGATATGCTAGACAGTCCTCCCGGTCAAATCCAAGGGACTCGTGAACCATTAGTGGGGTCGGCAGGAGTTGAGCGCCTTGTCGTACTATTTGCTCATCTGTTGGAGCTTGCGAGCTCCGTGCTGGCTCACAACAGCAGCAGAAGGCGTCCCTGGGAGCACACCAGGGCTCGGCTCGGACCAGTGCAGAGGGGAGCAACTGTACTGGTTCCTGGCTCAGCCTACGGGCTCGTCGACAAACTGTGGGGTCGCCAGGAGATGAGCACCTGGATGTACTAAAGTCTCACACCGTGGGGCTCGTGGACTCAAACCCTAGCCGGTCTCACAACGGCTGCAGGATACGTCTCTGGAGGCAGAACAGGGGAACGGTCGGTGGATCTGCGACAGCAGTCCTCCCGGCTAGGCTCATGGAGCCCGTGGACCAACTGTGGGGTCGTCAGGAATGAGCGACCTGACGACTACGAAGCTCAGCAATTCCCAGAAGTTGCAACTCCAACACCTTCTCCCTAGGGGTGTTGGTTTCAAAGCCGAGAACTTGAACGTGGACGCGAACATAGATAGGGAGGACAAGACCTGGGACTTGGGAGTATGGTTATGATGACCGAGGTATCCCATGGGGTGGGGGAAGGGCCTAGATGTACGCATACAGGAAAGTTAAATTTTCTAGTCAATAATTAAAACAAAGAAGAGCTGTTTCCAATGCAAGTCAACTAAAAAGTAGTTAACTCAAAATTACCTAGAATTCTAGTATCTTATATTGCAGTATATTTTTAACATAAATATCTTATTGACATATATTCATATAATGAAATTAGGATTGATGTTTCCAATCTTATAAAATACAAAGATTTGTCGAAACATTATGAGTTGACATGTCTCATTATTATTGATGAAATCCATTTCGCAAATTTGTATTTAGCTTATTTTTATATATGCCTAGACTTTATTGAATTTTCAACTTTGATTTACTTACAAGGGATCATCCCCGACTTGGGGGGCTCTTGATTGTTATAGAAATTTGTATATAGGCTGACTGATAGTTGGAATGAGGCATTGTAATAATGGTTTTATAAGGTTTTTGTTGTCTCCGAAAAAAACTCCAAGCCCGACAAACCTAGAAGGCCCTTGGCCTACCAGCCGGCTACTGGCCTCACATCCACATGTGTTAATCACAGAGGTAGACGATCATCTAGCGAGTGTAGAGGTGACATGTGGTCAGCATATCGGGTTCTCCAACCGTTATAGCTGGTCTTCTCAACCTGGTGTCGCTACTTATTGTAGCTACCCAAATGCCTCACGATGCTGGGTGGGCTCTGGTTCGATACTCGCCGAAATTCGATAAGAAAATTTTCTCCCCCATGGAGACTCGAACCAGTGCAAGTCACGTAGCTCTGCGCCAAGGCTTCTTGCCTTAACCACTCGGCTACAGTGTTTCACATTATTAAAATACTAGCTAATAACCGGCGTGCGCTGCTACGCCTAAATAAATTAAATGTGTGTTTATCTTTAGTTGAATAAGTGAAAATGCAATCAATCATAAATTGAACGGCGTTATGCATCAACCGGCTATGTGTCATTAAGTTTCAAGAAAAATACGTTTAAAGTTTAAGTCAATCTTCACTATTTATTGTAGCGCCAAACTAACAATACTTGATATTACATGTTATTTTCCTTGTTTCACAGTTATGCATCAACAATTTAAGAGCGGGAACATTTGGCGTTTAGATTAGCACTTATGAAGATCTGGTTTCATAGCCGTTTGTTGCAAAACGTAGAATCTTTTATAGGACTGATGGCGTTTACATTTTTCTTTCATAATAAGGTTATATTTATAGATGTACACCGCTGTGGGCTCGAGGTAGCGTGCTTCCTTGTCACGCAGCGGGCCCGGGTTCGATTCCCGGTCGGTACAGGCTCTTGGGAGAGGTTTTTTAGGGTTTTTTTTCTTACCTGTAAGACAAATGTCAGGAAGCTTAGGGCCAACGGTCCCCGAAAATCAACCGGCCATCATCATTATCCTTATCATTATCATCATCCTTGACCGGTGTGGAAAGCAACGCGAAGCTACCACACCTATAATTCCCTAGTAAAGCTGCAAAGCATAACATGAAAATACCATGATTGCAGTGAAAGACCTGCCCTCGGGCAGAATTACTATGGATGGATATTTAAAGATTTGGTACTAAATGTATGCGCACACTTACTTAATGAGCCAGTACAACATATGGCATGAAGAGCTCATTTTTTTTTAAATGGCGTTTAGCCGGTTGGTGCATAACTTCTTCTAATTTATATCGTACTCCTTTTTAGATACCTCGAACATCTGGAAATGAAAACAGACCAAACAAGGCGGTTGCTAGAGTCAATATTTAACATCCAAGTATTGGGTAGCAAGGAGAATATCTTTGTTCTTAACTCCAGAGCATTAGCTATGTAAGTTACATACAAACATATTTAATTTCGGATTTTACTTCTTATGGTCGGATTTCGCTGATATTTGGATAATACCTACCTCATTTATATGGACGATATCCTAAAAGAATGGAAGAAGGTTTTAACTAATGAAGGAATATTAATTGATAATAAAGATAAAATAAATGCTTTGTTATTCGCTGACGATGTTTTACTTTTAGCAGAATCTGAAAATGAGCTCCAAATGTTAGTATATAAATTTAAATTAATAGCCAATAGATATAATTGTAAAAATCAATAAATAAGTCAAACGTAATGGCATTTATTGGTAAATATGGAATTAGATCAAAAATTGTACTGGATAACAAAATAATAGAACAAATATCACATTTCCAATATTTAGGATGTGATATAACTTATAGAGAAAACAAAAATATATAAAATAAAGTAAATAAATTCCAGACTATTTGTGGAACCATAAAAAGAACCATAGGTCGGAAAACAAGGAAAGATACGAAACTTAAATTATATAAAACAATGGCTGTTCCTTTGTTGTTGTATGGAAGTGAAAATTGGATAATGAAATCAAGGGATAAAAGCAGGATACAGACTGCGGAAATGCTGTTTTTCGTATTGTGAAAGGATGCACAAGAGCGGATAGAATAAGGAATGAAACTATACGAGAAGAATTAAATATATATAAAATTGAAGATAAAATCAGCGAAAATAATAAGAAATGGACAGAACACTTAATGAGATTGAACAACGAAAGAATACCAAAAAGAACCTTCCTATATAATCCCAGAGGAACAAGAGATGTTGGCCGACCACGTAGAAGATGGACTCCACTTTTAACTTCGCCGGAACAGGCTGCATAGCCTAAACCTTGTAGTAGAAGAAGAAGACCTACCTCAGTCAGGAAAGACTCTATAATGAAATTATACAAACAATGGCAGTGCATATTATTTCTTATGGATCCGAAAACATGGACAGTGACATCACAACAATCTGCCAGGATACAAGCTGCTGAAATGAGATTCCTCAGACCAATAGCAGGATATCAAAGAACAGACAAAAAAACATAACACAGAAATAAGACAACAACTAAAAATAGAGGAATTAAACTCAACAATCGAGAAATACAGAACAAACTGGAAAGAACACTTGGCAAGGATGACTGAGAATAGAATATCAAAAGCAGCATACAACTATTCACCACGAGGAAGAAGAAGCTTGGTAAGACCAAGGAAAAGATGGAAAGAGCAGCAATTTGGAGCCGGAACAGGCTAGTAAATAAGCCTGAACCGTGAAGAAGAAGAAGAAGAAGAAGAAGAAGAAG
Organism: Diploptera punctata; assembly: GCA_030220185.1. Classification (NCBI taxonomy): domain Eukaryota; kingdom Metazoa; phylum Arthropoda; class Insecta; order Blattodea; family Blaberidae; genus Diploptera; species Diploptera punctata. The sequence continues at coordinate 183,966 of JASPKZ010000797.1, forward strand.
ACCTACCTCAGTTTATTTTAATAGTATATTCTGAATTTCATGCGATCGCTATTGCGATTTAAAATTTTCTTTTCAGATGTACTCATACACCTAATGGTTTTAGAGAATAATAGATAGTGGCTAAACACTCGCCGTATCTCAAAACATGTATGTACAAATTTTCAAGACAATTGACGGACTACTTTTCGAGTTTTGCGAGAAAAAGCATACACAGGATGAATTTTTATAACACACAGATTTGGCTCGCATTGTGATTGGACATATACCACTCTTGCATGTAACTCACTAAGTATCGATATTTGGTATGTGAACCAAATAAAAAACTTACAGTTAATTAAAGCTGATGTGAGTTATTAAGAGCACCACGTCACATGCTTTTAAATCCATAAATCTATTAATTATATGGAGATGGAACTCAATTAAAATTTTACAAAATAGTAGCCGTTCCGGCATTTAATATACGGATCTGTGACTTGGCCTTTAACGATCTCTGATAAACATAACATCGAGACAATAGAAATGAAATTTCAAGATACGTTATAGATGTATCTTTAAGAGATCAACAGAGAAGTCAAGACATCAGAGATGAATTAAAGTATATTTTATTCAATGCAACCACGTTTGTCATATCGACATTCTGGTATTCTCTCTCGGCATGGCGTTATTGTAACCCACTTCTGAGGTCGGGGCGCCTGGAAGGCGGAGTTACGCTGCCCCGATGATATATGTGATAGATGATGGCAATGATGCCCCTGGAGAGGCCTTAATTTTTCTTTGTTTCCCTTGTCAACTTTATACTGTGTAGTCTATAATTATCTATTATGTGGACTAGTGGTTATGCTCCTTGCCTCTGGTCCCGGGGGTGGCGGGTTCAAACCCGGCCGGGGTCGATGGATTTTTTTAGGATGGAGAAATCCAAGGAGCAAGTCCTCCGGGAGGGACTTTAAGCCGTGGGTCCTGAGTCTGAAGATTTTCAGGCTCCTAAAAGACCCTTAAGCCTGAATGAAAGGCCTCTAAGCAAAATTTACCGAATTTTCCCGTCCTAGTACTGCCTTGGTTTCCTAGATGTCAGTATGAGGCGGAATGCTGACCACGGACCACTCAAATGACATCTATACGAAAACAAGTGTAACTAAATTAGTATGGTTCAAATTATTCCCTATAGGGGGAGAGTGCATAAATCTCTATTAAGGGAAACATGGGCTTACAATAATAATTTAACCCTGGTGAAGTGGAAGAGAAGACATTATGGACTTAACTCCATCGGGCAAATTAAATAAATAAATCTTAAACTTAATGAATATGTTAATTATGATGATAATGGCCTGATGATGTTCGGGGACTGTTTGGGCCTTAAAGTTTCCGGATATGTGTCTTACAGGTGAGGAAATCCCCCCCAAAAACACCACTCAGGAAACTCATGCCGACCGGGGATCGAACCCGGGCCCGCTGCGTGATAAAGCAGCACGCTACCTCGAGATCACAGCGTATATAATATTTCAAGTATATAATACGGTATAATTGTTTGCACCTTACATGACACAGTTTTCCTCAACTATAATATGTTCTGTTATAATCGTTATAGGCCATTATTAAAATTCAAAGTTTTTCGAAGACATGCTTCATCTTCAGGAATTTTCTTCATACTGAAAGCATTATAGTTGAGGAAGACTGTGTTATATAAGCATTATGGTTGAGGAAGACTGTGTTATATAAGGTAAAAACATTAATACAATTGAAATAATTTTAACCTCAAGGGAGATCAAATATGATTATTAGAAGTATAGATAAGTATATAATATAAAAACAAAGCTGAAGCAAGTTGGGAGGCTGTAAGGTGGCAATCCCACCACCCAACTATATCTGCGCAGTCCTTGTAAGGCGGCCAGACGAATTTTCTATTACTAAAAAGCGAAGGAGAAAGCCGGACGGAAACACTGATGATGGACCAGGTAGATAAAGCATTTGATCGAGTAAACAGGGAAATATTGTGGAATGTCCTAAAAGAAAAAGGCCTACCTATTCAGATTATAGAAACTGTTAAGAGCTTTTACTGTGGAACAAATATTTGTATTGACCCACAGCTGACTAAAAATTACATTTTTTTCAAATAAACCAAGGAGTACGACAAGGGTGTTCACTCTCACCTATATTATTTAATATTTATATGGACGATATCCTAAAAGAATTGAAGAAGGTTTTAACTAATGAAGGAATATTAATCGATAATAAAGATAAAATAAATGCTTTATTATTCGCTGACGATGTTGTACTTTTAGCAGAATCTGAAAATGAGCTCCAAATGTTAGCATATAAATTTAAATTAATAGCCAATAGATATAATTGTAAAATATCAATAAATAAGTCAAAAGTAATGGCATTTATTGGTAAATATGGAATTCGATCAAAAATTGTACCGGATAACATATTAATAGAACAAATATCACATTTTAGATATTTAGGATGTGATATAACTTATAGAGAAAATAAAGATATAGAAAATAAACTAAATAAATTCCAGGCTATTTGTGGAACCATGAAAAAGAACCTTATGTCGGAAAACAAGGAAAGATACGAAACTTAAATTATATAAAACAATGGTGTTCCTTTGTTGTTGTATGGAAGTGAAAATTGGATAATGAAATCAAGGGATAAAAGCAGGATACAGACTGCGGAAATGCTATTTTTACGTAATGTGAAAGGATGCACAAAAGCGGATACAATAAGGAATGAAACTATACGAGAAGAATTAAATATATATAAAATTGAAGATAAAATCAGCGAAAATAATAAGAAATGGACAGAACACGTAATGAGAAAGAACAACGAAAGAATACCAAAAAGAACCTTCCTGTATAATCCCAGAGGAACAAGAGATGTTGGCCGATCACGTAGAAGATGGACTCCACTTTTAACTTCACCGGAACAGGCTGCATAGCCTAAACCTTGTAGTAGAAGAAGAAGAAGAAGAAGACAAAGCTAAAGTTTTATAAGGTAATGGTAGTTCCCATTGTGACATATGAATCAGAGAATTAGGCAATGAATGGATCAGACAGAAGATTACTAGAAACAACAGAAATGAAGTTCCTCAGATACGTTGCAGGATATACTCTGAGACCACATTCCTAGTGAAACAATTAGGCAAGAACTCAACATTTTTAATCTAAATGAAAAAAATACAAAACTATAAACAAAAATTGCATGAACATATTTTAAGAATGGACTCTTCTAGGCTATCAAAACAAGCACTGTTGTACCAACCTCAAAGCTATAGAGATGTGGGACGTCCTAGAAGGACGATGGGAAGATACATTGTGAGAGCGGAACAGGCCGACTGTCTACCATTAAGATGATGATGATGTATATAATATAAACGAGAGAACATACAATAAATAATAGTTTTAAAAAACTAAAACAACACGCTTCATTAGAAAACCGAATTAAAAAATTTAAAATAATTTTAATTTCCAACACGCTTGGAATAAAATTAAAGTGGTCAACAAAAAAATCATCTCCAAGACATCTAGAATAAAACTATTTATTTTTAAAAAAATAATTTTGCCATGAAAAGCGTTGGGTGTCCTATATCAATTAATATATTCGATAATAAACAGATATTGGTAAAAGTAAAGTATCTAAGAAGAAAACGTAAAAACCATAAAAAGCACCGCACCCTTTTGATGGTAATTTTTTTTAGAAAACTCTAGTTTTATTCTAGATGTGTTGGAGATGATTTTTTGTTGACTACTTTAATTTTATGCCAAGTGTGTTGGAAATTAAAATTATTTTTCATTTTAGTTCGTTTTCTAATAAAGCGTGTTGTTTTAGTTTTTTAAACAATCATTTATTTTTTATTTTTTAGTTTGGATTTCTAATAAAGCGCGTTGTTTTAGTTTTTAAATTATTATTTATTTTTTACTTTTTAGTTTAATTGAATGTCATAAACCGGAATCCCATGAAAATGTATGGACTAAAAAGTCCGCAACCTATTGTACCGGTTTTTATTTTTTGATGCCCTGATGATCCTGGCCAGGATCTTAGAAAAAATATTAAATTATTGTATTGTCATTGGTCCTTTACAAGTATACAAAGTTTCAAGTGGATCTAATGTTTTAAAGTGGATCTAATGTTTTAAAGTGGGTGAAAATCGTGTTCAAAGATTCCGTTACTTTGATAGATACGGGTCAAGCTAATATAAAGCGTGTAAAAATAAATGTAAATGCTTTGAACATGTACAAAGAATACCAAATAATCGTTTATCAAAACAGATATTTTATTATAGACCTGAAGGCCGAAGAAATGTAGGAAGAACAAAACGACGTTGGAAGGATGACCTGTAGTATATTGTGCAGCGAAGAGCGGAACGGACAAATAGGCCAATACCTTGAAGGTGTTGATAATATTTTTAATTTAACAACCTCTTTCATATATTGTCTGTTATTTCTCTTTGGCATTTTAGAATCATATAATATCTACCAAATTATCATTGATCCCAAGATTGTATTGTGACGCCATGTGTGTATGGGTCAATACTGGGTCAATTCTATCCATAAATAAAACAACGCATGGTCCGTGTGGGTTCTTGGAAATGGGAAGCACGGCTGTAATTTGTTCGCATAGGTGTGGGGGGAGGGAGTCCTGATTGGGCACAATCTCGGAAGCGGACAAACCTTCCCATTTCGACAAATCTTGAGCTATATTTTTAAGGGTGTTGGATAATTTAACCTCGTGCTTTCGAATCTTGATGGCAGAATAAGCTTCCATTATCAAGAGGACTTCTATAAATTCGTATATTTTGTAGTTATTTTGATATCAGAACTTCATGTATTCTCAAATTTAGATTTTAGATTTTGTGAATACAAGAGAGTAATTCGCTTTAATAATTATATATATACACACACAAACAAACACACAATTAATGCGCAACAGGCCTAGAAGGTCCGGCTGCTGGCCTCACATCCGCATGTATTAATCAAAGAGCTAAACGAACATTCTCTCAGTTTAAAATGCACATAGTGTAGGCTATAAGCCACTCTAAAAAGATAAACAACTAATATCATTATAAAAAGTGACATGTTGCCAGCATGTCGGGTCCCCCATTCGTTATAGCTGTTTTTCTCAACAGTATTATAAACACATATGTATGTATGTGTGTGTGTGTGTGTGTGTGTGTGTGTGTGTGTGTGTGTAAATTAAAATTATAACATTTATTTTACTATATTAATTATTTGCTTTTATTTTTTGTATGATCACCTGGAGTGGTCTAGTGGTCTTGTTCCTTGCCTCTAGTCCTGAGGGTCGCGGGTTCAAACCCGGCCTGGGTCGATGGATTTTTACGATTGAAAAACTCAAGGAACATGTCCTCCGGGAGGCATTTTATAAGCCGTTGGTTCGGAGTCTGAAGATTTTCAGGTTCCTAAAAGAACCGAAAACCTAAATAAAAATACCTCTGTGAAAAATATAGCCGACCTTCTTCCTCCCAAATTATATCTTAGTTGTTTACCAGATACCTCATGCCAACCATGTCACTCGTTGACATCAATATATGTATTAGTGTAACTAAATTAGCTTGTTAAGAAACTCCCGCTAGGGAGCACCCGTGTCCCCATGCGGGACGTATGGGGTATATATATATTTTTTTGCAGTATGACAACTAGAACCAAATAAATTACTCACGAAAAAATACTATTTTCATTTCCATGCAAAATATTTTAAGAAAATGCAATGTAGCATATTTTAAAGCTAACGTTCCTATAAATAATACAAAAAGTTTTTATATCAGATAATAGAATCGTAGATATATTTATTTATTGACTAGCCAACATCCGACATGCAATGATACCCACAATTAAATGAAATGTTTATATGTTTAGTTGAATAAGTAAAAAGATAAATAATTATAAATTTGTATCGTAATTACTTTTAGATACCCTGTGCTAATTACCCGGGATTGCCCGAGAATCTACTTATCCCGATCTTTTTGGCATCAACGAGCTGAGAAACAAAAATGGTTATTATGATTTATCCGTAAAAGATAGACATATGTTGTCGCGGGACGTTTTTGTAGATTTTATTTCAGATATTCAATTCTGTGTACATTAATTTGGTGTATTTGTTATGGTTTAGGCAGCGTAAGCCATTTAAGCGTCCAACAAGCAACTTTTTTAGTGCATCTATATACTTTTTATTTTACCTTCGGCCCTATATTACGTACGGTAATATGTTATATATGCTAATTGTCCCAGAAAAGTGCTCTAAAGGTTGTAAAAAACATTCAAATCTGTCAGGTAGTTTTTGAGTCCTTAAAGGACAGACTCACACTATATATATATATATATATATATATAAAGATTACGAGCTAGTTTTATATAGTTTTTTACGAACTATTGTTAACATTAACAAGGCAAAAGTTTTATACTAATTGTCTCTAGTTTGACATTTCGGCATTTCTCTTATTCTCTCCTGGCATTGGCGTAATGTAACTCACTTCTGAAATTGTGGCGCCTTGAAGACGGAATTACGCTGCCCCAGTGATGTGATGGGTGATGATGATAGTTATGATGCGCCACTAGCGTCCTTAATCTATTGAGATTAATATGACTATTTAACTCATGCCCCAAATGGGAGTCAATGACCAATCACGTTACAATGATTTCTATTTTACAACCAATCACAGTCGTGTTTCACCAAATATTTATCAATATTAAATTTACCATATTAAAGAAAGCTCCTCCTTTTTAATATTCTGAACAGGTCTGACCATTATTTTGCAGTGACTGACTCTGTAAGAAATACGGCTACCAGATTGTATATATAGTACATGGATGTCAACACATAGCGCTTGCAGGAGTTAATATAAAAACATTTGTAGCAATTGATTATACCACCAAAAAAAACACTGTTTGCACTTTAAATGTATTTTTCCCAGATAATAATCCAGAAAAATATAATTGTCATATTTACATCATACGACATCAGAAATGAATTAATATACAGTTTGATGTGTTTCATTTTTTCTCCACTAGAGAGCATTCTTACAATATTGCGTTTCTTTGGCAATAAATAGTGTGATCTGGTTGCAGTGATAAACAAAAGACGCAGATGAAGCGTACCAATCGTTTCTCATTTGTTTTCAAACATCGCCGTTTACATTAAATATATAAATATTTTAAAATAACTATAGTTAAATAATGATTTGTGAGTAAACAGCTTAATTTTATTTGTTAAATAGTCCTAACAAATTACTTATGACTATTTAACTCATGCCCCAAATGGGAGTCAATGACCAATCACGTTTCAATGATTTCTGTTTTACAACCAATCAGAGTCGTGTTTCACCAAATATTTATCAGTGTTATAATTACCATATTAAAGAAAGCTCCTCCTAACAATATTGCGTTCCTTTGGCAATAAGTAATATGATCTGGTTGCAGTGATAAACAAATGAAGCAGTAGAAGCGTACCTATCGTTTCTCATTTGTTTTCAAACATCGCCGTTTACATTAAATATATAAATATTTTAAAATAACTATATTTAAATAATGATTTGTGAGTAAACAGCTTTATTTTATTCGTTAAATAGTCCTAACAAATGCCACTCTTGATTTCCAAATTCTCTAGATAAATTCACTCCTCACTTCGTGAGTCGTGAATTTATCGATAATTTGGAAATCACTCGTGGCATTACTTATGATAATGATGATAAATATGGCCAGATGATGTTCGGGGACCGCAAACAAAAAATATACGCTAACCAATATATCGATATTTTGGGATCGGAATGGCTCCAGAACAAACTAAACCATGAATTAGATAATGACCATGATGTTTATATTTATTTTTAACTATCTTTATGTTTTATTAGATTTTTCTGACGTGATTTGTAACAGCAATACAAACTGTAAAAATAGGTCAATTTAGTGGCAGGACAAATGCGAATTCAATGTGCTGTTTACAGATTTTACAAACATATTTCAGTAGCACGTTGTTACAGAAAGAGGGAAAGTTTGTTTTCATAACTGCATTATTCTGTTAACAGTTGGGTTAATAAAAGTTGATAACTGACTGTTCCCTCTTCCATTTGCCTGTGACATTTTCCAGTTTGAAGCCTTAATAAATTCGGACAAATGACGTCATTATTTGACACGAGTTCCAGTTAAATCGCCATTACTGCCATATCCCGGACTCTGTACAAAGGTTACAAACTACAACATAATTTATATCCATACTTGTCTACGCGTTCTGAAATCTAGCATGGGCTACGCTCTTTCAACTTAAAACCCTATAAATGTTTGCTCAGTTTCTATCTCTTATATTAATTTGTCATTGTTTAGAAAGCCTAATGCCATGAATTTCTGTTTTAAAACATATTTCTGTGGCAACTGTTAACATGGGTATTAAGGTATTGCTCTTTTGTTGAAACCAGCAACTGTTTTCACGACCCCTTGGATACTAGAAACATTCTAATTAACAGAATTCCCGCCAGGTTTCTCTTGCGAATAATATATAGACTCCTCGTTAGATGATAAAAGTATTATAACACAGACAAAAATGAAAGGATAATATTCGATACTAGTAAAATTCATAGTAATTAAGTCACAACAATAAAATATACGAATAAAAACTATAAAATAGTAACCTTATAGGTCCGTCTTCTCAACTTAAAATGTTTTAACACCCTGTAGGCCTTTCGGGACTAGTCCCATCATCAGCAGAACGAAGTAGGTCTGTATTTGTTGACCCTCGTTGAATCACGGACTTAGTTGTGATTATTTTGTATAGAGGATATAAATTGTTTTGATTACTTTGTGTAGACGATAGAATCCTCTATACCAAATAATCACAACTAAGTCAGTGCTACAACGAGGGTCTACAAATACAGACTTACTTCGTTCTACTGATGATGGGACTAGTCCCGAAAGACTACAGAGTGTTAACACATTTCAAGTTGAGGAGACGGATCTACAAGGTGACTATTTTATAGTTTTTATTCGTATATTTTATTATTGTGAAAGGATAATAGATAAAATTCCATATATATTTTTATTATTTTATTTTATCTAGGAGGTCCTCGATGTTTCACATCTTTCTGCGCCCAATAAATCTACTGTCATTCTCCAACACATCTCTCTATCATTCCAATCCCCATCTTCCAATCCTTTTTTTCCTCCTGCTGCTCAATACACCATCATTCCACGTTATTTTTTAACGTCCTCTTTTTCGTCTACCAAGTGGCAACCATTCTAGTATTCTTCTTGGGAATCTGTCTTCTGTCATTATTTTTACTGCATGCTATTATGCATTACGGGGACTCTTGCCATCCCAACTCCTTTAAAAAAATGTTAAATTGAAAATATATAAAATTATTATTCCCCCAGTTATATGGATGCGAAACATGAACTCTTACTTTAAGGGTTGGAAAGAAGATTACGAGTGTTTGAGAATAAAGTTCTTAGGAAAATGTCTGGGCCAAAAAGAGATGAACAGACAAGTGATTAGAGAAAACTTCGTAATAGTGAGCTACATGGTATGTATAGGAAGCCAGATATAATAATAACAGTTAAGTTTCTAGACTGCAATGGGCAGGACATGTGGCACGAGTGGGGAATAAAAGAGGTGCACTGAAGCTTCTTGTAGGAAAACCAGAGGGAAAACGCTCAGTTGGTAGACCAAAAATGAGGTGGGAGAATAAAATTATCCTTATTTGAGGTAAGTAGATTATCCAAGGAAATGTTTGAAAAACATTAGCTCGGGATAGGGATGTCTGGAGAGCTTATGTCCGCGCGGTCATGAACCTATGTGTTCCATAGAGCCAGTGAGTTAGTTTTTCCTTTCACATGAGCATACCATTTCAATTGTTTGTTTTATTTTTAAGAAATTCACAATTGAAGTTTGAACATTCGTAGTTTGTTTAATTACGTTGTTTCTTATTTTATCTCTTCTAGAAATTCCAGCTGAACGCCTACAAAAATTCCATTTCTGCAGAATTTAGTTTACTTATTGTTCAATCTGTGTTCTTCCAACACTGTTATATGGCTGCCAAACTTGGAATCTTACTGCCAAACTGAAGTACACACTCCAAGTATGCCAAAGGAAAATGGAGAGGAAAATCTTAGGCATAACTCTGAAGGACAGAATCTCGAATACAACACTTCAAGCGATATCCTCAACAACTGATCCCGCACAACAAGGCATCAGGAAAAAATGGAAGTGGGGAGGCCACGTCGCAAGAATACAGGACGACAGGTGGACAATAAAAACAACCATGTGGGACCCGTACACAGGCAAGAGACAGCGCGGAAGACCAAGACAACGATGGGCTGACATCTTCAAAGAACGAGCAGGGGCGCAATGGTCCAGAGTCGCCAGATGCAGGAAAAACTGGAGAACGATGGAGAGCCAACTGTGTATTAACTAATCACAGAACAGACAGTGTATACAAACCAAGTGCTACATCCAAGTCAACTTCTCACCACGGAGTAGCTCACCGGGTGACACTCTCAAATAGAGCTTAACCCCTGTACAGGGAGGCCTTTGCCCTAAAGGGACATATCAGGCTTTATTTATTTATTTATTATTGTTCAATATTACGTACGGCTTACTGCCCGTGCGACCCATATTTGTAAATAACATTGTTTGTATATTACTTTTAGTCTAACAAAGTCCTTATGTATCTATCTAATTCTCATGTTTCTGCACCGTATGACATTGTACTGCTAATTATAATAAAAATGTTCGTTTTTTTTTTTAGAACTTATATTCTGATCCCATAAAACGTAATTTAATTTGATACTACGGCATTGCCCTTATTTATTCTCTCATTAATTTCAGCATAATGACTTCAATCTGCACTAATTTCTGTCCCTATATACATATGTACATTTCCATCGCTGTGGTCTCGAGGTAGCGTGCTGCCTTGTCACGCAGCGGGCCCGGGCTCGATTCCCGGTCGGGACAGGCTCCTGGTCGAGGTTTTTTCGGCGTTTTTCCTCGCCTGTAAGACAAATGTCAGGAAGCTTAAGGCCCAACGGTCCCCGAAAATCATCCGGCAATCATCATTATCATCAACATCCTTCACCGATGTGGAAAGCAACGAAAGCTACCACACCTATAATTCCCTAGCAAAGCTGCAAGCATAGCATGAAAAATGCAATAAATGCAGTGAAAGACCTGCCCTCGGGCAGAATTAAGCTACTATGGAAGGATATTTTCAGTTTAACGTTATTTTAGAGAAGCTGGGAAGGCAAGAATCCTATAATGAATAACAGGCTAGCAGGTATTTCCAGAATTGAGCGTATGTTTAAATGATGAAAGTTAAAAAATTAAATTGTATCTGTTGGTAGGTGCCGTCGTCCTCAACTTTGTTAAAATAGTGTATGTAAAATTAACTGGAGCGCTTTCGGAAGTTATCTTCCATCTTTTGCAGGTAGAGCTTCTGCTACTTGTTGTTGTTGTGTACGATGATGTATACTCCAACTGTTTGTAGCAGCAACATGTTTAAATGCCATTAAATTCAGTGCTATTACTTTTACAACTATTGTTGATAAACATATGTGTAAAACGAAACATTATTTTTTAATATGCAATTTAATGACATTCCTGCCCCTAGAGAGAGTATTTGCCAGATACCGCAGGTTTAAAATGTAGCAATTTCAAAATAAAAATGTAGGGAATTAGGTCACAATATTAGTTACAAGAAGTTTACTCTAAAGTAGACCCTTGGAATAACCGTTGTGTAGTTGTATACAACTTTGCCTCTCCTGCAGGTATCTTTTGATTTTTTCATTATTCTTAACCATCATAAAAAACATTACCTGAAGGTTTGTTACATGTGCTTTGCAGAATTGTTTAATAACCCCGAGGGTAACCTGAAATATGATATTCCTAATGGAAGTTCATTTGTCTTTCTTCATGAGACCTCTATGGAATTGCATGCCCTCAAGAAATGCTAAACATTTCATATGAAAAATATTCATGTATGGACCTTATCGTGTAGAGGGGTAGTTGGAGCGTATAAAGCTGTCCTTTCCCATGGCCAACTCTGATCTATGTGGTCTGGCTTTGTTTGTTTGCCTTAAGCACATGCGCCATCAAGCGGCAAGAAATTAAATTCAGAGGTTTATTAGAAACCGTAGAAATAGCTACGGGCTAGGGGAGATGAGAGATGGACATATTGCTTCTGTATGAATATGGAACAGTGGTCCATGACACTTATTCTCTGTATTCTATGTTTCTAAACATAGTTTATATGTCTTAACAATTAGAGTAGGTATTTAAAGCAATAAAAGTTGTACCTGTTATGGCAGTCGTCCTAAATAAATTTAATTTGTTTAAATTATTCAGCTAGGTCTTATGGAACTGCTTCCATTTTCATTGGATTATTCAGCTAGGCCTTTCGGAACAGGTTTGATTTTCAAAGTTGTTCATTGAATTATTAAGCTAGGCCTTTTCGGAACAGGTTCCATTTTCAAAATTATGTGTTGTATTATTCAGCTAGGTCTTCCGGAACCGGTTCCATTTTCAAAGTTGTTCTTTGGATTATTCAGCTAGGCTTTTGGAAACAGGTTCCATTTTCAAAGTTGTTCATTGGATTATTCAGGTAGGCCTTTGGGAACAATTTCCTGTTTGAAAGTTGTTCATTGGATTATTCAGCTAGGCCTTTGGGAACAGATTCCATTTTCAAAGTTGTTCATTGGAGTATTCAGGTAGGCCTTTGGGAACAATTTCCTGTTTCAAAGTTGTTCATTGGATTATTCAGGTAGGCCTTTGGGAACAATTTCCTGTTTCAAAGTTGTTCATTGGATTATTCAGCTAGGCTATTGGGAACATGTTCCATTTTCAAATTTGTTCATTGGATTATTCAGGTAGGCCTTTGGGAACAATTTCCTGTTTCAAAGTTGTTCATTCGATTATTCAGCTAGGCCTTCCGGAAAAAGTTCAATTTTTAATATTGCGCATTGGTTTATTCAGCTAGGCTTTTCGGAACAGGTTCCATTTTCAAATTAAGTTGTTCAAATTAAGTTGTTCATTGGATAATTCAGCTAGGCCTTTCGGAACCAGTTCCACTTTCAAAGTTGTTCATTGAAATTTTCAGCTAGGTCTTTCGGAACCAGTTTCATTTTCAAAGTTGTTCATTGGATAATTCAGCTAGGCCTTTCGGAACAGGTTCGATTTTCAAAGTTGTTCATGGGAGTATTCAGCTAGGCCTTTCGGAACAAGTTCGATTGTCAAAGTTGTTCATTGGATTATTCAGATAGGCCTTTCGGAACAGGTTCTATTTTCAAAGTTGTTCATTGGATTATTCAGCTAGGCTTTAGGGAACAGATTCCATTTTCAAAGTTGTTCATTGGATTATTCAGCTAGGCCTTTCGGAACAGGTTCGATTTTCAAAGTTGTTCATGGGATTATTCAGCTAGGCCTTTCGAAACAGGTTCGATTGTCAAAATTGTTCATTGGATTATTCAGCTAGGCCTTTCGGAATAAGTTCCATATTCAAAATTATTCATTGTGCTATTCAGCTAGGCCTTTCGGAACAGGTTCGATTTTCAAAGTTGTTCATTGGATTATTCAGGTAGGCCTTTCGGAACAGGTTCGATTTTCAAAGTTGTTCATTGGATTATTCAGCTAGGCCTTTCGGAACAAGTTCCATTTTCAAAATTGTTCATTGTACTATTCAGCTAGGCCTTTCGGAACAGGTTAGATTTTCAAAGTTGTTCATTGGATTATTCATCTAGGCCTTTTGAACCAGTTCCATTTTCAAAGTGGTTCATGGGATTATTCAGCTAGGCCTTTCGGAACTGGTTCCATTTTCAAAATTGTTAATTGTGTTATTCAGCTAGGCCTTTCGGAACAGGTTCCATTTTCAAAATTGTTCATTTCGGAACAGGTTCGATTTTCCAAGTATTTCATTGAATTATTCAGCTAGACCTTTCGGAACAGGTACCATTTTCAAAGTAGTTCATTGGATTACTCAGCTAAACCTTTCTGTTGGCCGCGGTGGGCTAGTGGTTGTGTTCCTCTAGTTTTGATGAACGCGGGTTTAAACCTGGGCAAGTTCGATGGATTTTTTGGATGGAAAAATCCAAGGGAGAAGTGCTCTGGGAGGGATTTTAAGCCGTGGGTCCCGAGTCTGAAGATTCTCAGGCTCGTACAAGAACCGCAAGTCTGAATAAAACGACCTCTGTGCAAAATGTACCTTCTGTTATCCATCCACATAATGCATTTGTTGCTTACTAGGTGTCTCGCTAAGGCGATATTTCGACTCCATATCACAAGTTGACATATAGGGGCAAATAAGCGGAACTAAACTATCTTTGGTTGAAACACTTGCACTAGGGAACACCCTAGACCCAACACGGGGAAGCAAGGGTATATAGAGAGATAGTTGTAATACTGCTTGTACTGAAATAAAAAAAATATCCTCAACTCGTATCCAACTCACGGTCGGGTCGAGGAATGAAGCCCCTATTTATAGAGGTCTGTGAACTACAACGGTGGCGGTCGACCATCCTTTAAGCACCGTCACAGGGGTGAATGAATGAAATAAAACAAAATGGATGAGATGAATATGGAGAAATAGTGGACTAAAATTTATGGCAGGGGAAAACGGGAGAAACCCCGAGAAAAACCTGCCCAAGTTCCGTTTCGTCCACCACGAATCCCACATGGAGTTACCGAAACTCGATCTCGTGCCCCAGCGGTGAGAGGCGAGCGTCTAATCGCTTGCGCCACTGAGCCGCCATGCTTATACTGAAAAAAAAATCAGAATTTGCATTATACCACAATACACTGCAGAGTTTATAGTTTATAGTTTGTATTGGAAATTAATTGCTTAGCCTATTTTTCATAAGTAATGCCACTAGTGATTTCCAAATTATCGTTAAATTCACGACTCACTTCGTGAGTCGTGAATTTAACGATAATTTGGAAATCAAAAGTGGCATTTGTTAGGACTATTTAACGAATAAAATTAAGCTGTTTACTCACTAATCATTATCTTAATATATAAACATTTCGTGTCACGTTGTTTGTCCGCAATGGAATCCTAAACTAATGAACCGATTTTAATAAAACTTTGCACACTGTGTGCAGTTTGATCCAACTTGAGACTTACGGTAGTTTATAACTAAATTTATAGTCGCATTATTTTGTTATTGTAAATTATTTGTTTATTATTTAACAAAGAGTTATAATTATCTGGGAGTTCCATACGATTCTAGCAGATGGCGGTGTAATTATCTGTGAGTTCCATACGATTCTAACAGATGGCGGTGTATGGTAATTGGTTTATTATTTAACAAAGAGAGATCCAGATGGCTGTGCTTTTTGTTGCAACCGCGAATTTAAATTGAATTACAAATATTGATTATTTCATAATTTAAGTGTGTTCAGTGTTTATTTTACTTTCAATATTATTAATTTCGTGTATAAGTATTATTTTAAAACAATCCGGCTGAAAGACAGCAACTTAATTAAAATTGTTAACGTATACCTTGGCCACAGCCACGCGTGGCCGGGACTTCTAGTTTAAATATAGTTATTTTAAAATATTTATTTATTTAATGTAAACGGCGATGTTTGAAAACAAATGAGAAGCGATATTTGAAAACAAATGAGAAACGATTGTTACGCTTGTTCATCACTGCAACCAGATCATATTATTTATTACCAAAGGATCGCAATATTGAAAGAATGCACTGTAGTAGAGAAAATTATAACCAACATTATAGGTAATAATTAATTTCTGATGTCCTATGATGCAAATATGTCAATTTAAATTTTTCTGCAACGTTATTTCCTGGGAAATAATTCGTTTAAGAGAGTGCAAACAGTATTTTTTTTGTGGTATAATCAATTGCTACAAATGTTATTATATTATTTCCCGCAAGCACTATCAGCTGATATTCGTGCACTATATATACAATCTGGTAGCCGTATTTCTTATGACCTATTCAGAATGTTAAAAAGGAGGAGCTTTTCTTTAATATGATAAACTTCTTTGATAAATTCGAGGCGAAACACGACTGTGATGGTTGTAATTAAAAAATCATTGAAATGTGATTGGTCATTGAATCCCATTTGGAGCATGAGTTAAATAGTCATTACGAATAATGAAATTCTCGCGGTCAGAGTTTCATGCTACGCAAAACATTGGCCACACGTTGGATTTCGACCTTCCACACGGAATTACACTTTATAGTGAATTGACTCTTTCAACCAGGGTATAGATGGGCGTAAGTGTACGTGGGTTTTGTACAAAAAAAAAGTTGAAATGCAATGTGAAAAGGAAAATAGGAAAGTATAATACAAAAATAAGAATTGTATTGACTGTAAAAATAGGCACGACTTGAAAAAAGCACAAATCATGGTATAAAAAACGTTTTCATACACTATAGGCCTTTATAATGTATTCAGTGTAGTGGGAGATGATTGCGGTCCGTGGTCGGGCAATCTAAGGCACAGGTCTCCAAACTTTTTGTTCTCGAAGATAATTTTTTTTTATTTTGGATAGACCTTTCTAATTCAACTTTTACAGGAAAAATCACTTTGAGGTTTAATGTAAGATTAACTATTTTTATACCTCGCCTCATGCCCAGCTTTCTAATTATACCGATTTCGAAACCTAGGTTTAGAAATATCTCGACGGATGTTATGGAATAAGAAACAGTTCTCCTTTATCGGTCGTTATATTACTGAAAATGAATCCACCAAATTTGTGTAACTGATATAATTAGAAAACTGAGGTGAGGTATGAAGAAATTTATTTTTATTTATGTACAGAATTTTAATGTTTACACATCTTTCTGTGCCTAAAGTTTTATTTTCTTCTCCACTCATCTCTCTCCATCCAATCCATGTCCTCCAGTCCTCTTGCTCTCATTCTAGTTCTTATTTCCTGCATCCACGAGTTTCGAGGTCTTCCTCTCCTCCTTCTTCCAGGTGGACACCATTCCAATGTTTTCCTGGGTAGTCTTTCTTCTTGAATTCGTCGTACGTGCCCATACCAATTTAATTGCTTACACCGCATATAATCTACTATTGAATAACCAGTATTAATTTTTTCTCTTATGACAATATTTATTATTTTGTCCAATTTTGAACATCTTGCTGCTTTCCTCAAGAAATTCATTTCCAACGACATAAGTTTTTGTTCTAAGTTTTTGTTGAATTTCCAAACTTCAGCTCCATATGTGACAGTACTTCTCACTATTGAATTATATATTTGTAACTTATTTTTCCTAGTTATATGTCTGTTCCATAAGACTCCATTCATCATTGCTGTTATTGCTCTACCTTTATTTATTCTGTTCTTAATATCACTTTCTTGTTTATCCTCTTTATCTAATTTTACTCCCAGATACTCAAATTCTTAACATCCTCTAATAAACCCCTTTTCATCTTCTAATATCAAATCTTCGGTTTTGGCTCCACGTCCCATATAAAATGTTTTTCCTAAATTTATTTTCAAATCTCAATTATCGTATTCGTCCAATAATTTTCTGAACATAAACTCTATGTCTTCATATTCTTGAGCAATTATTATCTCGTCATCCGCAAATAACAGTGTATATATTGTATCTGTTGATTCATCTCCAATTGGTACTCCCATCCCTGAACATTTTTTTGCTCCAGTTTGACAGTGCTTTATGTATTAATATCTTAAATCATGTTGGTGATATGTACAACCTTGACGAAGGTCTTTTGTTACTTTAATTTCTTCTAATATATATTTTCCAATTTTAATTTTAGATACTGCATTTTTATACAAATTTTTGAAGAAATTTTTAAAGAATTTAAAGCTATTAAATCGGTAAAACACTATTTTATCGTGTCAGTTATTTAAATGTGGCGGACCGCAGTGAAAACGAAATCATAGATAACTGTTATTAGGTAGATATTATGTAGTTGTATATACATTTAAGTAGTTAGCCTATTGTTATTGTTTGTTTTCTCCAGTCCTTGTAGGCTAATGACTATTGTCAGACGCCACTGCATTGCCCCAGGTTTTCATTTCGACATTTCTGGTGTTTTCACCAAGCAAGTCGAACTTGTAGCTTACTTCTGAGGTTGGAGCGCCTGAATGGCGGGGCTACGCTGGCCCGATGATATGAGAGTTGGTGATGGTGGTAATGATGCGCCAGGAGAGTTATTAAACTAAACTTAATCTAATTAGGCATATATGATATTGATGATAATGATGTCCAGACCGTTTGAGCCTTAACATTTCCTGACATTTATCTTACAGGTGAGGAAATACCCCGAAAAAACCTCACCCAGGAAACGTGTACCGACCGGGGATCGAACACGAGCCCGCTGCGTAACAAGGCAACACGCTATCTTGAGACCACAGCGGTGGAATTATACATTTAAATGATTTATTTTAGTGCATTTTCTTCAGTTTCATTAAAAATATTAAATAAATCTAACCCGATGTTCCTATAGGATACGTTGCTAATTTAAGGGTAAATTTGAATCTTAAGACCTCTCTAATATTGAATTTTAACAACTTCAACATCAAATGATCGTTTGGCAGCTTACACAGTTTTATTCACTTTTGTTTTCGCTGATATGGACCCCTTTTGGGTCAGCATCGACCGCTGGGGATCGATACAGACAACTTTTGGAATGATTGGTCTAAAGCATAGTGATTTGGCGCAGTTCTACCGGATGCACGCTAGTAACTAACCAGCTAACTCACTGGCACTATTGAACCCGTAGGTTCATGGCCGCGCGGACATAAGCTCTCCATACGTCCCTATCCTGAGCTAATGTTTTCCAATCATCCCCTGTATAATCTACTTCCTTCAAATCATAGTTAATGTTACTCTCCCACCTCATTCTTCGTCTATCAACTGGGCGTTTTCCCTCTGGTTTTCCTACAAGAAGCTTACATGCACGTCTTTCATTCCCCATTCGTGCCACATGCCCTGTCCGTCGCAGACTACGAGACTTAACTGTTCTTATTATATCTGGCTTCCTATAAAGACCATGTAGTTCATTGTTATGTAGTCTCGGACGCACGCTTGTTCGAGTCCAAATGTAAAAAGAGACCTTCTTACGGAATATCGTCAGAGTATAAACACAGCTGCCCAATTATATTAATTCCGAGCTGAATTCTAGTTGTAGCCTACTATAAACAAACTTGCGTAAGGTAATACATTCGCCGACTCCACCTATTGAAGGAAATGTGATGCTACGTTTACTCTCCATATGACTGAATTGTGTGCAATAGATACTGTTCTCAGGCAATGCCCTATTTTACGGGAAATAAGACAAGACGTCATAAGATGATACCAATAACACTGGTCGACAAAAATGAACTTTTTTTCTTTCACAAAAATAAAAATGAGATTTTAGAAGTATTTCTGATCCTGAATTTAAATACCATTTCAGTTTTTTCCTAACAGGCAAGACTTTTCTGTGATATTCATTTACATTTTTTATAATTTTGTAATCTTTCATAAAATCCATCTAACTCTAACTCATTCTTACTTACCTACAAGGTGGTAGATAGTGATTTTCGGGCATATTTTGCATTTGGAACATCTCTCTTCTTGTTCCAACAGTAGTCAGCCAGCATATTAGAACTCCACTTGCTTTAGTACCTCTTTTCCATTGTGGAAATTTGCTGATTAAAAACGCTCACTGTGCTCATCAGAAACAGTCCTTAAATACAGCTTTAATAAAATCGCTACTTATAATATGAAGGTTCCTATGAAAGGCCAAAGAGAATGCTAACATCAATTTTAAAAAAGTAGCTGCCACAAAATCTGTGCCTGATGGAAAATTTCTGACTACATATCTGAATTCAGTATAAAAAAATGAACTAGATTCACTAATCAGATTTCTTGTGAAGAAAACCTTTTTTCTATTTCTTATTAATTTATGACGCAAATTATATATAGACGTACCTAATTAGAGTTTAACACTTTTTCCATTATGTCAATAGATGACCCTTACTTACCGGTACAATTTTATGAACTTGGAGATTGAATTTTGCTTGCCGGGAACTTTAAATTTCATGGATTTATATGTTCTCTTCTGACCGTACATCGTATCTCAAACTGTTAATTTTAAAGGTTTCTCTAAATGTTTTAAAAGTTTATTTTCTCTTCCGATTTTGTTATTAATTAGCAAACCATGAGCTGCAATTGTCGACTTTTCTGTTTCGCCATTTCTAATTTTTCTAAAGTATTTGTGGCAGTTCGGAAGATGGTTGTAACGGCAAAATTTCAACAGTTGGAATTTGACTGAAGATGAAGGCAAAATGGCATTTAAAACCGGTATCGTGAGAACACGGAATTTTATCAGGTGAGATGTAAAAACATTTTATCGAACTCATTTATAAAAATCATATTCGAAGTTCGTTATTAAACTATGTAGTAAATACCAGCTATTCAATCTGGAAACTAAAATAAAAACATAGTTACAACTGTAAATGAATTATTTTTTGTACTCATTAATATTAATCCAATAGGATTTAGTATTACGACCGTAAATGGATTACGTAAAATTTTAACAAATAGAATAATTTATTAAATTTTCAAAAGTTTTAAAGGGGATGTTTCAAGATTCGTATGTCCGTCGATATTGAGTTAAATTGTAATATCAGAAACTTTTCTTCTTCTTCTACTACAATGTTTAGGCTATGCAGCCTGTTCCGGCGAAGTTAAAAGTAGAGTCCATCTTCTGCGTGGTCGGCCAACATCTCTTGTTCCTCTGGGATTATACAGGAAGGTTCTTTTTGGTATTCTTTCGTTGTTCATTCTCATTAAGTGTTCTGTCCATTTCTTATTATTTTCGCTGATTTTATCTTCAATTTTATATATAATTAATTCTTCTCGTTTCATTCATTATTCTATCCGCTCTTGTGCATCCTTTCACATTACGTAAAAACAGCATTTCCGCAGTCTGTATCCTGCTTTTATCCCTTGATTTCATTATCCAATTTTCAGAAACTAGTTCAACTAATTAGAGTATAATTAATAACTGCTTTCACTATCGGCTGTTAGAAAAACGCTTCAATGTAGTCTGTCTGGAAAATATGATCACTCCAACTATATTCTACCTATCTACAATGTAGGGGTTTAACTTATTCTGTTTAGTTACGCTTATTTCCCTAAATATGCCATGAATTGTATACGGTTAATATACTGACCAATTGAGACTTCTAGTAGAGAACTACGGTGATACTAGGATGCAGAAGGTCGGTAAAGTTTCTTTAGAGGCCTCTTTATTTAGGCATAAGGATATTTTATGAGCCTGAAAATCTTCAGACTCGGGACCCACGACTTAAAGTCCCTCTCGGAGGACTTGCTTCTTGGATTTTCCACCCTAAAAATCCATCGACCTCTACCGGGTTTGAACCCGCGACCCTCGAGACCAGAGGCAAGGAATATAAATATTAATATAATATTATTACAGAAACGTTATTTTAACTTCATAACTTTATAGAGAAATCGCATGAACGTTTTTTTTTCAGCTTCTATTAACCTTGTCTTTTCTCTTGCACTCCATGGCTAGTGAAATTACACCCATCTTCAGTGTAGAAACAAGACTGCAAATATAAACAAGGCAGTTTTGCAGATTGTACTCCCAGTCAATAATCTTTTGTGAAATTATTATTTTTTCACGTTTTCTTAATGTTTTACAAACTTTATTATTATTATTATTATTATTATTATTATTATTATTATTATTATTATTATTATTATTATTATTACTATTATTATTATTACTACTATTATTATTGTTATTATTATTACTATTATTGTTATTATTATTATTACTATTATTATTATTATTATTACTATTATTGTTATTATTTATTATTATTATTATTATTATTATTATTATTATTAATATATGCGAGCGTGAATGATGTATTGTCTCGGAGGAGGCTCTGACATTGAGCTGATCACTCATTCGGGGAGGCATTCCATGTCCTGTGAGATCAAAAAATATGTATCCCTCTCCCGACAAGTCATACCTTTTTAAGGTCCGAGCGGCGTATACTATGTAAATGTAACTATAAAGTAAAGAAATAAAACTGCGTTAATGGAATGTATTTATTATTATTATTATTATTATTATTATTTATTTTGTTATTATTATTATTATTATTATTATTATTATTATTATTATTATTATTATTATTTATTATAAGATCCGAAGGGATATAATAGAGGATGTGAAGAATTTAAGTAGGTATGGGGAGTAAAAGTAGATAAAGAAGATAGACAAGAGAGAGACATTAAGAAAAAATAAACAAAGTTAGAGGAATAACAGTATTGTTAAATGGTGTCCTATGGATCAGACACATACTGTACATTTATCTAATATATAAAAATGAACGTTTGTTTTTTTTGTTTGTTTGTTTGTTCGTACTTTATGCGCGGTCATACCGTTGATCCGATTGCGATGGGGTTTCTGCAAAATGTTCAGGAGATTCCCGGGATGAACATAGGCTATAAGAGAGTTGTGAAACTCAACTCCTACGCCCTTAAAAATCACCCTTTGTAGTGAAAAACGTGAAAAAAGTATTTTTTGGCGCTTAATTGGCTTACGCTGCCTAAACTACAACAGATACACACAATTAATTTACACAGAATTGAATATCTCAATACTCTATAAAAAAAAGTCCGCGACAACTTATGTTTATCTTTTACGGATGATTCACAATAGCCAATTTTGTCTTTCTTTGATGCCAAGAAGAACGGGATAAGTAGATTGCCCCATCCGGTTTTGATGGGGCTTTTTGCAAAATGTTCAGGATTTTCCCGGGAAGGTTATAGGCTACAAGAGAATTTTAATGCTCAACCCCTTAACCCTTAAAAATCGCCCTTTGCAGTGAAAAGTAAAATAAAAGTGGCTTTTTGTACGCTTAAATGGCTTCAGCTGCCTAAACCATAACAAATACACAAAATTAATGTACACAGAATTGAATATCTCAAAAACTCTACAAAAAAGCCCGCGACAGCATATGTTTATCTTTTAGGGATAACTCACAATTACCATTTTTGCCTTTCATAGATGCCAAGAAGATCGGAATTAAGTACATTCCCTGGCAAGCAGAGCACCAGCACGAATAACTCGAAATAACGAATTTTGTCTTTCAGCTCATTAATGTCAAATACATCGGGATACGTAGATTCCCGGGACAATGCCGGGTAATCAGCACGGGATATCTAAAAAAATAATTATATAAATTTATAATTGTTATTCCTTTTACTTATTCAACTAAACGTAAAAACACATTATCATTTATTTAGGCGTAGCAACATACGCCGGGTATTAGCTAGAATATTAATAAAGATTAATATCTTTGCGCATCTTCAATAATTTTATCTAATATTATAGCAATCAATATTATATCTTTAGTTCTTAGTTACTAGGCAACAAAATGTATACTTAATATTCTAACAAAACACGCTATCAAAACATAAAATACAGGTTCAATAAAATTTAAAATACACTTTAATGATGATTGATAGCTATATTGCAGAATATAACAATGTTTGTTGATTTATAATCTTCTTTTTTTTTAAAAATAGCCCATATTTCTCTTTCACTGAATATATAAATTTTATCAAATATACGAAATACACAACATATACTAAAACACTCTGAACGTAGATAAAATATTGTAGACAACAGGTTTCAAATTTGGTTTTGTAACTCACTGCCCTCCCTTCAGTCGTGTTTTAACTTGAGCATCTCGTTAGTAAACCTCTGCTTTTGTAACTAGTCGTCTAAATTACACTGGTCAACATGATTTTTGTCTCATGTGTACCAAGAGTTGTACTTAATGTAGTTTTTACCATGTTTTCAAATATGTATTCGGATTTTCTCCATCACCCACAATTTTTTAATTTCAATTTCAATTAATGGATTTGAATAATTATTTTTTTAATAAACGTTTTTCGTCCATTTGTCCATTGTAAAATAAAACCAAATGAGCTAACTCAGGGGATTTCAGCTATGAAAAAGAGATATCAAGGCAAATTGAATCCTGATATGCTGACCGATTATTGTTGGACCATCATGAAAGATATGCTCCACAGGCGAAATATAGCAGAAAATCGTCATTTCTTACTTTCTAGGTGAGTCCAAATGTTCCAATATTGTGTAGTTTCAAATGTAGACAATATTAAAGTGTTTGCAATTAAAAATTCCTGTCTCTCTGAAACCTTGCGTGATGGAGAAAAACCGATATCATATTTGAATTGAGGAGAAAAAATAATATCAGAATCACATTTTTTCTTTCTGACACAAACAAAAGTTTATTTTTTGTTGCTCAGTGTAACTATTGTAGGCTATATAATACCTCATCAGTATACTTTCGACGAGAGTATGCTGTATACAATTTTAAGGAGAAACAAAAACTATAAATGTAAAAAAAAAAAAGGTTTTGAAGAAGACGTCTTAGTGAAAAGAGGCAGACTATGTGTTAATAATGAAGAGTTTTGAGTGAGGAAATCATTAGCTTGGATGCAGCTATTTAAAGTTCATTTACTAGAACGTTGGAGGAAAATCAGTTAAGGTGTAAAGGTTTTGACCTAGAATTAACATGAGGGAGTTAAATTAATACGTGAGCTACGTCACAGGTGTATCTGAGTTCAATGCGACACGAGGGAGTGCCGGGTTTATGACCCATAACCATTCTGTACACAACTGCTGGGGATTTGCCCTATCTGTTATATTGCAGCCATCCAGCTAGAGATCTGAATATACATTTTAGAAATGAGACATCAAGTTAAAGAAGGATCTATTTCTACATGATTTGAAAAATCAGTGTATAATTTCCGTCTGCAAAACACATGCTATTATATTACAGAACTCTTGTCGTCCCAGCTTATCTAAAAATATATTCAATTTATTTTTACACGCTTTATATTAGCTCGACCTGTATCTATCTATCTATGTAACGGAATTATTCAACGCAATTTTCACCCACTTAAAATAAGTGGATCGACTTGAAACTTTGTATACTTGTAAAGGACCCGTGACAATACAATAATTTCATATTTATTTTCTAAAATCCTGGCCAGAATCATCGGATAATCAAAAAAAAGTGTATTTGTATCTATGTAACGGAATCTTTGAACACGATTTTCACCCACTTAGAAACATTGGATCGACTTGAACCTTTGTATACTTGTAAAGGACCAGTGGCAATACAATAAGTTCATATTAATTTGTAAAATCCTGGCCAGAATCATCAGAAAATCAAAAACGTGTCTTTGTATCTATGTAATGGAATCGTTGAACACGATTTTCACCCACATAGAAATATTGGATGGACTTGAAACTTTGTATACTTGTGAAGGACCCGTGACAATACAATAATTTCATATTTTGTTTCTAAGATCCTGACCAGAATCATCAGAAAATAAAATAAATAATAGTTTTAGAAAACTAAAACAACATGCTTTATTAGAAAACCGAACTAAAAAACGAAAAAATAATAGTTTTAAAAAACTAAAACAACACGCTTTATTAGCAAACCGAATTAAAAAAATCAAAAATAATTTTAATTTCCAACAGGCTTGGGATAAAATTAAAGTGGTCAACAAAAAAATCATCTCCAACATGTATAGAATCAATCTAGAGTTATCGACTGCGATGGGCAGGACATGTTGCGCGTATGGGGAATGAAAGACGTGCATGGAAACTTCTTGTAGGAAAGCCAGAAGGAAAACGCCCAGTTGGTAGACCAAGAATGAGGTGGGAGAACAACATTAACTATGATTTGAGGGAAGTAGATTATACAGGGAATGATTGGAAAGCATTAGCTCAGGATAGGGATGTATGGAGAGCTTATGTCCGTGCGGGTTCGATAGTGCCAGTGAGTAAGTAAGTAAGTTATCAACAAAAAGAAAATAATTTTACCATCAAAAGCGTGGGGTGATCTATATCAATTAATATATTTGATAATAAACAGATATTGGTAAAAGTAAAGTCTCTAAGATGAAAATGTAAAAATCATAAAAAGCACCCCACGCTTTTGATGGTAAAATTTACATTATTTTTGTTGATAACTCTAGATTGATTCTACGCGTATATGTGTTGGAGATGTTTTTTTTATTGACCACTTTAATTTTACCCCAAGCGTGTTGGAAATTCAAATTATTTTTCATTTTTTTAGTTCCGTTTTGTAATAAAGCGTGTTGTTTTAGTTTTTTAAAACTATTATTTATTATTCTTCTTCTTACAATGATTAAACCTTATTGGTTCGTTCCGGCTCCAAGTATCATACTTGCTGTGTCCATCTGTTTCGTGGGCGTCATCGATCTCTTTTTTCTTTTCTCAGTTGATAGTTCAACTTTTCCTAGGCAATCTGTTCGTATCCATCTACAGACATGTTCATACCATTTTCTCCTATACTTACTTACTTACTTACTTACTCACTGGCACTATCGAACCCGTAGGTTCATGGCCGCACGGACATAAGCTCTCCATACATCCCTATCCTGAGCTAATGTTTTCCAATCATTCCCTGTATAATCTACTTCCCTCAAATCATAGTTAATGTTGTTCTCCCACCTCATTCTTGGTCTACCAACTGGGCGTCTTCCTTCTGGCTTTCCTACAAGAAGTTTCCATGCACGTCTTTCATTCCCATACGTGCAACATGTCCTGCCCATCGCAGTCTACGGGACTTAACTGTTCTTATTATATCTGGCTTCCTATAAAGACCATGTAGTTCATTGTTATGTAGTCTTCTCCATTCACCTGTCTGTTCATCTCTCTTTGGTCCAAAAATTTTCCTAAGAACTTTATTCTCAAATACTCGTAATCTCCTTTCCTCCCTTAAAGTAACAGTCCATGTTTCGCACCCATATAATATAACTGGTAGAACAATGGTTTTATATATTTTCAGCTTAACATTTTTTGAAAGGAGTTGGGACATCAAAAGTCTCTGCAATGCATAATAGCATGCATTTCCAGAATTAAGCCTATGTTTAATTTCTTTGTGCATCTCATTCCTATTTGTGATTATTGTTCCTAGGTATTTGAATTCAGCCAATTCCTCAAAATTTCCCTCATTTGTCATTAGCTGTCCTGTGTTTGAGCCTTTGGCATGGGTTCCCTGAAGTAGTCCCCGCCCGGAGAACCGAATGGGGGACTATTTGACCTCCGGAAAATTTTACCCCAGTAGAACCCATGTCCGCATTTCTTGACGGTTGTATTTTTACGGTGAAAGATCGTCACTCTTTCGACCAAGGTACTTATTTCGTCTGGCTTATCACCTTCGACCAGTCCGGCATGGGTAACCCTATCGGCAGCAATGCTACCGCCGGCATAGCTCTCAGGATCATTTAAGCACACAAGCCACTCCACCACGACAAGGTAAAGATACCATGGAGGGATTTTCTCCTATACCCTTGCATTTTATCTGTCAGACTGAATATTTGTAATTCTTTACGAATATCTTCACTTCGTTTTTTTTTTCTCCATTGAAGTATAACCTGTCACAAATCGTAAATATTTCATTCCTGCGTCTTCTATTCTTTTAATTGTCTGTTTATTTAGAGTTCATATTCTGACCCATACTATATTGCAGACACAGCCAAAACTTTATAAAATGTTAAATGTGTTTCTTTCCTTACTTTCTTTCCCAGTATTTTTTAAAGGATGCCACATAGATAATTAAATATTTGTAATTTATTATTTATGTCTTTTTTTCTATTATAGCCTAAAGATAGACCTATATAATTGGAATATTTTACTTGTTCTAGTGTTTTATCAATTAGTATAATTTTTGTTCTTACCACTTCTTTGCCACATTGGGCCATTATTTTAGTTTTTCTTAAAGAAATTTCTAGGCTGTAATCTTGAGCAATATTATTTCAATTGAAAATGGCTATTTTTTTTACAATTAAGTAAATATATTAAACTATATATATATATATATATATATATATATATATATCCACCGCTGTGGTCCCAAAGTAGCGTGCTGCCTTGTCACGCAGCGGGCCCGGGTTCGATTCCCGGTCGGGACAGGCTCCTGGGTGAGGTTTTTCGGTTTTTTCCTCACCTGTAAGACAAATGTCAGGAAGCTTAGGACCCAACGGTCCTTGAAAATCATCCGACCATCACCATCATCCTTACCATTATCATCACCATCCTTCACCGGTGTCGAAAGCAACCTACAATTTCCTAGTAAACCTGCAAAGCATAGCATGAAAATGCTATGATTGCAGTGAAAGACCTGCCCTCGGGCAGAATTACTATGGATGGATATATATATAATTACGGTATCAACACTACTGCATGGATCGGGACACTGGATCTTAACCAAAACCAGAAACGAAGAATATTAACTTCAGAAATCAGGTTTTCGAAAAGTGTGACTGGTTATAAAATAACAGATCGAAAACGAAATTAAGATGTATGAAGACAACTAAATATATTCAAACTATTAGATAGGATTGTACAATACATGAGTCGAATGGATGGACCACATCAATAGAATGGATAATAACAGAATCCCGAAACAGATTGTTCATTACAAACCACTAAATTTAATGACATCCTTGTGTCATTGAATAAAAAAGTTAGATTTTATGAAATGAAAATAACTAACTAACTAACTCACTGGCACTATCGAACCCTTATGTACACAAGCTCTCCACACGTCCTATCTAGAGCCGATATGCTTTCCAATCATCCCCTGTATAATCTACTTTCCTCAAATCATGGATAATGCTATTCTTCCACCTCATTCTTGGTTCACCAACTGGGCGTTTTCCCTCTGTTTTCCTACAAGAAGCTTCCATGCACCTGTTTCATTCCCCATTCGGGCCGCATGTCCTGTCCACCGTAGATTACGATACTTAACTGTTCTTATTATATCTGGCTTCTTATAAAGGTCATGTAGCTCGCTGTTAAATAGTCTTCTCCATTCACCTGTCTGTTCATCTCTCTTCGGTCCAAAAATGTCCCTAAGAAGATGAAATGAAAATAGTAAAAGCACAGTAATATGAGACATAATCAACTAACTAACTCACTGGCAGCATCGAACCTGTAGGTTCATTGCCGCACGGACATAAGCACTCCGTACATCTCTATCCCGAGCTAATGTTTTTCGATCATCCCCTGTACAATCTACTTCCCTCAAATCATGCAAAATGTTATTCTTTCAACTTATTATTGGTCTACCAACTGGGCATTTTCCCTCTGGTTTTCCTACAAGAAGCTTCCATGCACCTCTTTCATCCCCCGTATGAGACATAATTATTAGATGTTTTTAAACAGAGGTTTATAATCATTTAACTGTGTTCTTATGATTGGAACGGGTAGCACAGTTGGAAAAAGAAGGGGAAAAAATAGTTGTGCAGGGAGTGAGGCGCGTTTTCTCGCTTGCGTAATTACATTATAATACCTCTCCCAGTGCACTCGCACGTGTTTTATTTCTCTGGACTTTAAAACATTTCAAACTCTGGAATGCGTAAAATACCTCAACTCTACACAACCTGTTTTTAAATACAAATAACATGTTATTCTTACTGAGTTCATTTTCTACGTCTACACAAAATCCTAAATTCTATTAATTTACAAGCATTGTTTAAAATACTATACACCTTTGTTTTATTATTATTATTAAAGAAAGTTATTGGCATATTAAATGCTATTTTAAGGAGTAAGCATATAATCAGAAGCATTAAATTACTAATATATAATACAAATGTGAAGATTATTTTATTATATGGTGCGGACACATGGACGTTGAAACAAAAACACAAAAATAAATTATTAGTCACAGAAATTGACTTTTTTAAGAAGATCGGCAAGAATATAAAAATTAGATAAAATAAAAAAAATACAATAAGAGAAGATGGTTCGAACAATTTTAACAACCATAGCTTTCATAAACCGGAACGAGCCAACAGGCTAAGTCCCTGGATGATGATGATGATGATGATGATGATAAGAAATAATGAATGTAGAAAAGGATATTGTACAAGAGATTGAAGAAATCCAACTAAGATGGTATGGACATACAATGAGAAGAAGGGACACAGAAACAAACAAAGAAGTACTGAAATGGTTTCCTCCTGGAAAAGGGAAACGTGGTAGACCAAATCCAACGTGGATAAACGGAATTCAAGACAACATGGACAAGAGAAATATGACAGAAGCAGACACGCAAGACCGGGAAGTGTGGAAGAAAAAAAATTGTACATTTTGGTGGAGGATACCTGTGTAAATAACATAAACAATCCTAAATAAAAAAGAGTATTATTATTATTATTATTATTATTATTATTATTATTATTATTATTATTATTATTATTATTATTATTATTATTAACATAAAAGATGCATCATCCGGATCCTGAGCAGTCTTTCATCTTTGATGTTAAGGAAATTAGAAATAGAATAAAAGAAAATGGTGATTACAGATAAATTATAATAAAACAGAATATCTTCCATTGGATACAACAGATGAGTTAAAATGTAATTCAAGAAGAATATGTAATGTTAAAAACTTTAAATATTTAGGTTATATTTTAGATAAAAATGAGAATTCAACTACATAAATTGAAAGGAGAATAACTGGTGGAAGAAGAACCATTGGTATGTTGACTTCAGTGCTTTGGAACAGAAACATATATATAACAAAATAAACTATATTTCAAGTTTTATTACAAAGCATTTTGTTATATGGGTCCGATACCTGGACTGTAAGTAGTAAACGAGCCAAGAAACTCTTAGCAGTAGAAATGGATTTTTGAAGGCAATCGACGAGAATTTCAATCTTAGAACAGAAACTTATGTTGGAATGCAGGCTTTCACGGCCGGTAATCATGGTAGTAAAAGATTCCGGGCTATGTGGCCGTGGTCTATAACTGGCGTTTCTTCCATACGTTTCTCCCTCAACTGCTGAGGGCATCTTCAGTGGCGAGCGCTAGAAGCTGTTGTTTCCCTGTCGTAGACTGCGAATGAATTCATTCGCAGTCTACGACAAGGAAACAACAGCTTCTAGCGCTCGCCACTGAAGATGCCCTCAGCAGTTGAGGGAGAAACGTATGGAAGAAACGCCAGTTATAGACCACGGCCACATAGCCCGGAATCTTTTATACCAAAAAACTTATGTTGATTGAAATGGATTTCTTGAGAAGAGTTGCAGGATGTTCAAAATTGGAAAAGATAAGAAATAAAGTCATAAGAGAAAAAATAAATATTAAATATTATAATAGTACATTATATTATATTATGTTAGCAATCGATTTGCTATAGGCATGTACGACAAATGCAAGAAGAACATTGGATTGATTCCTACCTGGAAGAAGATAGAAAGGAAGACGTCGAAGCTCCTGGATGTAAGAAATAAGAACTGGAATAAGAACAGAGGACTGGAAGATATGGAGGGATGGATAGAGACAAGTGGAGAAAGAAAATAAAACTTTAGGCACAGAAATATGTGTAAATACTGAAAATGTGTGTATAAACAAATAAAATATTAGTGCAATTTAGCAGAGTGGTTTCGTATACAAATAGCTTGAGCAACAAAATTATACTATCATAACTTTATCGGTTATTGTTCTGCAGGAAATTTTGGTTGCCAGGAAAGTTACTAGCAATTTGGTCAGTTAAGTGGAGAGATATGGATCAGATGATAGCGTAAAATGCGGGTAATACCGGCATTCTTACGAAAAAGTTACTATATTACGTGTCTCGTGTAAAAATAGAGATGTTGCACTTCTGCTTTGCTCTAATCTTATTATATTATCTCACTTTATAGACAGTTGAATTGCATAGAGCGTGTAATTCAATGCTAAAGATTAATGGCCATCTCTTGTAGGCTTGTAAAACTGAATGTTAGCAAGTAATTCAATAAAAACTTGTACTTTGTCCACTTTATTACTAACATGGTGTACTGAAAGACATATTACTTGATGAGACTTCATTACGTCCACTAATTTCACAGAGAATAAATAAAAATCGGGTTAGAAAGCGCATCAAAGATATCCAACTATAGCACATGCTTCTAATAGTAATATAATAATAATAATAATAATAATAATAATAATAATAATAATAATAATAAATGAATGGAGGAGACTACATAACAATGAACTACATTGTCTCTTTAGGAAGCCAGATATAATAAGAACAGTTATGTCTCGTAGACTGCGATGGGAAGGACATGTTGCGCATATGGGGAATGAAAAACGTGCATGGAAGCTTCTTGTAGGAAAGTCAGAGGAAAAACGCCCAGTTGGCAGACCAAGAATGAGGTGGGAGAATAACGTTAACTATGATTTGAGGGAAGTAGATTAGACAGGGAATGATTGGAAAGCATTAGCTCAGGATAGGGATGTATGGAGAGCTTATGTCCGCGCGGCCATGTTCGATAGTGCCAATGAGTAAGTAATAATAATAATAATAATAATAATAATAATAATAATAATAATAATAATAATAATAATGGAAACCAAATTTGGAAACATTAAAAGAGTTTCACAATTTAAATATATTGGTGAAATAAGGGGCAGATCGTAGCGTTAGTGGTTAAGGCACTACACTACAAGCCGGAAGGTCGAGGGTTCGAGTCCCGGTGGAGTCAGAATTTTTTTAACTGATCCAAATCTTCTGGCGGCTCTATGGTCCTGGGGTCGACTCAGCCTCTAACGGAAATGAGTACCAGACGCTTGTTCTGGGGGTAAAAACGGCCGTCACGCAGGGCTGACAACCCAGCTGACATCAAGTGCCGATTGTCCAGAAAAGTGGTAGCCTTAACCTCCTACTACCCCAAGGGCCTCCTGAGGCCTGTAGTGGGATCACTTTATCTTTGGTGAAGTAATTCAGGAAAATGGAATCCAAACTAAAGCCAACAAAAGTAGACGCCAAAAAATCTAAACAGCATTTCGACTTATTCACATTTATAATAAAAAAATGCATAACTTTACATACAAAATTAAAACACTATAACACTGTAATTAAACCAGTGTGCCTCTATGGAGCAGAAACATTAATTTTGAACAAAAAAAAAATACATCGAAAATATAGTGAACAAAAAATAATGCAAAATTATAACAAAAAATCTAGGTCCTCAAGTCACAGGTGAACGTTTTTGCTCAAAGTAAAAAGGAAATAAAATTATATCATCATCATCATCATCATGAACAAATTCGTTTTAGGCTATGTGGCCTGTATGGTAAACATAGCGAATATGGTCTTTATCTTTCCACCGATGTTTTGGTCTTCCTTGGTCCCTATGTCCAGTTGGGGTATATTGGAATGCCAATTTTCGAAGTCTATTTCTTGCCATTCTCCTCAGATGATTTTTCCATTCTTGTTGGTATCTTTGTATATCTTCATTTAAACTTGTTACTCCAAGTTTTCCTCTGATAATAAGTAGTGTTCCTTTGGTGATCCAGTCTATTAACTCCTAACAATGATCGTAAGAAGCGCATTTGGCTTACTTGAAGTTTATGAGAGTTTCTTTTATTTAAAATCCAAATTTCACTTCCGTATTTTAGAGCAGCTTTTGATGTGATGTTATGTAATCTTAGTTTTGTCTCTGTCCTCATCTGTTTACCAAAAAAGTAAATAAAATGATATACAAGCATTCATAGTGATATAAAACGAAGGTCAAAATTTTATGGGCATATTAAACGAATGGACTCAAATAGATTTTTAAAACAAATATTTGAATTCCACGAAAATAAAATGTATTGGTGAAGTAAAAAAGGAATTAAAATCGGCAGGAATTATTCAAGAAGATATCATAAACAGGAATTAAGGTACTCAATAGACAGCTTGACCAAGAGGACAAACCAAAATAAATAAATAAAACCGGGAACATCATGGACAGAAAAAAGAAAGAAAGCCCATAGTAATACAAATGAGGGACATATGGATTAAAAGGGAATGCATCTAAGTACTTTGCGTAGTCCTAAATGGATTCATTCGCAATAAAAATAATAATAATAATGGATCCGAAACTTGTGCAGTAATTAGACAAGCCAACAAACTGTTAGCTGCAGAAATGGATTTTTGGAAGCGATCGATAAGAATGTCAAGACGGGATAAATTCAGAAACTCATAATAAGGGATATTATGCAGGTTGAAAAAAACATTAGAAAACAGAAGAAAAACGTTTGGAATGGTATGGACACCTCGCAAGAATAGAAGAAGAAAGAATTCCAAAGATGATCCCTGATTGGAAAGCTAATGGAAGAAGTGGAAGAGGTAGACCAAGTGAAAGTTGGATAGATAGAGTGAGGAGAAGTATGGAAGCTAGATATTTGAGGGAAGAAGATGCTTCAGACACAAACCTCTGGCGACAAATCACTTTTGATTGAAGGAGAACCACTAATATAAAAATAATAATAATAATAATAACAATAATAATTATTTATTTCAATGGAAATGGAAGAAGTGGAAGAGGTAGACCAAGTGAAAGTTGGATAGATAGAGTGAGGAGAAGTATGGAAGCTAGATATTTGAGGGAAGAAGATGCTTCAGACACAAACCTCTGGCGACAAATCACTTTTGATTGAAGGAGAACCACTAATATAAAAATAATAATAATAACAATAATAATTATTTATTTCAATGGAAATATATGTATTATACAATTGAAAGATGACAATGTGGCAACTGAAGAAGAAACTGATATAAATAAAGAATGGGAGGCTATAAGAGATGCTATTAAATTGTCAGCATCAGAAAGCATTGGTTGTTTAAAAAAGAGGCAAAACAAGAAATGGTTTGATGAGGAATGTGCCGACATTGTAAAGAAAAGAAAGCTAGCAAAAATGAAATGGTTACATGAGCCAAATGAGGTAAATTTAGAGCAATTGGGTAGTGTTAGACGGGAAACCACCAAGTTACTAAAGAGTAAAAGGAGGGAATATTTGAGAGAGAAGATTAATGATCTTGAAATGAATGCAAAAAATAGGAACATTAGAGAATTATATCAGGGAATTAGTATAGAGAAGAAAGGGTTTCAGGCTAGAACAAACATAATTCGGAATGATAATGGGGATATGATTGCAGACTCCAGGAGTATATTAAATAGATGGAAAAGTTACTTTAATCACCTATTAAATGTACATACAGAACAGGACATTGAGAAGGATAAGTTACAGACAGCAGAAATGCTAGTCGCAGAGCCAAGTGCATTAGAGGTTGAAATGGCGATAGATAAATTGAAGATGTATAAAGCATCAGGTTCAGATGAGATCCCAGCAGAACTGATAAAATCAGGGGGAGAAAAATTGATGGACAAGATACGCTGGTTGCTTAGTATGATTTGGGAAAAAGAAGCTCTTCCAGATGAATGGAAAGAATCAATTATCGTACCAATTTATAAGAAAGGAGATAAAACTGATTGCAACAACTACAGGGTCATCTCATTACTTTCAACTTCGTACAAAATTCTAACAAATATATTAGTAAGTAGACTTACTCCCTATATTGATGACATTCTAGGAGATCATCAATGTGCATTTAGAAGAAACAGGTACAACAGATCAGATTGTTAGTATAAGACAGATTTTAGAAAACAAATGGGAATATAATGGTACTGAACATCAACTATATGTAGACTTCAAAAAAGCATATGATTCAATTAAGAGGGAGAAGTTATATAGTATCCTGCTGGAGTTCGAAATTCCTAAAAAGTTGGTTAGACTTATACGAATGTGTCTAAATGGCTCAAAGAGTAGGATGCGTGTAGGCAAACAGTTTTCAGACACTTTTGAAATCCAGAATGGGTTGAAGCAAGGAGATGCACTATCTCCACTACTATTTAGTTTTGTACTAGAGCATGCCATTAAATCTTTAGAGAATGAGGAAGGCTTACAACTCAATGGTATTAATAAGCTGTTAGTTTATGCTGATGATGTAGTACTACTGGCCGATAGCGAGGAGATACTAAAGGCCAACACGCACACACTATTGAGTAACACTAAGAAATTAGGACTGGAAGTAAATATCAGTAAAACTAAATATATGGTCACACGTAGAAATTCAGTATATAATGGAAATGGACAGCTAATGACAAATGAGGGAAATTTTGAGGAAGTGGCTGAATTCAAATACCTAGGAACAATAATCACAAATAGGAATGAGATGCACAAAGAAATTAAACATAGGCTCAATTCTGGAAATGCATGCTATTATGCATTGCAGAGACTTTTGATGTCCCAACTCCTTTCAAAAAACGTTAAGCTGAAAATATATAAAACTATTATTCTACCAGTTATATTATATGGGTGCGAAACATGGACTCTTACTTTAAGGGAGGAAAGGAGATTACGAGTATTTGAGAATAAAGTTCTTAGGAAAATTTTTGGACCAAAGAGAGATGAACAGACAGGTGAATGGAGAAGACTACATAACAATGAACTACATGGTCTTTATAGGAAGCCAGATATAATAAGAACAGTTAAGTCTCGTAGACTGCGATGGGCAGGACATGTTGCACGTATGGGGAATGAAAGACGTGCATGGAAGCTTCTTGTAGGAAAGCCAGAGGGAAAACGCCCAGTTGGTAGACCAAGAATGAGGTGGGAGAACAACATTAACTATGATTTGAGGGAAGTAGATTATACAGGGAATGATTGGAAAGCATTAGCTCGGGATAGGGATGTATGGAGAGCTTATGTCCGTGCGGCCATGAACCTACGGGTTCGATAGTGCCAGTGAGTAAGTAAGTAAGTAGGCCTATACAATTGAAATGGACAGTTAATGACAAATGATAAACATTTTGAATAAGCGATTGATTTCTAATACCTAGGAACATTAATTACAAATTGGAATGAGATGCACAAATAAATTAAAATAGAAATTCAATTCTGGAAAAGCATGCTATTATGCATTACAGGGACTCTTCTCGTCCCAACGTCTTTCAAAAACGATAAACTGATAATATATAAAACTGTTATCCTCCCAGTTATATGTTTGTGAAACATAGATTCTTACTTTAAGGGAGGAGAAAACATTACGAGTATTTGAGAATAAAGTTCTTAGGAAAATTTTTGGACCAAAGAGGGATGGATAGACAGGCGAATGGAGAAGATTACAAAACAGTGATCTATATTATCTTTATAGGAAGGTAGAAATAATCCATCCATTCACCCTTAGTAATTCTGCTCGAGGGCAGGTCTTTCACTGCAATCATAGCATTTCCATGCTATGTTTTGCAGCTTTACTAGGGAATTATAGGTGTGGTAGCTTTCCGTTGCTTTCCAAACCGGTGAAGGATGATAATGATAAGGATGATGGCCGGATGATTTTCGAGGACCGTTGGGCCCTAAGCTTACTGACATTTGGTGAGAAAAAAACCCGAAAAAAACCTCACCCAGGAGCCTGTCCCGACCGGGAATCGAACCCGGGCCCGATGCATGGCATGGCAGCGCGCTACCGCGAGACCACAGCGGTGGACGTAGAAATAATAAGAGAAGTTAAGTCTCGTAGACTAAAATGGGCAGGACGTGTGGCAAGAATGGGGGTGATACTGAATAGAATAATTTAGCATGTAAAGTGATTATAAATATAAAATTTTTTTTTCGGTAACAAATGTAACAAAGCAGGTTTTAAAAATAATGGAATGGTACCGTGGATCAAATGTATGATTATAATTCATAACACGCACAAGTTTTATTGAAATTTATTTTGACACATTTTAAAACACGGTTATATAAATAAATCGGATGTTTGAGCTGGCGTGACATTGCGAATGCAACAAATAAAGTACATGTTTATGTATCCAGTGTAGCCAACACAACAGTGTAACGTATCAGATCTCGCTAAAGGTAACACGCACTCTGGTAATAATTGTTTTCTTAGACTTTCCACATGTTATTATGATAGCTGCAATTTACAGAAAATACATAGAATCAGCAGAAGAAATTGCTAGCTTACACGCATCTAACACCTCCAGAATTCTAATATATTCGCTTCCATTTCAACCCTCATTACATTTCGAATCCAAATTGCATAGGACTACTATCATATCCTGGCTTTTTCGCCCATTTTCCTCTCTTTTAAGATGTAAGTTTTATTCACTAGGGGACACGCCGTAGCATAGTTGGTTATGCTAAAACTATACAAAGTATATTTGAAAAGAAAAATATACGCCTAGACTGGGGTTTGAACCCAGGACCTTTGACTCTCTATGTCAATGCTCTTACATCTGAGCTACCTAGGCATCCAATCTAAACGCGTATTTTTCTCTTACACGTAGTTGATTTCCTAACCCCATGCTACGAGCCGTTGCTACGATATTTGCAAATGGCGGCTTCTTTATTAAGAAGACTTTTTATTGAGAAATTAAGCATTACTTATAAAGCCAGTAGTGCTTCTTTCAATGTTATTATTATTCGTTTTTAAACATCTTAATGATGGACAAATTATATTTGAAAATAAAAATATACCCCAGTCTAGGCGTATATTTTTCGTTTTAAATATAATTTGTCCATCATTAAGATGTTTAAAAACGAATAATATTAACATTCAATACTATACAAACCGGAAGGTTGAGGAGTCCTGGTGGGATCAAGATTTTTAAACTGGCCTAAACTTTTGGTGGCACATGGTTCTAGGATCGACTTAGACTCTAACGGAAATTAATACCAGACGCTTGCTCCGGGGGTAAAGGCGACCGTCACGCACGGCTGACAATCCAGCTGACATCAAGTGCCGATTGTCTAAAAAAAGTGGGGGCGTTAAACTTAGTTTTGTTCGTACATCTTCATTTCCGATCTGCTATTGTATAGGCAGGCGCACTCCACAAAAACCTCATTTCTGAAGATTCTATTCTTTGTTTCTGGTTTTTTGGTAAAGACACAGTGTTCCGTTCCATTTATAAAACTGTATAAATGTATCCATTCTAGTTCCCTTGAGACTTGTTTTCTGGTGCCACACAGATAATTAAATTTATTTATTTTGTTTGCAATGTCTTCATTTTTTATGTATGTCACATTATATCCCAGGTAATTAAAATTGCTCACATGTTCTATTATTTTATTCTCTAATGAGATTTTTAGTCTTAGTGCTTCATACTCTCGAATAGCTAATACTTTTGTTTTTGGAGTACATATTTTCAAGTTATTATTATTATTATTATTATTATTATTATTATTATTATTATTATTATTATTATATTATTATTATTATTATTATTATTTTGAAGAACGATAATCATAAATAGGAATGAAGTGAAAAATGATATTAAACATAAGCTCAATTCTGGAAATGCAAGTAATTATGCATTACACGAAATATTGTCCCAACTTCTTTAAAAAAACGTTAAACTGAAAATATGTAAAACTGTTATTCTCAGAAATAATATATGGATGAGAAACATGGACTCTTACTTTAATGGAGGAAAAGTGATTACCAGTACTTGAGAATAAAGTTCTTAGAAAAAAATTGGATCAAAGAGACATGTGAATGGAGGAGACTTCATAACAGTGAGCTACATGATATTTATAGGAAACCAGATGTAATAATAACAGTTAAGTCTCGTAGATTACGGTGGGCAGGACATGTGGAACGAATGGGGAATGAAAGAGGTGCATGGTATCCTCTTGTAGGAAAACCAGAAGGAAAACGCCCAGTTGGTAGACGAAGAATGAGGTGAAATAATATTAACCATGATTTGAGGGAAGTCGATTATACAGGGGAGATTGGAAAACATTAGCTCAGTATAGGGATGCATGGAAAACTTATTTCCGCGCAGCCATGAACCTACGTGCTCGATTGTGCCAGCGAGTTAATTATTATTATTATTATTATTATTATTATTATTATTATTATTATTATTATTATTATTATTATTATTATTGATTGCTTTAAGACGTATGGGAATTAAGACTATAATAATTAAAGCTATACAAAATTTATATGACAATTGCATATCTAAAATTAAAATTGGCAGTAAATTGTCACATGGTTTCACGATAAATAAAGGTCTTCGTCAAGGTTGTTGTCTATCACCAACTCTGTTTAAAATATATGTACATGAAATATTAAAGAATTGGAGGAAAAAATGTTCAAGCATGGGAATTCCTATTTAAAACAACAAAACTTTATTCAATTTACATTTTGCAGATGATCAATTGTTAATTGCACAAGATTATGAAGATTTAAAATATATGACTAGAAAATTAATAGAAGAATATGGGGATTAAATTTGAACATGAAAAAATCAAAATATTTATCAATTGGTGAACCAGAACAAAATTTAATTTTGGAGTCTGGAGAAACAATAAAATCTTTTAGTGAGATCACATATTTAGGAATTAAAATAAATAAAAATGGGAGTTATTAAGAGGAAATAAGAAATAGAAATAATAAAGGAAAATTTGCAATTGCTTGCCTCAATGGAATATTGTGGGATAAAAATATAAGTAATTAAAATAAAATGAATATATATCATACAATTGTTAAAAGCATCATTACTTATGGAGCAGAACTTTGGTCATTAACAACAAAAACAAATAAGTATCTTTTGGCAACGGAAATGGATTTTATACGATGGGCAGCAAGAATTTCAAGAAGAGAAAAAATTAGGAACTCAGTTATAAGGAAGAAAATGAAGATTGAAGACACTATTTCCGATTGAGGGTCTTTCCACTTTTCAGCGGTTACCCTTTTACCAGCCGGCTGCTGGCCCTTCACATCCACATGTGTGAATCACAGAGGTAGATGATCAACAGCCAGTGTAGGGGTGACATGTGGTTAGCATGTCGAGTCCCCCAGCCGTTATAGCTGGTTCCTCAAACTGGAGCCGCTACTTATTGTAGCTACCCAATTGCCTCACGATGCTGGGTGGGCACCGGTCCCATACTGGCCGAAATACCATGAGAAAATTTCTTCCCCCATGGAGACTCGAACCAGCGCAAGTCCCGTAGCTCTGCGCCAAGGCTTCCTACCTTAACCGCTCGGCTACGGCGCGGGACTGAAGACACTATTTTAGATTATATTAAAACTCAGCAATTAAGATGGTACGGACATGTCCAGCGAATGGAAGAGGACCGACTACCAAAATCTCTTTTGGAATGGAAACCTGAGGGAAGACGAGGCAGAGGAAGACCTAAAACCTCCTGGAGTCAGGGAATATGTTTTTACATGAAGGAGAAACATCCACAACCAGGAGATTGGATGGACCGACAAAATTGGCTATTAGGAATCGGACGATGTCAAAGACATTAATCAACCGATGATCTATCTGTCTATCTATTATTATTATTATTATTATTATTATTATTATTATTATTATTATTATTATTATTATTAGTGCATTCATTTTGACATTTTTAATTTACATCATTTTTCCACAGTGGATGAATGACCGTTACCTGTGTAGTTGATGTGTCCGCAAATGTATCCACCTCTAATCATTTTGCCTCCTATAGCGATTAAAACACCGGTGAATTATTAGCGCTATTTGATTCAATAATTGCTTTGCCACAAATACCGTACTATGAGTTTCTATGTGGTCATAGTGAGAGCGGTCGATAAAAGCAGCATTTTTGAGCAGAAATGTGATGTCGGTCTGTTTTAACAGCCCTGAGCGGGGGCGTGAGAACATATTTTATGTGGTGTCGGCTGCTACATTTACTAGAGCACAGTTGAACACAGGAAAGAGTACGTACACCAGGCATGCATATAAATCTGGATTCCTGCGCACGAATCTTAGGACAAAACTTCCACCCCAGTCGGACTTTTTACCACTTTTTTATACATAAATTTTTTCATATCGCATGGAAAATTTATTTTTCTTATATTAGAGGCACAATAATAATAATAATAATAATAATAATAATAATAATAATAATAATAATAATAATAATAATAATAATAATAATAATAATAATAATAATAATAATAAAAATAATAATAATAATAATAATGATAATGATAATGATAATAATAATAACAATAATAAAAAGTGTTAGGTCCACAAGTCATAGATGAAGCATTTAGACTCAGAAGTAAAAAGGAAATAAAAATATATACAGACATTCATAGTGATATTAGAAAACGAAGGTTAAAATGTTATGGCCATATTATACGAATGAACTCAAATAGGATTACAAAACAGATAATGGAATTGTATGAAAACAGAAGTAAAGCTCCAGTGGATACTATGAAGTGGACTGATGAAGTAAAAAAGGATTTAATATTGGCAGGAATTACTAAAGATGTCCCAAACAGAGATATATTTAGAATTACGGTGAATAAGTGGCAAGTTGACCAAGAGGACAAAAAAAATAAATAAATAAAATAAACTGGAACAACTTTGACAGATTATAGAAAACAAGCTCATAGCAAAAGAATGAAAGAAATTTGGGCTCAAAGGAAACGCCTCTAAGTACTTTGCGTAGTCCTACATACGCTCATCCGCAATAAAAAAAATAACAATAATAACTTTAATAATATGTGACTCAAGGGAACTATGAAGGAGGCACTTTTAAAGTTTTATAAAACAAAGACGGGTCCAACACTACTACAAGGGTTGGAACACTGGATCTTAAACAAAAACCAGTAACGAAGAATGGAAACTTCAGAAATGAGGTTCTTGAGGGGTGAGGTTGGCTGTACAATAGCAGATCGAAAACGAAGTGACTAGGACGAACGGAACTAAATATATTCAAGTTATTAGATAGGATTGCACAATACAAAGACACACGCTTAACAATCAGACTCTCGAAACAGATTCTTCACTACAGACCACTAGGACGAAGAAATGTAGGAAGACCCAGTAAAAGATGGACAGGCCAATTCTAACATGATATCCGAACAAACCTTAAGGTCTAATCCTTAATGCTCATATTGATCACGAACAATAATAATAATAATAATAATAATAATAATAATAATAATAATAATAATAGTAATAATAATAATAATAATCCATCCATCCATAATAATTCTGTCCGAGGGCAGGTCTTTCACTAAAATCATAGCATTTTCATGCTATGATTTGCAGCTTTATTAGGGAATTATAGGTGTGGTAGCTTCCCGTTGCTTTCCACACCGGTGAAGGATGATGATGATAATGATAAGGATGATGATGATGGCCGGATGATTTACGGGTACCGTTGGGCCCTAAGCTTCCTGACCTTTATTTTACAGGTGAGGAAAAACCCCGAAAAAACCTCACCTAGGAGCCTGTCCCTACCGGGAATCGAATCCGGGCCCGCCGCGTGACAAGGCAGCACGCTACCTCGAGACCACAGCCGTGGACTAATAATAATAATAATAATAATAATAATAATAATAATAATAATAATAATATAATAATATCCATCCATCCATAGTAATTCTGCCCGAGGGCATGTCTTTAACTGCAATATATTTTTGCAGTTTTTGAGATTTCGAAATTTTTTACATTTTTTGAAAAAAAAAACACAAGGATGATGATGATAATGATAAGGATGATGATGATGGCCGGATAATTTTCGGGGACCGTTGGGCCCTAAGCTTCCTGAAACTGGAGAAAGCTATAATTGTGGGAATGGTTCACAAAATTATATATTATACGAAGACAAGGAGCTTATAGTATTCTATACAGATCTTGGATTTACCTGGTCACGTAATGCATTAAGTTACAGATGTGGTAAGTTTTTATTAATGTTTATGAGTTTATAAGAAAACTAGCAAATACCCGGCTTAAATACTATATTAAATATTACAGGTTAATTAAATTGTATGGTATACACTGAGAAGAACCAAACCTGGAAATATAGCAGTTGCTAATAAATTTTTATATTCGAATTACAGGTAAACCCCCCACTTTTAATGGTCGAATTTAGTTGATTTTTCGATAATATGTACCTCTGTTTATTTTATTAGAATATATTAATTTCTTTGTAAAACATCGAAAAATTAGACCGCTAGAACGATTTTTAAATTTTCGTTTCATGTGAACTCCTACACCTTATGTCTTAGAGCATAATAGATAGCAATGAAAATTATACACGTATGTGTCAACTTTCATAGTGATCTCAGATATACTAACATCTTATCGGTAGACCGAAAACGAGATGGATTCAACTTTTTGAATGAGAATCTATGAGCCCGGAACTAGCCACATGGGCTTTGTTATGAATACATAGTCTTTTATATAGATTTTTTTTATTGTTTTATAGATTATTTTAATTATTCAAGCAAAGTCTTTTGAAATAGAGTTTAGACATTCAAAGTCTGTTGAGATAGAGTTTAGACATGATATAGTTCAGAGCAAAGTTTTGCATAGCTAACTGTAAACATCCCTACATTTAGATTATTGGAATGTTAGTGAGTACAGTTAGGGTAACTAGAGGTCAAATTGAGTATATAACACTTGAGAAGTGAGGGTCTCGTGTCTGTCTGTCTGTGTGTGTAAACTGCTGAAGGGTATTTTTCTTAATATGTAGTCCGTACTTTTTGTAAAAAGAATCAATTACCTTAACTATTTTGATAGAATTCTAAACAATGTAGACTGTTTTAATACGATATTTTCAAAAGGGGATATAACATTTTTAAACATGTAGATTAGGGTAGATTTATAACTTCCACAACTCCCACTCTCTCAAACCCCAGAATGTACTGTAGTTTTTAATATAGGCTTAGATTAGTTATTTAGGGCTAGAATACTTAGGGATTCTAATTATTTATACCTTAGTAATAAAATAGTTTAAAATAAGACTTCTTTTGTTTATTTCAACACATGTATAACTGTACATCCTCATACTAACGCTCGGCTAGATAAACGCTACCAGATTTTCCAAGTCCCGAAGGTCCTTTAAGCCTAAGAAATCCAGTTGGGTTTATAATAGGCTTAACCCGTGATTGTTGATGATGATATCCCTAAGAATGATATTTAAAATCAGGACAACTTCTACTAACCACCACAGTGTATGTGAGGGGGGGGGGCGCATTGTGATTATGTTTCAGGCTAAGAAACACATTT
The DNA here is from genome assembly GCA_030220185.1 of Diploptera punctata. NCBI lineage: Eukaryota > Metazoa > Arthropoda > Insecta > Blattodea > Blaberidae > Diploptera > Diploptera punctata. The sequence goes on from JASPKZ010000797.1 coordinate 228,892, forward strand.
ATACACGATATTGTTTAACATAAAGCACTTTGTATGCTGTTTAATGAGATTTCACGAAACGTGTTGACAGTGTAGGTGCAGTCTGTGTTAATTTTCCTGACTGGAAATTGAGTTACTCTTAATTGAGGTAGGTGTATTTACCATATATGTAAAAACTCCCCTTAACAAATATGAACTTCAGGAATGCTGTGATATTCCAGCCTACCCCTTAACATTAGCAGCTTTGTGGAAAATTACGTTTGGCCAACATGAGTACAGAATGTCCACTAACTAAGTCCGTAGGAGAATTTAATGCTTTAGACAACAAGAATTCAAAAACAAAGTTCACTCTAACAAGCAAATCATTTCAGAATATGTTTTCAGGATAATATTAACTTCAGTTTTATTGCTAAATTAGAATCACATTTAGATTAGAGGAGAGAACTTCTAATTTCAGAGAAATGTGATCGCACTACTGGCCATAGGAGGAACTGGAATAGGGTTAAGTTTGGTGTCCCTCTTATGGAGACAGTTGACAAGAGATATCACCCCTGCGTGACGGCCTGAATCTTATTCCTCTTCTTCTTCTTCTTCTTCTTCTCTTCACGGGCTAGGCAAATTGCCTGTTCCGCCTCACAGTTGTTCTTTACACCTTTTCACTGGCCTTCCTTACATTCCTTAAACCTCTTGGGTTGTAGTTAAAGGCTGCTTTGGTAATCTTGTTACATTCATTATTTCTACATGTCTAAACCATTTATCTCTATATTCTTTGCTTTTTATCATTCAGTGGATATATATTTAACTGTTTTTATGTCTTCATTCTTTATCCGATCCAATCTTGTGCAGTTTTTTGTTCTTCTAAGAAAGGGCATGGATCCTTTATTAAAATTTGTGGCGGTTCTGCCATTGTAAAATTTGTCAAAACTATAAAGTTTATAACAAACTCACTGGCTCTATGAAACCCATAGGTTCATGGTCGCGCGGAAATAAGCTCATACATCTCTATTTTGAGCTAATGTTTTACAATCATCCCCAGTATAATCTACTTCCCTCAAATCTTGGTTAATGTTTTTCTCCCACCTCATTCTTGGTCTACCGACTGGACGTTTTCCCTCCGGTTTTCCTACAAGAAATTTCCATGCCCCTCTTTCATTCCTCATTCGTGTCACATGTCCTGCCCATCGCAGTGTACGAGACATTATTATATATTGTATGCTATAAATATCATGTAGCTCACTGTTATGTAGTCTTCTCCATTCATCTTCTGTTCATCTCCCTTTGCTCCAAAAATGTTCCTAAGAACATTAATCTCAAATACTAGTAATATTTTCTCCTCTCTTAAAGTAAGAGTCCGTGTTTCGCTTCCATATAATATAACTGGGAGTATAACGGTTTTATAGGCCTATATTTTCGGTTACTATTAAGTTTATAGACTAATTTATTTTCTTATACAAAATATTTTGAAATTACCATTACAAACTTCTAGGACTTACAGGCAGGACTGGGTAGATAATGTTTTAAAATCGAACATTTTTTTTATTTTTCCGAAAAAGTGCCGTTTTCGTGCTGCAGGTACAACAAGTTCGCATTTAGCGTTTAAATTCCCCGCGTCTGCCACAAATACTTCGATAGTAATTTAATGATTTGTGATTCAATTAATAACATTTGCACAACCCAACATCCACTGATTTCATGATAATGTCCAAATGTTAAGCTAACAATGAAGAAACTTCACTTCATCACTGTGAGAATAATTGTTTATATGCAAATTAACTAAACTTGCCTTCTATATGCCTATAGAGTGTCCCTAAAGTCATTTCAATTAAGGGAGGCAATGATTGAAAAATCAATGTTATTGTGAAGTTTTACACATATTCTACTGCCTTTCTACATCACCGCCATCTAGGTAAAACACATACTCCATCTATAAGCTGTGAAACGAAATATAGGCCTTAACATTTAAACTGTAAAAAGCCTGCTGTTACTGTGATGCGATTTCATAATTCAAGCAGACGTAATAAGGACGTTTTTGTAGAGTTAAACGTAGAATTTTCCACACTATATTTCGAAGCGCATTCAACCCTATACGGAGGCGTCGAGTTGATGCGTTCGGACTATCGCTGGCAATTTGATCCTGCTGTACTCTATCTGCTGATTCGCGTGTTCATCCATGACGTGCCTCATCAGTCATCAAACACCCTTAAATTTACTTACAAGCAGACGAATGTGTGCCTTTGTTTGGGCTGGTTTACGGAATTTATACATAAATTCAGGTCTGCCGTCTTTATATGACAATCCGCGTACCCGTGCACAAACAATGTCAACCGTTCTGCTGTGCTAAACATGTTGCACTAATGGATAGCGACTTCAGATACACCCTATACGTAAATGCTGCTTGTGGCTGACAATGACTGGCACCATCCAATGTGCTACATACTTTAGCCTAAGAGGCAGCTAATTCGTTTGTGGTTATCAAGATAAGGTTGTGAATCTTTAACCCTAGCCATATGGCAGCAAGATGTGTTCGCCTAAAGAGTACAAAGTTGAGTTCAAAAGTAGACGTGTTCACACTAGAATAGGGTGTCAGAAACTGCTCAGCCGGTAAGCCGAGAGTCGGAAGGACAAACAGCAGAGAATGAGCCTCCCTATTCTAGGCGAGGGAATCTCGCACGGATTAATAAGTAGGTCACAAGTGGACTATTTTGGTTAGTTCAGAGACTTCCACGACCGGAGTTAGTATTACGATCTTTTAGACATTGCCAGCGCTATTGTTCGTGGTTGTAAGGCTTAAAATGCAAACTGCGTCCGGAAGACTCAACGTCGGGGAATTTTAAGCCTTACAACCATGGCCAACATCCCGGAAAATGTATACAAGATCATAATTCATTATTATCATCGTCGTCTTTAAGGATTAGACCTGTTTTTATTATTGATTTCGTACATCTCAATGATGGATAAATCATATTTGAAGAGAAAAATTATACGCTCAGACCGGGACTTGAACCCGGGACCCTTGGTTCTCTAGACCAAGTGCTCTACCAACTGAGCTACCTGAGCAAGTACCGATCTAAACGCAAATCTTTCTCTATATACATTGTAATTCCCATCCACCAAATGCTGTGAAGCCATGCTTCTATCTTGCAAATGGCGGCTCCTTTATTAAGAAGACATATTTGGGAATTATACATTACAGCCAGTACGGCTTTTTCCAAGTTTTTATTATTGATTTCGTACATCTCAATGATGGATAAATCATATTTGAAGAGAAAAATTATACGCTCAGACCGGGACTTGAACCCGGGACCCTTGGTTCTCTAGACCAAGTGCTCTACCAACTGAGCTACCTGAGCAAGTACCGATCTAAATGCAAATCTTTCTCTATATACATTGTAATTCCCATCCACCAAATGCATGGCTTCACAGCATTTGGTGGATGGGAATTACAATGTATATAGAGAAAGATTTGCGTTTAGATCGGTACTTGCTCAGGTAGCTCAGTTGGTAGAGCACTTGGTCTAGAGAACCAAGGGTCCCGGGTTCAAGTCCCGGTCTGAGCGTATAATTTTTCTCTTCAAATATGATTAGACCTGTTGTTCTGTCCCGACTAAAAGTTGCTAACGCCATCTATATTTCTTGTCCCTCTCTGTTCATAATATAAAACAGTCCTTGCCATCCTGCTGCTTGGTATTAGTAGAACATGATCACTGCAATTTATTCTATATTTTTCTAAGATCATAATTTTGGTTAAGTATTTACCCACCACAACAGCGATTCGACTTGTCGACTACCAAGGTCGTTGCATACATTGTACCTGCAAATTACATTCTGGTGCCCTCGCTCTACTTTATTCTTACATCCATTATCCATTATAGTTTTCAGATTAGAAGTTTATTATCGAATCAGTTATCTATTAACTTAATACAATTATATGCATGAAAGTGATATGATAAATAATAAGAATACATTTTATTTACAAATAAATGTTGTGCACAGTAGTGACACGAATGAGCGAAGTGCTCGTGTTCGGGGTGCGATGTTCAGTTACAATAATAATACAGAAATAAAATATATGGTCTACATTGCAAAGTTTTAGTTAAAGGGAGAGGAAAAACAAAATTTATAAATTTAGGAGCCAGTTTCAATACATTGAGTAAATCCTGGCACATAAAACATAAAATAATAATACACAAATGAAAATAAAAACAAAACAGTATAGAATATATTAACACCAGAGTGCAGAATGTATTTAAGATATTAGGAAATATTATAAAACAAACCAAATTTGGGAGAAAGTTCGAAATATAGAACGCACTCAGACATAAAAGAAGTAACGCAATGGAGAATGATAAAAACAAAAACAAAATATGATATAATAAACGAATAGCAAACTGAATAAAGTAATTAAACACACTAGGAAATAATATAAAACAAAGCAAATTTAGGAGAACATTTCAAAGTATAAAACTCACTTTAACATACAAAGAATTAATGTAATTTAGGATGATATAAAAATAACATATAGTAGATTAATACCAAACTGGAAAAGGTAATTAAATACATCAAAAAATAATAATATAAACCAAAATAGGTTACTACTTATTTATTATTTTATTTTTTTAAAATGCCCCAGGGTGTGACATCTACATGTCTAGTGTTCTCTCCTGGCATGGCGTATTTGGAACCCATTTCTGAGGTTGGGGCGCCAGGAAGGTGGGTTACGCTATCCCGATGATATGAGAATTCATGATAATGGTAATGATGCGCCAGGAGAGACCTTAAACTAAACTTAACCTAATTAGGCGAATATGATATTGACGATAATGATGGCCAGATGGTGGTCGGGGACCGTTTGGGCGTTAACATTTCCTGACATTTATCTTACATGTGAGGAAAAACCTCACCCAGGAAACTTGTCCCGACCAGGGATCGAACCCGGGCCCGCTGCTTGACAAAGGAGCACGCTACCTCGAGACCACAGCGGTGGACTCTTTTAAAATATTTAAATAATTAATTTAATTCCTTACTTAAATCTATTTGTGTTCAGTTTCCTTAGCTTTGGATTGAATCTAATTAATTCATTGTATAATTTGGATCCAAGGGAGTTGTGTAGAATTTAGGAACATGTAGCAAAAATGTAGACTAGTATCTTGTCTGGTGCTGTAAAACTAATGTACATTTTTTTCTTTTTCAGGTAAGCCATTTCTGAATAATGAATTCGTGTCTGTAGTCGATATTATTTGTAAGTACAATATTCTATTTACAATAATTTATTAACTGAATTATAAGGCCTACTTACAAGAATTTACATTTAGACTATAGAATAATATTCCATGCTGGTATGATAACACAGTTATTCCATGCTGGTATGATAACACAGTTATTCCATGCTGGTATGATAACACAGTTATTATACCGATTAAAGTGACATCAGCAGGTGTGTCAAAATTAAATTCTAATTTAATCATATTGATTATTAGAAATGTGACAACATACAAAAACACTACTACCCACATCATGTGGTAATGTGCTCTCTAATGTTGTGGCTGTCCTATTTTCATCCCAATATTAAAATCTGAACTGTCTGTATATTTTTATAAAAATGTTCAGCGACGAGTCGAATGTATTTGTGTGTCGGAAAAATTCAAAATTAATTGCGTACGTAGTTGATAATTTCGGAAATTGTAGTGAAAATAATGGATTACCTTGAATAAAAATGTACACCAAAAAGTGTACAAATGTGGTTAGTGTCTGAAAGATGTAGATACTAGGTCGTTCAATAAGTAATACATATAATTTTAGTTCTTGATTGCCTTTCATTGGAAATGAACGAAACCTTACAGTACGTATCTCCAATTCTTCCTATATAACGCCACGAAGTTTAATTGATTTCGATATATGGTTGTCATGTACTTAAGTTTTAAAATGAAACACATACAAAGCAGAGAGATGCGGTTGAATTTCTTTCTGCGGAGCAGACCATTCCAAATATTCACGGACGCTTACTAAATCTCTATGGGGATCAAACAGTGGATAGAAGTACTGTCAATCATTGGGTTAGCACAATATCAGCAGGACAAAGAGGTAAAAGTGTGACTGTCTGATTCCCTGATCTTCAATCACAGCTCTCTGCTTTGAACGTGTTTCAGAAGCAGCCGCCATTTTAAAATCAAAGTACATCATTGCGATCTGTCAGAAAACAATGAAACTTCATGGCGTTATAAAGGAAATGTTGGAGAAACGCTCTATGAATGTTTGTTTGTTGGGTTTTTTGTTTGTTTGTTTGTTTTTTCGTACTCTATGCGCGGCCATACCGTTGATCCGATTGTGATGTAACATAACTTTATGGGGTAGAAGTAGCTTTTTGACGGTCAAAATATCTCATTTTTCAATTTGTTTTTTTTTAAGTAAAATGGGATTTCCACTTTTTTTCTGTGAGAACTAAATTTAATTATCTTGATTAGTTATTGAGTTATTTTTGCAAAATGTTCAGGATATTCCCGGGATGAAGTAGGCTATAAGAGAGTTGTGATACTCAACTCCTACACCATTAAAAATCGCCCTTTTAGTGGAAAACGTAAAAAAAGTAGTTTTTGGACGCTTAAACGGCTTACTCTGCCTAAACCATAACAAATACACAAAAGTAATGTACACAGAATTGAATATCTCAAAAAATTCTATAAAAAAGTCCCCGACAGCATATGTTCATCTATTACGGATAACTCACAATAACCATTTTTGTCTTTTATTGATGCCAAGAAGATCGAGAAAGTACGTAGATTGTTGAGCAAGCATATAGCAACACATGGTGGGTATTCTTTTACGGATAACTCACAATAACAAATTTTGTCTTTTAGGTAATTTATGCCAAGAAGATCGAGATAAGTAGATTCCCAGGCAACACCGGGTAATCTTAAAATATTTACGATATAAATTTATAATTATTTTTCATTTTACTTATTCAACTAAACATAAAAATATATTAATTTTCATTTATTTAGGCGTAGCAGCGCACGCCGGGTATTAGCCAGTTTTTAATGAAAGGTAATCTAGAACTAAAATTATGTGAATTTTATTGAATATCCCACATTTATGGTACTTGGTCAGAAAAAATAGTCAAAAATTGAATTATTAATCAGATACAAACTTAACTTAAAAACCATGTTGATCCTACAAAGATAGTTATGAATGATGGTTAAAACATAGTTGAAAAGCTTATGGCAATATTCATGTTACTGAGAAGTCACATTGCTTCACTCTGTATATATACCTATAATGCCACTATTAAAGCAAACATAACCTAGAAATGAATAAAGTTATAAACTAAACTGAATATAGTTAACATAATGGTACTAATATGTACAATGTAATAAGATCTTACGAAACATATCTTAACGTAACTTTATGGGGTAGAAGTAGCTTTTTGACGGTCAAAATATCTCATTTTTCAATTTGTTTTTATTTTTTTCGTAAGTAAAATGGGATTTCCACTTTCTTCTGTGAAATCTAAATTTAATTATCTTGACTATTTAACTCATGCCCCAAATGGGAGTCAATGACCAATCACGTTTCAACGATTTCTGTTTTACAACCAATCAGAGTCGTGTTTCACCAAATATTTATCAGTGTCATAATTACCATATTAAAGAAAGCTCCTCCATACAATATTGCGTTCCTTTGGCAATAAATAGTATGATCTGGTTGCAGTGATAAACAAAAGAAGCAGTAGAAGCGTACCTATCGTTTCTCATTTGTTTTCAAACATCACCGTTTACATTAAATATATAAAATATTTTAAAATAACTATAGTTAAATAATGATTTGTGAGTAAACAGCTTAATTTTATTCGTTAAATAGTCCTAACAAATGCCACTCTTGATTTCCAAATTCTCTAGATAAATTCACTCCTCACTTCGTGAGTCGTGAATTTATCGATAATTTGGAAATCACTCGTGGCATTACTTATGATTAGTTATTTGAGTTATTACTTAGAATCTGACAGCTTGTCATTTGGGTTTGTCCTTTAAATGCCCTTCATACATATAATCTTCAGTAAGTTTGTCGCTTGTTTTCCGTAACTTGTATTTTCCAAATCTCTTTCCCTCATAATTTTAAAACTATTTGAGAAAATGTAATGAAATGTTGCATGTAGATATATTACAAATATAGAAACAAAATGTAGCAGAATCTCTCCTGTAACATTAATACTTCATCAGAAAAAAAAATTACTTATCCCGAGATTAAAGGACTTAAAGTGATCAGGATAATTAAGAATTTGCAAAAACGATATTAATCTTACTTGCAATGTTATATTGATATTGTGAAAGGAAAAATTAATGACTGAACCAGGAATCGAACCGTGGACCTCCCCTTCTCCGTTGGAGTGTGCAGCCCACTACACTATTTTAGACTCGATTCCTGGTTCAGACATTAATTTTTCTTTTCACAATACTATTATAATATTATAATATGATCCATTATTGGAACTGTATTAAAATAACAGTATTGGAAAATGTTAAATAACATCGTTTACTGCTTATAAAAGTGGTGGTGTAAATTCTCAAATATAGATACTTCTAAACGAAGCTGGCCGTTGGCGATGGTAGTGACACCTACCTGGCAGCGGACGAAACGAGAATTATAGATTTGTATATTATGTGGAAAGAATATTGTTAATGTTTTTACCAAGTCTAGAATTGTGTAGTGGGCGGAGAAGGAGAGGTCAACGGTTGGATTCCTGGTTCAGATATTAATTTTTCTTTTCACAATATCATTATAATATTAAAATATGATCCATTATTGGAACTGTGTTAAAATAACAGTATTGGAAAATGTTAAATCTTACTTACATCTTCAAGGATTAGACCTGTTGGTCTACTCCGACTCAAAATTGCTCACGCCGTCTCTTTAAAGCTCGACCTATTTCTTGTCCCCCCCCCCCGGATTTTAATATAAAACAGTTCTTGTCTTCCTGATGTTTGGCATTCGTAGGACATGGTCTCTCCAATTTATTCTATATTTTAATGTTGTGATTGGTTCTATGTTCAGTTCTTTTCTATATCTGTACTTCTTTCGGATTTTAATAATATATTTCCAGTTAAACGCGAAAAAAATGCATTACTTAAATTTCGATTTTTCTTATTTGATCAGAGGTAAGGGTCCAATATTTATATCCATTAGGGTTATAACGTTTTGGACTTTTGTGAAATAAAATATTTCCTGTACAATGAATGGATGAATGTTTGCTTAAAACCATTGAAAAGGGCTTTTATTTCATTGAGCTTGAAGAATAGGTCACCTCCAAATTAATATTCCATCCATAGTAATTCTGCCCGAAGGCAGGTCCTTCACTGCAATCATAGCATTTTCATGCTATGATTGCAACTTTACTAGGGAAGTGTGTAGGTGTGGTAGCTTCCCGTTGCTTTCCACACCGGTGAAGGATGATGATGATAATGATAATGGTAAGGATGATAATGATAAAGATGATGGCCATATGATTTCGGGGACCGTTTGGGCCTTAAAGTTTTCCTGACATTTGTCTTACAGATGAGGAAAAACCCCGATAAAAACCTCACCCAGAAAAACTGCCCCGACCGGGAATCGAACCCGGGCCCGCTGCGTGACAAGGCAGCACACTACCTCGAGACCACAGCGGTGGACAAAATTAATATTAAATATTGATATATAAATATATTTGGGGGTGACCTTTTCTTGAAGCTGAATGAAATGAAGGCCTTTTTCAATGGTTTTAAGTAAACGTTCGCCCATTCATTGTACAGGAAATATTTTATTTCACAAAAGTCCAAAAAGATATAACCCTAGAACTTTTTGGACTGTTGGTTGAAATAAAATAATTCCTGTACAATGAATGGGTGAAACTTTACTTAAAACCGTTGAAAAAGACCTTCAAGAAAAGTTCACCCCCAAATTAATATTAAATATTGATATATAAATATACTTGGTGGCGACCTTTTCTTGAAGCTCAGTGAAACGAATGCCATTTTCAATGGTTTTAAATAAACGTTCATCCATCCATTGCACATGAAATATTTTATTTCACAAAAGTCGAATAAATTATAACCCTAATATCCATATAATAAGAGAGGCGATGCAACCACTTTATATATTTTCAGTAGTGTTTCTCGTATTAAGTTATATTTTAATGTTAGCTGTATTGTACCACAGAAGTGCGTGAATTTATTCAGCTGTATTTCGACGTCTTATGATTTTCTGTATCCTATAGAGTATTCCATCATCATCTTCAAGATATGGGCCGGTTGGCTCCCCGGTGCACTATAGGATGCAGATGCACGTCGTTTTTCCAACAACGTTTTGGTCTTCCTTCATTTCTTCGGCCTAGAGGTCTATAATGAAGCAGCTGCTTTGATAAACGATTATTTGGCATTTTTTTGTATATGATAGAGTATTCCAAATAGTTAAATTGATTTATTTGATTTATAGTGTTTTTTATTTAAAACTGTCAGCTCTAATAGGTTCTTCTCTTTGAAATGGCATCTCTTTAGTTTTATATGTTCAGATTAACATTAAATATTGAGCAGCAAGCTGGCTTAACTTATGAATAGCTTCTTGAATTTCATTTCAGTTTTTCCAATAGTGATTTATTCATTAGCGAAAACTAATGACAATTGATTTTGGATGGATTAATAAACAAATAGCTCGAGAAAACAGGTATAACGACTGGCGGACCCGACATGCTGACCACATGTCACCCCTACACTGGCTAGATGATCGTCTACCTCTCTGATTAACACATGTGGATGTGAGACTAGCAACCGGCTGGTCAGCCAAGGGCCTTCTAGGCTCTAGGCCTGTCGCGCTTGGAGTTTTTTGGAGTTCCACGTTTCTTCAAGCTCACTTTTGGACAATGTATTTTTCTAAGACAAAGACAAGTTATATTTTCAAGACGCTCAGCACATTTCAAAACAACATTAAGCTTAGAATTTCAGTAATTATAAGCTTTTTATAAATGAGTTGGAGAAAAGTTTTTTATATCTCACCTCATTAAATTCCATGTTTTCACGATAGCGGTTTCAAAGGTAATTTTACCTTCATCTTCACCCAAACTCTAACTTTTTTAATTTTTCGAAGTGCCATCTGGTGCCGGAAGATGTGATAACACAAACATTTCAACAGATGGATTTTGACTGAAGATGAAGGTAAAATTACCTTTGAAACCGGTATCTTTTTGAGGTGAAATATAAAAACATCTTCTACAACTCATTTATAAATTGAAAATACCTCATACTGTTACTTCCTGCTCTAATTTTGATTAAATTATAAGCTTATTTGCTGAAAATTGTTATTTTATATATTTACTTCAAAATGGTTAGAATAATAAAACGTAGGATGAGGTCTGTAACTCGTAAAGTATTTGTACTGGATTTACAAAGCGCGTGTTACATGAGTAATTGTTGTAAACATTGACAATCAGACATCTAATCTAGCAGTAACAAGTTGAAATCATGTAGTATTAATCGTGTGCAAGAAATGCATGTTGTAACATTGATCGTAAATAAATATAAACACAACATAAATATAAGACCTCGTGGTTTCCAATGTTATTACAAAAAAGTTCATAACAGAGATCTCATATAATGATACTGTCTCCATTATGGTGTAAATAGTAATAAAAACTTTAGTTTTCCCTGCACTCTCTAATACAAATATCCTTGTGATATACAATTTTTGAGGATTCTATGTCACCATGCCACTTACGTAAATTCAATAAAAAAACGTAAAAACACACAATTTATTTAAAATTGTAAGCTTTCACAGCTGATGTCTTGATTCATGTTTTGTTCGTCTTCCGGATTAAATGGCCATGGTCCACTTTTCTTGGAATTCGAGGTTTCGTCTGCTACTTCGTTAGACATCTTCAGGAGTTCACGAAGAGTACGCAGAATCTTCTGAAGATATCTACCTAGCAGTAGTAGTAGACGAAACGTCGAGTTTCAAGAAAACTGGACTACGGTCATTTAGCCCAGAAGAAGAACTAAACAGGAATCAACAAAATGTACTTTTACAATAGGCCCTATTTGAATAATTATGAGATATGTATATGTACATATGTTTTAATTATCTATTTTAGGAAATAATATTTTGAGGTTCTTTTTATCAGGTTTTTTTATTAATGTTGAATTGTTCTCGAACCCTGTTTCGATATATTCTTCTATATCATTACTGCTGTGGTCTCGAGGTAGCGTGCTGCCTTGCCACGCAGCGGGCCCGGTTTCGATCCCTAGTCGGGGCAGTTTTTCTGGGTGAGGTTTTTATCGGGGTTTTTCCTCACCTGTAAGACAAATGTCAGGAAAACTTTAAGGCCCAAACAGTCCCCGAAATCATAGGCCATCATTATCATCATCATCATCATCATCCTTGACCGGTGTGGAAAGCAACGGGAAGCTACCACAACTACAATTCCCTAGTAAAGCTGCAAAGCATAGCATGAAAATGCTATGATTGCAGTGAAAGACCTGCCCTCGGGCAGAATTACTATGGATGGAGGGATGGATCATCGTTATCAAGAAATCAACATTAAATTGATTGATTTTTTATTGACGATGATATAGAAGAATATATCGAAACGTGTTTCGAGAATAAATCAACATTAAATTGAGGTAAGATATCTCTAGACTCAAAAAAACTTTATATATGTTTTTGTTTTAAAAAATGTTAAAAATTCATTAAAACGAAGTGATAATTTGAGCTCAAAGTAACCTAAAATTACCATATTTACAATGTAACATAAGTATTATTCACTGCTCGGACATTGTAGATAACTTATCACAAAAACCGCTAACAAAAAAGCGAATGCTAAACTAATCTAGGTACTAATTCGCCCATTTTCTCACCCTAAATTGCCCTAATTAATACTAACTTGAACCTTTTTGGGAATAAACTACTATGAGGTTTAATCTAACTTGCCCACTGGACACTACTTGCCCATTTTATCACCCTAACTTGCCCACTTATGTAGATGGAATCTTGGGATATAATCCCGTACATGTGATCAAACATGTTGGCAAGTGGTTCTAGCAAGAACATGTGTTATATTAAGGAGCGGATTTTTATGTTCTAAAAGTCAAGATTGCAACATGGTATAGTGATAAAATTAATGTAATAAACTCTTCATATCCAATCAACTATTTTTTTTATAATATAACTTACAAAAACGTTTCTTAATAATTTTTGTGTGGAATCTAGCATTATTACATTTATATTATACATTTTACTTTTAAATTGAATATAAATAGTGTTCTATTTACGTTATTTCTTTTTAATTTAAACGTAAGACGTAAAATATAAATGTAATATTGCTAAATTCCATACAAAAATCATTGAAAAACGGTTTTATAAGTTATGTTATTAAAAAATCAGTTGATTGAATATAAAGACTTATTAAATTAATTTTATCGCTATACTATGTTGCAATCTTAACTTTTAGAACATAAAAATCCGCTCCCTAGCTTATAACATTGGCCAAACGACGCTAAAAATCACTTGTTCTCCGATTGAATAGTCAATAGTGGCATGCTGGCTTCGAAAAGCCATTTTTTATTTAGTTGTATATTTTTTACAAAAAAAAACATCTCTACATTAGATGAAAATGTTTTAATTTAAATTCGTGTAGAATATTGGCATTAGGATGTCGAATAAGTAATGTCAGTTTCAAATGTAATGTTGTGTGTCTGGTGGAATTTTGAAAGTATGATTCACTGAGAGTTTTTTTACAAACGGGAGCAAGTTCAGTCAATATGGATTCTAAACAACTGGAACAAATTCATAATAGTTTAAGGGTCGCCGGTTGAAACTCGACCGTATCCCATACTGCACGAATAACCATGACAAAAATTCAGTATTGGATCTGAGACCACACTGGTCAATACGGGAACGAAAGTGTTGATTTCCTAGCAAAAGTGGAGTCAAAGTTTCAAAGAACAATATTATATGGCAGACTGCCTCTCTCATTTTGCAAAAAAAGACTCCATCAATACTACATAAACATCTGGAACCCGCTAAACACATCATCATACAAAGGCCACCAAACAAAACTCTTCTTCCAGAACATCCATACTAGAAAAGAAACCGACCTGAATCCAACATTCATACTCGCACAATTCCTCACAAACCATGGAAAAATCCAACAGTATTTGAATAGAATTGGAAAAGCAGCCTCGCTGTAGGATCGATGCTCAGATGACAACGAAACAGATATACATCTTCTACTTCACAGCTAGTTACAAGAAAAAAAAACAGACCAGCGCACATTAGAATTCCAACATAGTGCTGCGAAAAGTGATCAAAATGCAACGAAACATCCAGTTCATAAATGAAATCTTTAAGACGCTAGAGTGTACATTATAAGTAAACGGAACTAAAGTGAATAACTGCAAAGCTGTAACTCAACCACAGACTAGATACTAACTCAAATACTTAAGGTAGAAACTTAAAATGTGTACCTTTTGGCAGGTGCCGTCTCCCTCAACTGTGTTAAAATAGTATAGTTAAATATGTTATCTGGAGGCCTTTCAGAAGTTATTTTCCATCATCAGCAGGATGATTAAAACACATTAAACAACATAGTATACAATGGCATAGAAGAACAGAGCAAATTTAATAATAAGGGAGTTTATAAACTAACCTGTAAAGATTCTATAGTCCACAGACGAGAAGAATGAAAGCAAGAGAGGGACGAAGGGGCACTGGAAATTGAAAGTGATACAATGGCTTATTACCTGAGAATTTAGGAACAGTCCATGATGTCACTCACATCTGTAGATTATTTCCGGCGTATTCAATTTTTTGTTATAAATGTTGTAGAACCATAAAAAGAACCTTAGGTCGGAAAACAAGGAAAGATACGAAACTTAAATTATATAAAACAATGGCTGTTCCTTTGTTGTTGTATGGAAGTGAAAACTGGATAATGAAATCAAGGGATAAAAGCAGGATACAGATTGCGGAAATGCTGTTTTTACGTAATGTGAAAGGATGCACAAGAGCGGATAGAATAAGGAATGAAACTATACGAGAAGAATTAAATATATATAAAATTGAAGATAAAATCAGCGAAAATAATAAGAAATGGACAGAACACTTAATGAGAATGAACAACGAAAAAATACCAAAAAGAACCTTCCTGTATAATCCCAGAGGAAAAAGAGATGTTGGCTGACCACGTAGAAGATGGACTCCACTTTTAACTTCGCCGGAACAGGCTGCATAACCTAAACCTTGTAGTAGAAGAAGAAGAAGAATAAATGTTGTGTTTTACAGTAATTAAATTAGCTCTTCTTATTCAGTTTAGTTACTTTATATTTTAATGTTTCATAGTTCACTGTGAGATAAGGGTGATGATTAAAATTTTGAAGTGTGTCCGTTAGATACGAAACTAACACGCCCGCTCAGCGTCTAAATGAAAATAAGTTATAGTACAATATTTCATGATATAATGCGCTGAGTATGAAATACCTACTGCTTTCATACACTTCATATGCGCACTGTAATACGTTTTGTATAGGCAGAACAAGCATAAATTTTAATACTGGATATAAGGAACACCGCAAATATTTCATGTATGCGGGTGGTAAATCAAGCTATGCCAAACATATAATTAACGCTGAATGGACACAATAGTAAACACTGTCACGATAGTTCACAAAGAAAACATTCCAGCAAAGAAATAAACAACACCTTACTTCTCAATGAGAACGCACCCCAGTCGTACAGCCCATTATACGAGATCGTCAAAAATAAGTCAGTTGCTACTAAAGACACTTCGAGACTACATCGTCGTAAACAACAACAATTAGTAGCAGCTATTCATCCTGCTGATGATGGAAGTTAACTTCCGAAAGGTCTCTAGATAACATTTTAAATATAATATTTTAACATAGTCGAGGACGAAAGCACGTGACAAAAGGTACATATTTTAAGTTTTTTTTTATCTTATGACTATTCACCTCAACAGAATTTGATATGAATTTTATTAGTATCAACTCAAAGACTGTACAATGAAGGAAGAATGTTCTTATATTAACACTTGGCACTTTATAGACTAATTACCCTGCGATGTACCCAAAGGTTAAAATGAACATAATACATAATACCGACATTATTCTTTCCTTCCCTCTGCCGGGATTAGGGCGCTCTCTAATCGGAACTTATTCACCAAGAACATTTATTTATGCTCATTTACCTATAGATGTCAGTGAGTGATAGGGATCGGTCAAGCGGCTCTACGAGACATCTAGTGGTAACTAAGATATTACTGGGTGGGAAACGGTCGGTAAATTTTGCAAAGAGGCCTTTTTATTCAGGCTTGTGTTTCTTTTATGAGCCTGAAAAACTTGAGACTCGGGACCCACGGCTTAAAGTCCCTCCTAGATGACTCATTTCTTGGGTTTTTTTCATCCTAAAAAATTCATCGACCACAACCGGATTTGAACCTGCATCCTTCGGAACTAGAGGCAAGGAACGTAATTACTAGCCCACCGTGGCCGAATTATTCTTAACAAAAAGAACAAAAATATTCAACAGCCTATGAAATCAGCTGCAATGAATCCGTTGTTGCCAAAAAAATTAAAATCGCAAAAAATGTTAGTTACCAATTTTGACGATCGACTGCCTAATGTATATTATTATTTGAATCCATACCTTAATTTAAAACAATGTCGAGTTCAGTAGCCGACCAGTTAAAGGCATGCTATGCAGTGCCCTCGCTTGGCGCTGATTGAATTCCCACTAACTAACCATAAATCCCTATCTTGAACTAATTTTTCCAATAATCCTCTATGTAATCTAATTCACTTAAATCATGGTTAATGTTATATTCCCACCTCATCCCTGGTCTACTAAGTGGGTGCTTTTCTTGTGGTTTTCCTACAGGAAGCTTCTATGCCGCTCTTTCTTTCCCCCATTCGTGCCACATGTCCTGCCCATGTACATTTACAATTACAATATTCTGTCGTTTAACCTTCATAACTATGTATGATATCGTATCGTTCCACATCGTAGCCGAGTGGTTAAGGCAAGGTGCCTGGGATCAAAGCTACGGGACTTGCTCTGGTTCAAGTTACAATAGGGGAGGAAATTTTCTCATGACATTTCTGCCAATATGAGACCGATGCACACTCAGAATCGTGAGGAATTTGGGTAGCGGCTCCAGGTTGAGAAAATCAGCTATAACGGTTGGGGGACCCGACATTCTGACCATATGTTACTCTTACATTGGCTGGATGATCGTCTACCTCTATGATTAACAAATATGGATGAGGTGCCAGCAGCCGGCAGGTAGAAAAAGGGCCTTCTAGGCCTATCGTGCCAAGGAGGTTTTTATGATCTCCTATCACTGAGAAATTTAACATTTCGGTTAGCGGAGAAAAAATTCTCCTTCGAACTAAAAAACCGGTTCCAAAATCAGGTCTCGCTGCACTCCCATGGTATAATGTAAAGCTTCCTGATTCCTGAGTACCTTATCCTGGCTATCTAACTTCCTTTAAAGCTACTATATCCAAGGGTAATTTATCTAATTCCCGCGTTAATATTTCTAGTGCCCCGCTATTATTTAATGTCGTAACATTCCATATTTCTAGGAACATGTCCCTACATTTGAGCTTTTGCCATGGATTCCCAAAAGTAGTCCACGCCCGGAGAACCGAATGGGGAACTATTTTATCTCCGTAAAATTTTACCACAATGGAACCCATGTCCGCGTTTATTGACGGTTGTATTTTTACGGTGAAAGATCGTCACTCTTTCGACCAAGGTACCTTCTTCGTCTGGTTTATCGCCTTCGACCTCTCTGGCATGAATAAACCATTAGGCAGCAATGCTACTGCCGGCACAGCTCTCGGGGTCATTTAAGCACGTAAGCCACTTTACTACAAGGTAAATATTCTGATATAACACTGTTCGACAAAAATGAACTTGTTTCTTTCACAAGAATAAAAATATAAGATTTTTGAAGTATTTTTCATCCTGAATTTAAATATCATTTAGTTTTTTTCCTATCAGGCAAGAGTTTTCTGTGATATTCATTTACATTTTTATAATGTTTATAATTTTTAATAAAATCCATCTAATTCTAACTCATTCTGACTTACCTAGAAAGTAGTAGACAGTTATTTTCGGGCATATTTTATGTAAGATCATTTTTATTTCCATCTGAATCATTTTCAGTTTGAGCTAGGTCAGAATCAGAGTTATGAGTTAAGGTCATATCTGCATATACTGGTACAGGGAACTCTCATATAAGGTAAAGTTTCCTATGACAGGTCAAAGAAAATGCTAAAATCAATTTTTAAAAAAGTAGCTTGTGCGGGCGGGGCGAGGGAACTTGCTTAACCTCTCTAATAAACCACGTATCTGCGCAACCATTTGTGCAGACTACCGCCATTTATCCGGGACCGGGTTTTGTTATTGCTGTCTCTATTAACGTGGATCTGCTTTCCTGCAAGGTTATCAATCACGAAGTAGCTTGCCTTGGGCCCATAGAAGGCAGCAATCGATTCATCTTTCTCTCTCAGATATATCGACATGAATAAATAATGATTCTCAAATACATAGAGTGAGTGAAAAAGATAATAATTGTCATTCCAGAAAGCTAAACAGCATAATAGCAAGGGAGCTGGAAATAATTTCCTACGTGAGTGAATTTCCGTACAGGATTGAAAACAACTACGTATACATTAATGAAGAAGCCGATAAGTTGTATAAAAGATGACATTTAATAGAAACAAGTTGTCTGAAATATAAAACAAATTAACAAAACATTTTGATCATTCAATAAACCAAGGGAGAAATGTAAATAAATAAATGACGATACTCTTACATTAGAAAAAACCACACCATACCTCACGCCACACTCATGCTAACGTCCGAACCAGGGGCAAATTCTTCCCTGGTCTGCCGGACCAACTAAACCACGCCGCTTCTCGGCTTCAGACGAGCTTGTCCATTAGAGTTCCAATCGCATCGCGAATTGGATGCTGATTCAAACCTTGAATCTGCTTGAACAACTGAACGACGACTGCTTGAATGATTGAATGATAACGTTCTGTTAGTGCACCACGTATATGAAGGTTCTGAGGTAGAGGGGAGATGCGCCATAGACATTGCGCAACGGGAAGAGAGAGAGGGTAGATACAAGGAGAAAGGGATATTGGCATAGTTCATAAATATTCTTTTCTAGGGAGGAGAACGACGTTACAATAATGAGCCGAAAAACACACTTTCGGTTCAAGCTGTCACAAAAAAACTGTGCCTGATGGAAAAATTCTGACTACATATCTGAATTCAGTATGAAAAAGTGCACTAGTTTCAGTAATCAGATTTCTTGTGAAGAAAACCTTGTCGACCAGTGTTATTATATTTATTTGTTTCTTGGTACTAAATGATTCTGAAGTAAATTGGTTGTTATTATGCGAATATTTTGGAGAATACATTTTAATTTCTTCAAAACATCAAAAAGTAAATTCTAAGAATTTCCATCCCCTTCAACCTTCTTATTCATGACTTTGAAAAGATTTTTAAAATAAACGTTTTCGTCACATTGACTTTTGTCTTCGTTTTGCTTATTAAAATCAGTTGGTAGCAATGTTAATGTTCACAAACATCTCTTTCTGTTCCTCCTTACACTAACAGGGGGTTGCGCGCCCTTCTCTAGCAGCGGAACGCGCGGAAGGGGGATTGGCTAATTAGTGAAATTGGCAATTAAATACTTAATGAGTTTTCTGCTAGATGGTAGCACCCATCAGGGACAGAAGGATATGTGCTCAGGCAGACAAACAACCAAGTTAGATACCAAACCTTTTAAACGTATTAGTTAATTTTTCAATTAATTTAAAATGTATTTTAAATTGGGTTTCACAGACGTTATAACACAGTTGAATAAGATTTTCTGGGGAATTCATTCTCTTCTCTCTAAAATGAAAGAAATTTAGATTTTGAGATTGCATGAGTAACAAACTTTTAAATGTAATATTCCGCTACAATTTTTTTTGGAATTACTAATAGAATTTAGGTGGTGGACTAGTGGTTATGTTCCTTGACTCTGGTCCCGACGTTCACGGGTTCAAACCCGGCCGGGATCGATAGATAATTTAGGATGGAAAAAATCCAAGGAGCAAGTCCTCCGGTAGGGACTCTAAGCCCTGGGTCCCAAGTCTGGAAATTTTCAGGCTCGTAAAATATCCCAAAGCCTGAATAAAAAGGCCTGTAAGCAAAATTTACCGACAATCATCGTAGTAATACTTTAGCTGCCTACTAGATTTCTCATTAGATCGGTATGTTGACTGCATACCATTCATTGCATCATCAGGGAAATAAGCGTAACTGAATTAATTTGGTGTCGGCCACGGTGGACTAGTGGTTATTCCTTGCCTCTGATTCCGAGGGTACCGGGTTCAAACGTGGCCGAGGACGATGGTTTTTTTTAAAGGATGGAAAAATCCCAGGTGCAAGTTCTCCGGGAGGGACTCTAAGCCGTGGCCCCCGAATTGAAATATTTTCAGGCTCGTAGTTTATATAAGAGATTTTACTCTGGAATTTAGTGTCTTGAAATTAAAAGCGGCAGATAATTTTTTGGTCACTGATTTGGTACATCACAACCCATCTCTGAAAGAAATTTCAAGGTCGGTTTCGGCATGCAGCGGTTTATAGTTCTCTTGGTTAGCACATGTTGTAGGCTTTCGCACCCAGATTTGAATTGCTACTCTAATGACTACAGTCTGATTCAACCCAGGAGGATACTGTGTGTTTGGAATAGGGAACTGGGTTGCCATTTTAACAGTATTTTCTTGAGAGAAATACTTAAATAAAACTGAAGTATGCAACACAGTAGGTACAGAGTTGTAAGTTGTACAGTTACCACTTGCCACTGAGCTCGTGCGGACCTGTACTAATCCTGTGCGAAAGTGTCGACTCTCATATTTACTATAAAACTAGTTTTTATGCCGTAAAAGAGAAACTATATTTTTTTAAATGTATAGTACATAGATTTGGAAAAGGTACTCCTAACCTTCCCTCTCCTCCCCTCCCTAAACAAACAAATACCGTTATTATGAGTTTGGCAACATCTACCCCCTGTACGTAGGGATAGGGAGACACTGGCCGTAGCCCGTAAGGTCTGTAATAACTTCCTGGGTTGAATTTGAGTGTAGGGCTGAAAAAGAATATGTGTTATAGGCTAGGCTGCATCGTACTTAGACCGCTATGTTTACAAACTGCACGTTGACACGCGCTACTCGTGACAGACTTCTAGTACAGTCCGTTTTGTGTAGGAATGGACTCGCTTTGCACAATTTTTGTTTCGGCATTCTGATACAACCACACGTCAAGTAAACATGTCTATTACTGAGGAGAGTCAAACATACACACTCTCCGCTCCGAGCAGGCAGTGGAGACGCTCGACAATGACACGCATTTGTAAACAATGTGTATAGAAATTAGTTACTATCCTGATACCGATACTTTTTTTCAGCCCTAGTGGCATAAAATATTAAAGGACAACTATAAACATAAAAAAATATATCAACTAAATTAACACTTCATTGTGTCCATGTATGATTAAGTAGATTGGATTGTGACATTATAATTTGTGATGCCACAAGAGACTAGCATTTGAAAGGTTCTAAATCGAGTCGTAGGAAAAGTCAATAAGTTATAACTGTAAGTTATTCAACCTACTATGGTACATTTACCTCGTCGTGGTGTAGCTGCTTAAATTACTCCGAGAGCTTTGCCGGCACCGGCGGTAGTATTAGAGTCATCCGTGCCGGACAGTTCAAATGCGACGAAAAAAAAAGGCATATAATCGAAAGATTGACAATCGCGAAGAAACGTTGACATGGGTCAAAATGGGGAAAATTCTCCGGGCATAAAATAGTACTCTATTCTGATATCATGGGGCACTACTTAAGGTTGAATATAATGATATATTCCCAGGAGCATGGAATGTTGCATTATATAGTGCAATTACTATATTTTACTAGACAGGTCGAATATATTTAAAGAATTCGTTAGAGTTAACTCACTTTGCTTTAATTAATCGTTAAGATAAAAAGTGGGAACATAATTGTATTAGAGATTACCTTGAATATTTCAGTCCATTTTACGGCCTTAAAAACTGTTATTGTGATATGTATCATAGAAGTTTCTTTCAGTTCATATCATATGGCAATATAAAATATGCCTATTTCATACACAATTATTTTCAAATTCTTTAAAGAGGCAGACTGAATTGCCAAAAAAAAGAGGAAACTGAAAGAAGGAAGGAAGAAATAAACGGCGGGAATTGTGATTTTTCTTCGGACCCAAGATTACTGCAAAATATTTAAGCTTAATGAAGACTCCAATTATCATCTATCGATTTTCACATATTTAAGGTATGATATAATATGGAAAACATGTCCTAATAGCAACAGCTCAGGTTTTGAATTAATGCGTTTGATAAAGCTTCTAACTTATGCTACTCAAGATACAGGGTGTTCGAAAATTCCCATTATAAACTTCTAGAGCTTATAGAGGGGATTGAGTAGATGACGTTTTGAACAGGAACCTTGTCCACAAATGTCTCGTTTTTTGATTGCAGATACAATTTTACATTAAGCATTTAAATATCCTGCTTCTGCCGGAATAAATCGATAGTACTTTAATGATGTATGACTCAATTAATTAAATGTATACACCCACCATTCACTGATTTTGTAACATTGTCCTATTTCAAAGAATCGGTAAAGAAACTTCAGTTGGTTACTGTAAGAATAATTGAATGGACATGCTAATTTTGTTCACCTTTATTATATATTTTTGCTAATGGCTTATCTGTAGATAATTTCATATAACACCCCTTTCAGATACAGTATATATATATATATATATATATATATATATATATATATATATATATGGCATGATAAGAAAAATAAATGCCTGGATGGGATTTGAACCAGGACCTCTGAGTTGATATCTCAGTGCGCTACCACTTACGCTACCAGGCGAATCCAGAACAAACATTTATTTACTTTTTTAGAGAATATGTATAAGAAAAATAAATGTTTGTTCTGGATTCATCTGGTAGCATAAGTGGTAGCGCACTGAGATATCAACTCAGAGGTCCGGGTTCAAATCCCGTCCAGGCATTTATTTTTCTTATAATGCCATATTAAGCTTGCATTGCTCAATGTCAAAAAGGTTTAATTATAACACACACACACATATATATATATATATATATATATATATATATATATATATATATATACACTTCGAGCTTGTTGTTTTTCTTTGTGGCCACTCTGAAGATGTACTTGTTCGAGGGCGAAACACGTGTCAGGATCAATTTCGATATGTTTCTTGTCTTGTTATATCACTATTACTGGTATCTGTATATTTAATTGGACAGATTTGCATCCCAGATTAATTGCTGACTCTTTTAGCAGAATTACTACTAAGGTAAAATGTTTCATATATAATTGTTTATATGCATACTAACCAAACTTCTCTAGTGTACTAAACATTGTGGTTAGTACTTATCCACTACAATAGTGGTTCGATGTGGCGACCACCAAGCTCAATGCACACATTATACCTGCAAATCATGTTCTGGTAAACATCCCATGGAGTGCAACGTAAGAAACTACTCGATTTCATAAGAAATTATGCATTTTGAAGCAGTTGTGAATTGAAAATTGTACAAGAACAGTAAAAGGCGAAAATTTTTAATTATGTGATGATTTTATGAAGTTCTTCAGCTTCTATGTTTTTAATTCATTTTGTTGAAATTTTAATTTCTGCTATTGGTCACATTTAATACATAAATATACCATCATATCTGGCATCGATAGTTAACATTTGGAGGATTCAATGTCACCACGCCACCTACATAAATTCAAATAAAAAAGCAGAAATAACACATTTTATTGTTGCAGTATGTGAATAATTACATATATATATATATATGTTGATTTTTTTCCATGAAATGTGAGAAATGCCTTAAAATGAAGTAAGATGTTGAGCTCAAAATAACCCAAAAATCACTATGTTTTCAATGTAAAGTATGTATTAGTCAATTCTCAGGCATTGTGGTCAAGATATATAACTATCTAACAAGCAAGTGAACACTAATCTGGTGTACTAACTCGCTCATTTTCTCACTCTAACTTGCCTATGTTCTCACCCTAACTTAACCACTAATATAACTGGACTGCTGAGTATTAACTCGCCCATTTTCTCACTCCAATTTGCCTATTTTCTAACCCTAACTTAACCACTAATGTAACTGGACTGCTGAGTACTAAATCGCCCATTTCTCACTCTAATTTGCCTATTTTCTCACCCTAACTTAACCACTAATGTAACTGGACTGCTGAGTACAAACTCGCCCATTTTCTCATTCTGACTTGAGTATTTTCTCACCTTAACTTAACCACTAATATAACTGCACAGCTGAGTACTAACTCGCCCATGTTCTCACTCTAATTTGCCTATTTTTTCACCCTAACATAACCACTAATGTAACTGGACTCCTGAGTACTAACTCGCCAATTTTCTCACTCTAATTTGGCCAAACTAACACTAACTTGCCCATATAATACTAACGCGCCCATTTTCTCACTATAATTTGCCTATTTTGTCACCCTAACTTACCACTAATGTAACTGTACTGCTGAGTACTAATTCGCCAAATTTCTCACTCTAATTTTCCCAAACTAACACTAACTTGCCCATATAATACTAACTCGTCCATTTTCTCACTATAATTTGCCTATTTTCTCACCCTAACTTACCACTAATGTAACTGGACTGCTGAGTACTAACTCGCCAATTTTCTCATTCTGACTTGCATATTTTCTCACCCTAACTTAACCACTAATATAACTGCACTGCTGAGTACTAACTCGCCCATTTTCTCACTCTAATTTGCCTATTTTTTACCCTAACATAACCACTAATGTAACTGGACTCCTGAGTACTAATTTGCCAATTTTCTCACTCGAATTTGCCCAAACTAACACTAACTTGCCCATATAATACTAACTCGACCATTTTCTCACTCTAATTTGCCCAAACTAAACTAACTTCCGCTTATAACACTAACTCATCCATTTTCTCACTTTAATTTGCCCAAACTAACACTAACTTGCCCACATACCAACACTAATCTGCCCATTTTCTCACCTTAACTTGCCCACTAATTTAGGTGGATCCCTGGGAGAGAATCGTCTTATATGTGAGTAAACATTTGGCAGTGAGTTCTAGCGGGAACGTGTGTTATCACATTAGCCAACATGACGCTTGTAATCGCTTATGTTCCGAACAAATATTCACAGCTGGCACGGTGACATAGAATAGCCAACATTTGTATTATAAGTACATGAGATGAGGCAGAAATTGCGAATCATCAAGATAAATGACCGAGTTCAGATGTGCGCAGTAGTTTCGTGTAGTTCACTGTGTTAATCACATTTAACATGATCTTGTTCTGTTCAGTTAATGGTTTTATAAAATCAATTCTACCTCTGAATGTAAACGAGAATGCAAATCAAATGGACAACCGAATTCAAATTATTTTACATTAGCAACTAACAACGTAAAATAATTAAATCGTGTTTAGTGAAAAAACGAACAATTTAGCTCTAATATGAAATCAAACCAACATAAAACTGATAAACAACTCAGTAAACTATATGTTGTACATGACTATTTATCTTCTAATATATAAAAATGAATGTTTGTTTGTTCGTACTTTATGCGCGGCCATACCGTTGATCCGATTGTGATGGGGATTTTTGCAAAATGTTTAGGAGATTCCCGTGATGAACATAGGCTATAAGAGAGTTGTGATACTCAACTCCTACACCCTTAAAAATTGCCCTTTGTAGTGGAAAACGTGCAAACGTTGCTCTTTCGACGCTTAAATGGCTTACGTTGCCTAAACCATAACAAATACCTACAAAATATTAATGTACACAGAATTGAATATCTCAAAAGATCTACAAAAAAGTCCGCGACAGCGTATGTTTATCTCTTACGGATAACTCACAATAACAATGTTTGTCTTTCATTGATGCCAAGAAGATCGAGACAAGTACGTAGATTCCTGTGCAGTATGCAGCACATGGCTGGTATTCTTTTATGGATAACTCACAAAAACGAATTTTGCCTATTAGTTCATTTATGCCAAGAAGATCGAGATAAGTAGATTCCCGGGCAACACTGGGTAATCAGCATGGGGAATCTTAAAATAATTACGATTTACATTTATAATCATTTTTCATTTTACTTATTCAACTAATAATAAGTAGTACATTAATATTCGTCTTTCAGCTCATTTATGACAAGAAGATCGGGATGAATAGACTCCCGGACAACGCCGGGTAAACAGCAAGGGGTATCTAAAAATAATTATGATATAAATTTTTCCTACTACGTATTTAACTAAACATAAAAACACATTAATTATCATTAATTTAGGGGTAGCAGCGCATGCCGGGTATTAGCTAGTTTCTCATAATTCAATTCAAAATCAGATGATATTAAACAGTTTAATTAATTCTATACATATAACTAAGTTACGGGCACTAGGAAATCCGTAAGTTCATGGCCGCCCGGATATAAGCTCTCCATATGTACCTATCCTCAGCTAATACTTTTTCAGTTATCCCCTGCATAATCTACTGTCCTCAAATCATGGTTAAAGTTACATCATTCTTGGTCTGCCAACTGGGCTTTTTTACCCTCTGGTTTTCTTATAAAAAGCTTCCATGCCCCCTTTTTACATTCTTCCTTCTTGCCAAATTAGCTGACCATCACGGTCTACGATACTTAACTGTTCTTACTATAACTGGTTTCCTATAAATACTATGTAGCTCGCTGTTATGCAGTCTTGTCCATTCGTCTGTCTCTTTCTCTCTTTGATCTTAATTATTCCTGAGAACTTTATTCTCAAATACTCTGATCTTTCTTCCTCCCTTAAAGTAAGAGTTCATGTAATGTAACTGGTAGAATAACAGTTTTATGTATTTTTCAGTTTAACGTTTTTGAGAAAATATATATTATACTTTTTTTAATTATTTTTCACTGAGAGTAATTAATATTATAATTACAAAGAAATAAACGTTATAAACAACCATGTCTTGAACATGATCTCACATAAGGAGATTGAAACGTCTACACAATAAATTTATGTTTTGACTGAGATAACGTTTATTTCTTTGTAATTATAATGTTTTTGGAACGACGAGACTCCTTATAATGCATAATATACATTTCCAGAATTGTGCCAATGTTTAATTATTTTATTTATCTCATTCCAGTTTGTAATTATTACTTCTGGGTATTTTAATTCAGCCATTTCTTCAAAATATCTCTCATTTTTTCATTAACTATCCAATTATATAGCGTATTTCTATGTGTGAACATATATTTAGTTTTACTGATGTTTATTCTTCTTCTTCTTAAACTTAATTTGTAGGATTTTCATCCTGTTTATTTCCAAAACAACTCCTCGGAGGAAGGCGTATTGGATGTGCATTCACTTTCTATCCATCTCTTGGCTGGTCTTCCTCTTGTTCTTCTCCTGTCCATTGGCCTATCTTCTTTAGCTTTTTTTGCAAGCCGGTTTTCTTCCATTCTTTCTATATGACCCTTCCAATATTTTCGTCTGTCTATAATAAATTTGGTTATGTCTTGAATATGGCATTTGTCCCTAATTTCTGTGTTGTGTATTTTATCAAGTAATGTTGTCCCCTGAATAGTTCTTAAGATTTTCATTTCGCATGTGCTTATTATTTGTTTAGTTTTTGTTGTATCAGCCCTAGTTTCTGCTCCATATACGATAACTGGTCGAACTATCGTTTTGTATGTGCGAGTTTTGCTTTCTATTGACATATGTTTGTTGCGCCAAATAAATCTTTCATATACCCTGATATTTGTGCCGCTTTATCATATTGTTTCTTTACATATTTTATTACATTTTTAGTGTTTGTTATTAATACACCTAAATAATTAAATTCTGACACTTGTTCTATAATTTTTCTTTCCACTTCTAATTTGCATCTTACTGGTTCTTTTGATATTGTTAAGCATTTTGTCTTATTCGTGTTAATTTCCATATTGTATTTTCTGGCATTTATATTAAATTGATGTAAAGATCTTTGTAAATTATCTTCAGATTCTGAAAGGAGAACGACATCATCTGCGTAACATGTTTGTTGCTGGCCCAAATTTCTTAGTCTTACTCAATAGAATTTTGTTGACCTTTAGTATCTCCTCGCTATGGTCTCATAATACTACGTCATCAGCATAAATAGTGGTCGTAATAAGATGCCGTTAAGAAGGAATAGTAGTGGCAATGTTATGTTTTAATTACTTCAGTAGGTTGAGAAGCGCTGAAGTAATTATATGTAATTAGTTTAGTTAATTTACAGAAGATGATATTCTAGTGCTGTACGAAGAATAAAATGACCTAAGTTTTAAGAGAAGGAAAAATTAAAATTACTTAACTTTTCCATAATTAGTAAAAATGGTATTCCAGATTCTCCCTGAAGAACGGTTTAGAAGAAACAAACACGATAATAGATGGAAGCATATTAAAATAAAACGTAAGACGGACACCATTCGAAAGCAAATGGAGAAATATAGCGTTCATAAAACTGTTTGAAACAAACGACGAAAGAAGTTGAAATTAGCAAATTAAAAAATATTTTAGGAGTTCGCTGCCTTCTAAATGAATTGTTCAATTTAATTATGTCTTTGTGAAACTTTATCAAAGAGAAGAGCATTTCAGTACTCTTAGCAGTTGTTTGTTTCTAAAAGAACAACACAGCTGTACAAAGTTGTTGAAAATGCATATAACTGCTGGAGAAGATCTATGACAAAAGAATTTTGTTTGTTTATTCGTTTCTTCTTTTTGCCTACACGTGTCTATGAAATTAACGTAATAATTTTAAAGTATGTTTTAATGATACACGAATTATTTATTTTAATTGAGGAAGTAAACATCAATAAAACTAAATGTGTGATCTCATAGAAATACGTAATATAATGGAAATAGACAGTTAGTGACTAGTGAGGAATATTTTGAAGATATGGCTGGATTAAAATAACTAGAAACATTAATTACAAACACGAATGAGGTGCAGAAGGATATTAAACGTATGCTCATTTCTGGAAATGCATGCTATTATGCGTTATAGGGACTCTTGTCGTCCCAACTTTTCTACAAAGAAGTTAAACTGAAAATATATAAAACTATTTTTCTCCCAGTAAATGGATGACAAAATGGACTCATGCTTTAAGGGAGGATAAAAGATTACGAGTATTTGGAATAAAGGTCGTAGGAAAAATGTTGGATCAAAGATAGATCAACAGATAGACGAATGGAGAAGACTACACAACACTGAGCTGCATGATCTTTATAGGAAACTAAACACGATAAGAAAGTTAAGTCTCGTAGTCTGAGATGGGCAGGACATGTGGCACGAATGGGTAATGAAGAGGGGCTGTTATAACGAGACAAGAGGTATATTAAATCAAACCCTTGAACAAACAGAAAAATATGCTGGTTAAGCCCTAATCCTATAAACAACAACAAGGCTACAGAAGAGTTCAAATAAACATCTTTGCAGTACGCTAGACAGACAGAAGGCCGCAAATATGGTCTACTAATGTATAACAGAATCGAACCGCCACCGTTTCAGCAGCAGCTCGAACTCGACCTACCACCGCTCCATCTGCGGCACGTAGGACACACTCGCCCATCACAACATGAACTGTGAACAATTGGAAAGCAAAAGTGAACTAGTTGGTGAAAAGTGCGGGTATTCTCTCCTACGAACTCAAAATCGACTTGCCATCACTCCAGCTGCCGAGATATAGAATACGCTCGCCATGACAACCATGAACTGTGAACCATTTTGAAAACAAAGTCAACTAATAGGTGAAAAAGAGTTGTTCTCCCCTACGAATTTGTTTTTGATAGATACGGTGTTTTAAATTGTCTACATTTTAATCAGATCTTATTCCTCTTTTGCCCCAACGACATATTAGTGATAAGAGCAGTGATAAGTGAATACATTAATTAATCAAGATTAGAACATTTTTACTACAAAAAAAACAAATGAACTTTAGAAGTTAAGATTGTGCCTAGGTTAAGATACGCTGTTGGGAAAACATTCAATAACGTGCTCCCTGCGATTATACCACAGACACAGGAAACGATTTTTCTCTTTAAAGATTAAGTAGTAAGGAATTATAACTCAAGTGATAAATGTTTACTATAATTTTGATAGAGCATTGTATGAAAATTCGTAGAGCAAGTTATGGAATGGATACCAACAGTTGCCTGTTTTTACAACAAGGGAACCAATTTTCACATACGAAAGCATAAGTAAGCAAGTAAATAAAAAAAATACTACCTATACGTAAGGCGGTAACTTGAAAGGAAAACACGATTTCGGAAACAGGATCTTGCTTACACGAAAGGCTTAAAATATGAAACTTGGTTGCCTCCACATGTATGTTTGTAAACATCATTACAGGGGTAAAGATCTCAGATTAGTCAACGATTTTTTATAGATTCAACAGGAAAGTAGGCACTATATATGACTTGGAAGCATCAATTACAAAACAACAAAAGACTTGACCTCCTTTAGAGACAATAGATAATAATAAATTCTCAAATCTAATAATACAAATATATTAATACTCATAATAATAACAATTTTACTTACCAGGCATATTGAGCTGACTTTTCAAAAATTAAAATAATATCTACTGTAAGGGTTTTCACCCCCACAGTAGATTTTGGGGAGGGGAGAATGTTATAACGAGACAAGAGGTATATTAAAACAAACCCTTGAACAAACAGAAAAATATGCTGAAGGACTTTAAATTGTAAGGAACGCGAGACAAGACGTATTTTAAAACAAACCCTTGAAAGGAGGGCTGTAGTTAAGATAAGATCAACACTAATGAAAAAACCTAAGTTAATGGAATAAAATAATTTATGAGACAAGGGATTTTTAAAAAAAACTAGAGAGATATAAGAAAAGGCGGTCAGTCTGAGCGAGAGAGTCTGGTCGGAGCCATCGGACAGCGAGTTCGCAGAGCAGGGCAGCGCCCTGCTGGGCCTATTTCGTAAATTATGTAAGTAGAGTTTTGTAATATAGTTTTTCAATTCTCTCGGGAATGTCCATAATTAAATTTTAATCACTCTTAATCAAATATTTACCTATTATTAAATGGTGCTTCCAAGTTCTATCTTAAGTATTCTCATACTATAAATAATATAATTATCCCTTATTCTTCTTCAGTAATAGATCTTGGACTACATCTAGACGAAATTTAACCTGGCAAACACAAGTGAAACACATATGTAAAAAGACTTTCTCCATCTTACATTATCTTAGACGTTTAAAGAATTTTCTCCCAGTTTCGTTAAAACAAATCCTAGTGCAGAATCTTGTGTTACCACACTTCGATTATTGTGACATTATATATAATGATCTAAACTATGCCTTGTCGCAGAGACTGCAGCGTGTTCATAATGCTTGCATTCGATTCATTTTCAATATCCGCCGTTATGACCATATTTCCGAACACTTTAATAACCTCTCTTGGCTCCGTCTTACTGACAGACGTAATTTGCACTCTCTTTCGCTACTTTTCAAGCTTCTGAATTCCTACATTCCTACTTACCTGGCGTCCAGATTTGAGAAGTTATCCTCCTACCACAATATTGACACTAGGTCACAAGATAGCAGTCTGCTAACAATTCCTCTTCATAGCACTTCCTCCTATTCTACTTCCTTCACAGTAGCCTCCGCCCGCTCCTGGAATCTCCTTCCTCAAGATATCAGGGGTTGCCGCACACTTGGCACCTTTAAGTCACGCTTATACAGTTACCTGTTGTCTAATAATTAATTTTTCTCTATTTATTTAATTTTATACTATGTCATTAATCTTTTCCTCGTTTTTTATATATTTTGTACATATTATATATTTAATTCGTTAAATTTAGAGTAAATCAAAATACATTATAAATATTAATTGTATTGTATTCATAACTTGTAATCGTTTATATATACATATTGTAATTTAGATTTAAGACTTTTCTTTTGTATTTTTTTTTAAACCTGGTTGAGTGGTAGACAAGGCCTTAAGGCCTTAACTCTGCCAGGTAAAATAAAGCTATTATTATTATTATTATTATTATTATATGTAGCCTGATATATGTTCTCATAGATATATTAAACTGTTTGGTAAACCGTATCAATGGCTTCTTTCTATGTCGAAGAATAATGTGTAAATTCCTATTAGAAGTCCTGTTCTCACTTCATGCTTTCCTATAATTTCCTCGGCACGCTACCCCCTTTCGTAATAATAATAAATAGATAAATAAAGAATAAAGAAAGAAATAAATCGAGTCATTAAATCGAGTCAGTACAGGGGCATGGAAAATTCTTTTAGGAAAACCATAGGGAAAACGCCCAGCAGGTAGGCCAAAAATGAGGTGGGAGAATAACATTATCCATGATTTGAGGGAAGTGTATTACACTGCGGATGATTGGAAAATACTAGCTCAAGACAGGGATGTATGAAGAGCTCGACTCAAAAAACAGATCAGAATAAAACTGACTTCATATTTCCTTAGATAATATAATACATAACCGTATTCTACGTCTTCTTTTGTTATTCCTTTATATTTTTAACTTTTCTTACCATTATTAATATTATTATTATTATTATTATTATTATTATTATTATTATTCTACATCATGAAATTAGGCCTTTTGACCCGTTTTCACATCAAGTGGGATTTAATTGATCTTTCCATCTAGTAAATGGACGTCCAAGACATTATTATTATTATTTTTATTATTATTATTTTTATTATTATTATTATTTTTATTATTATTATTTTTATTATTATTATTATTATTATTATTATTATTATTCACTTCACGGGCTACGCAAATTGCCTGTTCCGTCTCACAGTTGTTCTGTCCATATTTTCACTGGCCTTTCAACATTCCTTGAACCTCTTCGCTTGTAGTTAAATGCTGCTTTTGGTAATCTTGTTACGAGTACATTCATTCTTTCTACATGTCTAAACCCTTTATCTCTATATTCTTTGATTTTATCATTCAATGGATATATATTTAACTCTGTTCTTATATCTTCATTCTTTATCCGATCCATTCTTGTGCAGCCTTCTGTTCTTCTAAGGAAGTTCATTTCTACGCTTTGTAATATTTTGGTCATTACCCAAGTTTCATTCCCATAAAGTAATGCAGGAACTGCCAATGTTTTATAAAACTTAAATCTAGTATCTCTTCTTGTTTTGTTCTTTAATGTTCTATGTATAGTTTCACATATTATTTGAAATCTTGACAGTTTCACATTTACGTCTCTTTCAGTTTTTGTGTTTATGGTAAGATTACAACCCAAATAATTAAAATTTGTTACCTGTACCAGAGGTTTGTTGTCTATTACAGTATGATTTTTGATCTTATATGTTCACTTCCCGAAAATGCCAATATATCCTTTTTTTCTTTTGATATTTTAAATTATATTCTTGGCATAACTGATTTAATTGATGTATAGAGTACTGCAAATTATTTTAATTTTCTTGAATAATAACCACATCGTCAGCATACATTAAAACATTTAATATTTTAAAACGGTTCATTGTTATACCTACATTAACATTACTTTTCCAATTTTGGATGATGTCATTAACATATAAATTAAAAAAAGGGTAGATAATAAACTACACCCTTGTCTTATACCTCTATTTATTAAAATTGGTTCGGTTTTTGATGTGTCTATATTTATTATAATTTGAGATTTTACATGTATACTTTTTATCACATAAATTAATTTTGCGGTGTAGCCATGTATTTCCATAATTTTCCATAACTTATCTCTATCAACACGATGATTATTGTTTTTATTACTATTATTGCCATTATTATTTTTCTTTTTTTCCCATGTCAACTTTATATTTATTTTATAGCCTATATCTGTTGACTATTATATATCATTAATCAACATGTAGATAATTCATAATTGTTATTATAGGTATAATTTAACCCAGGTGAAGTGGAAGAGAAGACATTACGGTCTTAACTCAATGAAGTACAATAAATAACAAAATAAATAAATAAAATAAATAATTGTATGAAATTGTAGAAATAATTGTATGAAGAGCTTATGTCCGTGCGGCCATGAACCTACGGGTTCGATAGTGCCAGTGAGTTAGTTAATTCATACTATGTCTTATAAGGTGCCGTACTTTTACAATTTTTCTAAAAGGCTGGAAAATGAAATATTACTATGCAATGTACTGTAATATTACCAAAAATGGACGCAACGTTCACCAAAATATGAATTAATCATGGCGAATGTAATTAATAATTTACAAGTAAACCAGCACGGATAATCAATGTAAACAATATGGACATAAATAACAAGTTCATAAGTTCTTGTTTCATTACAGGCCTAAGGTTGAATAAAAAATATATTTCACGTACAGTAATATATTTTAGGAGTTATCGTACATTTTGCATTCATTTGTCATTTGAAAGTAGTCCTAAATAACTCAGTGGAACTATCGAAATCGTAGGTTCATAGCCGCGCGGACATACGCTCTTCATACATCCCTATCCTGAGCGAATGTTTCCAATCATCCAATATACTGTCTAGAATTGAGCACATGTTTTGTTTCATTGTACATCTCATTCCTACCTGTAATTACACTGGTCAACATGATTTTTGTCTCATGAGTACCAATAGTTGTACTTAATGCAGTTTTTTATCGTGTTTTCAAATATGTATTCGGAATGTCTCCATCACCACAGTTTTTTTATTTCAATTTTAATTAATGGATTTAAATAATTATTTTTTGAATAAACGTTTTTTCGTCCATTTATTCATTGTAAAATAAAACCAAATGTGCTAACACAGGAGATTTCAGCTATGGAAATGAGATATCAAGACAAATTGAATCCTAATATGCTGGCCGATTATTGTTGGGCCATCGAGAGGGATGCTCCACATGCGAAATATAGCAGACAATTGTCATTTATTACTTTATAGGTGAGTCCGAATGTTCGAATATTGTGTAGTTGCGAATGTAGAAAATACTAAAGTGTTTGAAATTATAAATTCCTGTCTCTCGGAAATCTGCGTGATGGAGACAAACCGATATCATATTTGAATTCAGGAGAACAAATAATATCAGAATCACATATTGTTCTGACTCAAAAAAATAGTTTATTTTTTGTTGCTCAGTGTAATTGTTCCTAGATGTTCGAATTCAGCCACTTCTTCAAAATTTCCCTCATTCGTCATTAACTCTACATTTCCATCATATAATATATTTCTGTGTGTGAACATGTATTTATTTTTATTGGTGTTAACAATTATAAGTTTAATAAATTATATACACATTTTAAAAAGATTGGGCCGGTATTATGATTAAATCATGATGAGTTTTCGCGGGTTAGCGAAACCACTTTCTGCACAAAACCATCTTATTTTTCTCATTCTTCTTTTCCTTGCGTCTTTTCTATACCTACATTTTTAATACAATTTCTTACACATCGTTTCAGATGTATATTTTTTATTGTTAGCATAAAGTGTGGTATTAAAATAGCAGTAAAGTTTCTAGGGGTTTATTTTAAAAAGAACACAAACGTTTCTTGCTGAAATTTCATTACGTTTTTAGTAAAAGGAGATAATTTAAAACAACTGCTGTGTTGTACAGAATAATATACTGTGTAGTTACTACCTCGAAGCAAACGTACAGTGGTATTAAATTGAAAACGCTTTCATTGTAATTTGCAAAGAGTAGGCCTATTGTAATATACTTTCATAAGATCTAAAAATAAACTTGAAATAATAACTTCAAGCAAACAATCTGCCAGCAGGAACTCTCTACAAGAATAAAATTACTTTTCCTCATTAATATTCGTTAATTATTTAATTTATAAATATTTTATATTATTTTTAATGTAAAATTGGAATAAGAAACTACATAATTTCAAAATAATAACCATCACCTCCCAAACAAGCTAAGGCCCAAATCATGTTACAGTTTCAACGTAGTATTCTTATCCACGTTTTTCTAGAACGTCCCAGACATATCTTCCCTTGAGGATTGTATTGAAGCATGACTTTTGGAAGTCTATTAGGATCCATTCGTTGCACATGAGTTTTCCACTGAAACTTGTATCTTCGGAGGATTGTATTGAAGCATGACTTTTGGAAGTCTATTAGGATCCATTTGTTGCACATGAGTTTTCCACTGTAACTTGTATCTTCGGAGGATTGTATTGAAGCATGACTTTTGGAAGTCTATTAGGATCCATTCGTTGCACATGAGTTTTCCACTGTAACTTGTATCTTCGGAGGATTGTATTGAAGCATGACTTTTGGAAGTCTATTAGGATCCATTCGTTGCACATGAGTTTTCCACTGTAACTTGTATCTTCGGAGGATTGTATTGAAGCATGACTTTTGGAAAACTATTAGGATCCATTCGTTGCACATGAGTTTTCCACTGTAACTTGTATTTTCGGAGGATTGTATTGAAGCATGACTTTTGGAAGTATATTAGGATAACTTGTATCTTCGGAGGACTGCAGGATACACACTATTAGATCACAAAAAATGAAGACATCTTAGAATAATTACACATGGAATCTTTAGAAAACAAAATTTCTGATTATAAGTCAAGATGGATACAACATGTTCATCGAATGGAAGATCACAGAATACTCAAACTAATGTTAAGATATCAACCTGCAGGAAGAAGAAGACCAGGACGTCCACTCAAAAGACTTCTGGATGGTGTTTCTCTTGAGGCCGAAACAGGTCAACAAATGGCCTAAATTCGTGAATGTACTATGATGATGATGAACTTGCATTTATTTATAAATTTGAAATTGGTTGTGCATAATACTGAATATTTTTGCATGTGGAAGTGAAACTTGGTCTTTGACGGAATTACAAAATAATAAAATTAGAACATTAGAATTTGATTATCTTAGAAGAAGCTTTCAAAAAACAAGACAGAATAAAATAACAAATGAATTCCTTTGGAAAGAAATTAATGTCGCCACATCAAGAGGATTGAAAATCAAACTCTTAAATGGTATGGCCATGTACAGAGAATGAAAGATGAAATATGGCCAAAAGTAAATACCAATGGTCACCCCTGGAAGAAATAAACGTGGCAGACCAAGTTGGAAATGGAAAACTTATCTCAAAACTATAATGGATGATAGTAATGTGGAAGAAGGAGACTGGAATGATATAAATAAGTAAAAAACCGAAGACGGCAAATCTATAAGTGGGGGAAAGTCGAAGAAGAAGAAGAGAAATTGGTTGTAATTGAAGTTCATGTATGATATCTTCATTTATTTTGCGGTCCATGCGAGTATATCCTAGCGTTGCTCTCAAAAATCTCATTTCACTAGACGTTATTCTCAGGGTTCATGCTTGTCTTCCGTTACATAGAATAAATCGATGTTTCAAAACTATTTAATTAAAAACTATGCCCATTAAAAATCCCTGTTTTGCATAAGTAGCTTAATAAGTAGCACTCTCGAGCCTATTGCTAATGTCCGCACAGATATAAGCTTTCCATACATCTCTATCCTGAGCTAATATTTTCCAATCATCCTCAGTATAATTAACCTTCCTCAGGTCATGCATAATGTTATTCTCCGACTTCATTCTTGGTCTCATGTTTCCTTCTGTTCTCATGTGTCCATGTATCTCTTTATTTCTCCATTTGTGACACATGTCCTCCCCAATGCAATCTTTGAGACTTAACTGTTGTTATTACATCTGGTTTTCATAAGTAACATATTATCTGTTATGTAGTTGCATAACTAACTAACTAACTCACTGACACTATCGAACCCGTAGGTTCATGACCGCACGGACATAAGCTCTCCGTATGTCCCTATCCTGAGCTATTTTTTTCTAATCATTCCCTGTATAATCTGTTTCCCTAAAATCATAGTTAATGTTACTCTTCCACATCATTCTTGGTCTACCAATTTGGCGTTTTCCCTCCGGTTTTCCTACAAAAAGCTTCCATGCACGTCTTTCATTCCCCATTCGCGCCAAATGTCCTGCCCATCGCATTATACGAGACTTAACTGTTCTCATTATATCTGGCTTCCTATAAAGATCATGTAATTCACTGTTATGTAAGTCTTCCCCATTCACCTGTCTGTTCATCTCTCTTTGGTCCAAAAATGTTCCTAAGAACTACAAATTTAAATTAGAATAATTCCGAGACATACTTAATTAATCACAAGTGTTAAGAATTCAAATAATATTATGCAATAGCAATATATATATAAGATAAGAAAAATGAGTGCCTGGCGGGATTTGAACCTGGACCTCTGAGTTGATACCTCAGTGCGCTACCACTTACGCTACCAGGCGAATCCAGAACAAACATTTATTTTTCTTATACATATTCTCTATTATTACCAGATGTAGCTGGAACTCGGTCTCCACTGCCACCTAGTAGCTACTATAACAAGCAAGCAAATTAAAGAGAATGTTTTTACGTTATAGCAGTGACGCTTTTTCGATGTTATATATATATATATATAATTCTATTAACTGAGTTTAACCTCTCACCTAGTATGTACGTTTACGTGCCACACGTCACCCGGGTCTCAGAGTAACACTACCTGTCGGGAGAGGGATTTTTAACTATGGATCACACACATACGTTTCTGAATACACAAGGACATGCAGGGCCTCCCCGAGTCAGCCCAATGTCAGGATCTCCTCCGAGAAAACACAACATTAAGACAAAACTTATAATTCACACACACATTCATACTAAACATGGCGAATATTATGTTTATCATGTTGGCCAGATGATGTTTAATGACCGTTTGGGCCTTAATGTTCCCTGACATTAGTCTTACAAGTGAGGAAATCTCCGAAAAAAAACATTACCCAGGAAACTTGTCCACATCGGGCCCGTTGCGTTCAAGGAAGCTAACCCCATATCAATGTGTGTGTATATACTCATACATTTTTAAGTTTTATTTGGATAAAGACAGATTTTAGAAAGAGAAATACCCGTAATATACGTTCAAATCGTGTATTATGGGAACAACTTCTATACAGTTTCTCTCGTTAATATTCGATTCCTCAGATCTTA
Organism: Diploptera punctata; assembly: GCA_030220185.1. Classification (NCBI taxonomy): domain Eukaryota; kingdom Metazoa; phylum Arthropoda; class Insecta; order Blattodea; family Blaberidae; genus Diploptera; species Diploptera punctata. The sequence continues at coordinate 268,097 of JASPKZ010000797.1, forward strand.
CTGTTTTGCACAATTCTTAAGTACAGAATACTATTTAATTTCTAAGTAATAATAATGAAACACTATTACAACCATACTATATAGCCTATGTATATGTACATGTATATACGTGTGTCTATACACCGTGTCCCATTCAAACCTCTCATATTTTAAAACTCTCAAAATATGCGGAATTATGAAATGAGGTTGGTATTAAAAGAAAGAGAAACTCAAAGAATTTTTGTTTTCATTGTTTTCATTGTTGCAGTTAATTCATCTGTCGCGTGTTGGACTGTAATGACATAAAACAAAATGGCGACTCCCAGCAACGAGCAAAAATTGTTTTCTGGTATGTAAAAGACCGTGTGTTTGCGACTCCAGTACAAGATCTTCATGATTTACGAACCCGTATCCTTGGCACAATTGCAAGAGCACCAATGGACATGTTGGACAGAACGTGGCACGAAATCGAATACAGACTTGATATTGTTCGTGCTACTAATGGTGCACATATAGAGGTATTATAGTGTGTGGCAATGAAAATTCTTTGAGTTTCTGTTTCGTTTAATACCGGCCTCATTTCATAATTCGCAAACTTTGTTAGTTACGATTAATTTAAATGTAGGAAGTTTGAATGGAGCACTCTGTACACACACACACACACACACACACACACACACACACACACATATATATATATATATATATATATATATTATATTGTAGATTTTCGGGGATATAAGTATGATTAAGAAAGTTTTCTTGGGTTTTACGCGTCATGGATTCAAGGTAGGCCTCTGGCCATTGATTCCGACGTTTCGGCATAATTCCACAAGCCATTATCGATTAATGATAATTTGAGATAATGCCGAAACGTCGGAATCAGATGGCCAGAGGCCGACCTTGAATCCATGTTGCGGAAAACCCAAGAAACTTCCTTAATTATATATATATATATATATATATATATATATATATATATATACACCTATTACGCGTTCACATTTCATTATCAAGAGATTGAGTAGTTGCATCTCGTTATGATATTTTTCTTCGATCGGACTTATAGTTAAATAAAATAAGTGGAATTCTATTTCACGATATTCTTTCAATGTATTTCAACTAACATGTTTCATGTGTTATTGTGATGTAATGTATTGCCATGGAAATAAAATAAAAGTTTTGGAGACATGATGAAAACACATTTCCTTTTTGAACTTCTGAAAGAGATCCCTTATTTTTGGTTTACAATACCAATACTACATTATTATATTATTAGAACCAATTTTAATTACCAATGTTATATCGTTTTATGTGTTCAATTTTTTTTAATAAGCCAATTTATTTTATCAACAATTTTGATTCTGGATACTGGTAGAGTCCAGAGTACACGTGGCAAGAGTTGTTCATTTCATCCCTCGTTTACTGGAATTTTTCATGAGAAAAACACAGGTCTACGAGGGAGCTCATATTTTATGGAAGACTTGGAACTCGCTGCTTTTTGAGGGATACAAATTACTATCACGTAGAGTACGACGGGAAGACATCCTGAAAACCGTTAAATGTTTTCTAAAAAGTCAGTAATTTTCTGTTTTGTTTGTTAAAGGCCCTAGGAGACAAAACGTCAAGGGGCAAAGGAGAGTAGAAAAAGACGATCTTTGCATAATTGATGTGGCATTGGATAAAGCAAGCACCATGTTTCTTAACTCAGTGTTCAGAGGGAGGATGCCCTTAACACTTGACGCATGTTCAGTATTTCTTCGCAACGTGTGCGTTTTCTAATTATATTATAAAGATGTAGTACAGTATAGGTTATTTTCAATTCCCAATATTAAATTTGATATATGTTCATATTAGGCTTGCCAGTTATATAGTATCCTGCTGGAGTTCTGAATTCCTAAAAAGTTAGTTAGACTTATACGAATGTGTCTAAATTGCAAAAAGAGTAGCGTGCGTATAGGCAAACAGTTTTCGGGTACTTTGAAATCCACAATGGATTGAAGCAAGGAGATGCACTCTCTCCTCTACTATTTAATTTTGTACTAGAGCATGCCATTAAATCTTTAGAGAATAAGGACGGCTTACAATCAATGGTATTAATAAGCTGTTAGTTTATGCTGATGATGTAGTACTATTAGCCGATAGCGAGGAGATACTAAAGGACAACACGCACACACTATTGAGTAACACTAAGAAATTGAGACTGGAAGTAAATGCCAATAAAACTAAATATATGATCGCACGTTATATAATGGAAATGGACAGCTAATGACAAATGAGGGAAATTTCGAGGAAGAGGCTGAATTAAAATACCTACGAACAACAATCACAAATAGGAATGTGATCCACAAAGAAATTAAACATAGGCTCAATTCTGGAAATGTGTGCTATTAAGCATTACAGAGACTCTTGATGTCCCAACTCCTTTCAAAAAACGTTACACTGAAAATATATAAAACTATTGTTCTACCAGTTATATTATATGGATGTGAAACATGGACTCTTACTTTAAGGGAGAAAAGGAGATTACGAGTAGTTAGAATAAAGTTCCTAGGAAAAATTTTGGATCAAAGAGAGATGGATAAACAGGTGAATGGAGAAGACTTACATAACAGTGAATTACATGGTATTTATAGGAAGCCAGATATAATGAGAATAGTTAAGTCTCGTAGACTGCGATGGGCAGGACATGTGGTACGAATGGGGGATGTAAATGGTGCATGGAAGCTCCTTATAGGAAAACTAGAGGGAAAACGCCCAGTTTGTAGTCCAAGAATGAGGTAGGAGAGTAACATTAACTGTGATTTGAGGGTAGTAGATTATACAAGAAATGATTGAAAAACATTAGCTCAGGATAGGGATGTATGGAGAGCTTATGTCCGCGCGGCCATGAATTTACGGGTTCGATAGTGCCAGTGAATTAGTTAATTAGTTAGTCATTAGGCCTGCCAGTAATTTTGAATTTCGCTCTGGCCACGTTAAGATTAAAGTTGAATTACTTAGGTTGTCACATTATATTTGACAAGGATAGAGATATAATTATTAAGCTTGCGCACTTTCATAAAATCACAGGAATTACAGCTAAGGACATTAAAAAAATGACGAGGAAAAATACTTACTTAATACTTAACCCTTAAATTGTCAATACAATATTTTCTCCTGCCAGTGATTTAAATGTTCCGGACCGCAAAGAAAATAAATCCATGTAAAACTGTGTTGTTATTATTATTATTATTATTATTATTATTATTATTATTATTATTATTATTATTTCTACGCCTCAGCCGCCATGGTAAACAGAGAGTGGACTGGAAGTAACCAACCACAAAGGCACAGAATCATAGGTTTAGCAACACACGGATATCATCACAAAATGTGCAAAAATACAAAATTCCACCAACCGAGTGATTCGTGTGAATGCAAGATATGCGACCAAAAGTGTGAGCGATACCATTACAAACAATGCAGAATATGGACAGGATCACTGAACGAACTCATAAAAGACAAATCATAAACGTATAACTTAATGCTCTTTCGAGTGCCTCTTACCAATGTATTTATATTATTATTATTATTATTATTATTATTATTATTATTATTATTATTATTATTATTATTATTATTATTATTATTATTATTATTATTATACATTATTGCGTATTTTGACATAAATTTAAGTAATTTTTACTCGTTTGTTTTTCTATTGGTCTAAAAACAATATTCAATAAATGAAATCAATCTATCCAATACGATAGATTTTTAATTTAAAGGTTAATACAGACTTTCCACTTTATAGCAGTTCGACCTTAATTCCTACTTTCCAGATACTCTTATCTTTCCATTGTCCTTCTTCCATACTCACCTTCATCATGAAATCATATATTCCCTCATACCACGTTCTTCTGCCTCTGCCCTCTTACTTCTGCCTGGTACCTCTAATCTAATACCCGTTTAGGCCACTGTTCTTCTGACATCCGTTTTACATGTCCGTACCACTGTAAAGCTCTCTTTGTTACCCTATTGATAACAGTCTCTTGTGCATCCATTTCTTATATATATTTCTAATATGTTGTAGCCTGGATATTCTTATACTTCTCCATACGTTTATGCTACCAAGACTATTTTCTGCATCCTTTAATTTATTTCTAGCTTTCTGATCCATGTGTAAGGATACTTTCTATGATTGTTTGTATAATTTTTTCTGGTCAAATTCCTATTGTGTAAACGACTATTCAGGGATCTAATCGCCTTCCTTGCACAATTTACTCTGTTAATAATATATGTTTCTCAAGTACCAGATTTATCTATAATAGAACAAGATATTTAAATTATTCAAAACATTTAATTACCATATTATGTATTTGTAAGTCTTCTAAATTTCTTCCAGTTACCATATATTCTGTTTTATTATAATTTATTTTTAATCCCCCTACTTCAGATGCATTTCTAATGTTCTAATCATATATTCTGTATTTTCTTTGTCTTGTCCATCAGCGGATTACAAGAAAATATGTTTAAAATTTTACAAGGTTATGGCAGTTCCAGCATTGTTATATTGGACTGAAACTTGGACACTGCGAAGAGATTAGAATAAAATACAGTCAGCATAAATGAACATTTTAAGTTCCATTAAGGGATGTTCTAAATTAGACAAAATAAGAAACGAGGATATCCGCAACCTGCTCAACATCTTTTCATCCTTGAAAACTTTTTGGATTATAAAAGTAGATGGAATTCCATGTATTGATGATGCCAACATTCCGGAATTCAAGACAAACCTATGACTATAAAGCAACAGGAAGACGGAATCTGCGAGAAGCAAGGAAGCATTGGAAAGGGTTCATTTAACTTTATTGTATTGTATTGTATTGTATTGTATTGTATTGTATTGTATTGTATTGTATTGTATTGTATTGTATTGTATTGTAACTTGAAATGATGATAATGACGATAATAGTAGCTAATACCTGGCGTGCTTTGCTACGCCTAAAAAATGAAATCTTATAAAGATTAATTAAATTATATGGTATACGCCGAGACGAACCAAATATGGTGGTTGCTAGTCAGTTTTTAATTTCGGATTTCAGATTTCGCTCATTTTCGGACAATACCCACCTCGATTTATTTTAATAGGATATACTGAGTTTCGTTGTGAAAATCGACAATTGTGACCGATGAGCGATTTTTACATTTTTCACGGTTGTTTGCTAGCCGTCGAGAAGAGCGGACGTGTTTTTGTTAGAGTGGTTGAAGTGTGCAGGGGACAAAGCATTATGGAAGAAGTTAGAAAGCTGATTGAAACATTGTCAACTGAAGTGAAAGAGGGGTTTGAAAAGTGCAACGTGGGTGAAAAAATTCGTGATATTGAGACGAACATGCATCGGATGGAGGACAGATTGAAATGGCTGGAATCTAAATTAGACTATCTCGAAAACCAGAGTCGCCGTAATAATATTGTGATATATGGTGTGCATGAAGAAGACAGAGAAAGCTGGGAAGAAAACTGAACATATAGTTAAAAGAGTAGTGGCGCAAATCGGAATTGATTTGGTGAACAGTGATATTGAAAGAGCGCACAGAGTAGGTCGTTGGAATAGTGGAAAGAGACCGATTGTATGCAAATTATCACACTACAAAATAAAATGTTGGATCCTTAGAGACAGTAAATATCTTAAAGGGACCGGTATCAATATTGCCGAAGACTTTAGTGAGAAGGTGCGCCGCGAAAGAGACTTTCTTAAGCGACACATGTTCGAGGCGAGGAGGCAGGGCTGCCATGCAATCATCCAATTTAATAAATTGATTATAAATGGACGAATCTGGAGCAGGGAAAAACTACAAAATATGGACAACTCTGAAAATGAATTTGAAGAGGTCATTGACAGCGAGTCCCCAAAACATACAGGGGACGCTTCAAACAGCAGGTGGTCTCCTTACAGCAGAGGAGGGAGAAAATTCTACACGAGAGAAAGAGAGAGGGGACCACTACCTTAATAACTCCCAGAAATCCAATAAACATACAGCAAAAAAATGGCCGAACGCAAACAGCATACCCCACCCCTAAGAGGTGAACGACCGGCGGACACAAGAACTCCAACAAGAAAATCACTAAGACTTCAGAATCTACCCGCAGAAAAGGAACTATTGAGAGGGGGAAGTTCGAAAAATACAGGTAAGACTAATGACAAGGAAACACAATAGGGTTTGTTGACAGTCGGTTCATGGAATATCGAAGGGTTAAAGCAAAAACTTTCAATGGACAGATGTGTAGAGTTTATTGAGACTTTTGATATATTAGCTCTAGGAGAAACATGGTTAAAAGCTAATGAATGCGTAAATCTATGTAATATGAAAGGTTATTTTAAGGGTAATCAAAAGAGAGGAAAGAGAGGTAGATATCCAGGCGGTGTTGCCATTTTATATAAAGCTAACTTAGACCCATATATTAAAAAGGTAAATATTACTTTAAAAGAGGCAATTTGTATATATTACCATACAGAAAGAGCAGAAATGTGTCTGTTGTCTAATTATCGCCAACCACTAAATTCCAGGTATGCCAATCCAATTTTTTTCGTTGAATTGTCTGACTCGTTGGCAGAAATAAAAGATAGGTTTCCGGAAGCGGGAATAATAATTTTAGGGGACTTTAACTGTAGGATTGGGGAGGAAAATATCACTATAAAATCGGAATGATAATGAAACACGAGGTGAGGGTAGGAGAAGAAGCAAAGATAAGATTTTAAATTCAGAAGGAAACCAATTGTTAGCTTTTTGCGATGCATTTGAACTTGAAATTCTGAATGGTAAATATGGGGAAGATAAAAATGGAGAACTGACATTTATTAATAAAAATGGAAGTAGCGTAATCGATTATTCAATATGCACACAAGACATGATTCCAGTCCTAAGTAATTTCTGTATAGTTTCCAGAATCGAATCACACCACTTCCCAAACAAACTTATTTTAAATATGAAAGGTATTAGTGAGACAGTTAATGATGAGGTGGCAACAATATTGCGGCCAATTATCCGTTTCAGGTGGATCGAGGATCTGAGATAAGAATTTAACAGGAGTTTGGAAACGCTAATACAGGATCTGCAATTAAATGATCTTAGCGGGGAGGAAATTGTTAAAACTTTGACAGAATGTTTTCAAAAAGCAGGGGGAAAATTCAAGGTTAAATACGCAATGAACCAGAAGGACAAAGGGTGGTACAATAATGCATGTAGAAAGAAGAAGAAATTTGTCGAAAGTAGTCTTTTAAAGTTTAGAAAAGAAAGCACAGATGAAAGCAGAAAAAATTATGCGCAAGAGAGAAAGGAATATAAAGACTTATTGGCAGAAAAACAAAACTAGCATGGCAAAATAAGAAATCCGAAGAAATGAGAGTCGCGACTGAAAGTGGGAACATTGCGGACATATGGAAAGCGATAAGGGAACTCAAAGTAAAGTCCATAAATCGGACAAGAATAACGCCCGGGGAATGGAGAAGTTACTTTGATAGGGTGCTGGGAAATGAGAGGTTAAGATATAATCAAGGAAATATAGTTGAGATCCCTGACCCAATTCATATTCAATTACTGGATCAGGATATTTCGAAAAATGAAGTGGTTTCTTCCATTAAATGTTTAAAGAATGGTAAAGCACCTGGAATTGATGGAATACCAGGGGAATTCTTGAAAAATATGATATCATCCAATAAATTATTAGACGTTTTGAAAACTGCGTTCAACAAACTTTTTAATGGGAGGAGATTATCCGGAAGCCTGGGCGACAGGTGTCATCCAACCGCTATACAAAGGGAAAGGTGGGGCACAGATACCAGAAAGTTATAGGGGAATTTGTCTCTTGTCAGTGTTCGGAAAAATATATTGTAAAGTACTTTACGAACGAATCAGACAATGGGCTAAAGAGAACAATAGGCTCTCAAAATATCAGGCAGGTTTTAGAGAAGGGTACTCCACGGTGGACAACCTATTTGTTCTGAGAACATTAATTGATGACAATCTGAAAATGAAGGGGGGTAAATTATTTTGTGCATTCATTGATTTTAAGATGGCATTTGATACTGTGGACCGAAGCGCACTTTGGGAAAAATTAAATCGGAAAGGATTGTCTCGTAAAATGATACATGCTTTAATGTCAATTTATAAATATGTTAAATTTTGTATAAAAGTAGACCAAGGGCACATTACAGAGATCAGCGAAGCCAATCGGGGAGTGAGACAAGGTTGCATTTTATCACCAATGCTATTTAATCTATTCGTTGATGATATTGTAGACGTAATGCTAGAAGGAGAAATTGAGGCTCCGGAGATAGGAAATGTTAGAATCCCAGTCCTGTTGTATGCAGATGATTTAATTATCTGTTCCAAGACAATCAAGGGATTGCAAAGAGGTCTTGACCTACTGGAAATATACTGTAGGAATTGGGGATTGACTGTAAATGCTAGTAAGACAAAAACAATGACATTTAAAAATGGGACGGTTTATGGTAGAACAGAGGAATGGAAATACAGAGATAAAGTTCTTCAAAACGTGAAACATTTCGAATATCTTGGTACGACGTTGAAAATGAACGGAAAGTGGAAAAAAAAACATTGATATAGCATTATTTAAAGGGAGGGGACAACTTAACAGTGTACTCGGTATTCTGGGTCGAGTGCCTGATATTCCAGTCAGCACATTAGAAAAAATGTATGGAGCTATGGTCAGGCCAGTCATGCACTATAGTAGTGAGATTTGGGGTTTCCAAAGAACGGAAATACTAAATAAGGTATATACGCATTTTCTAAAGTATATTACAGGACTTAGTAAGGCCGTTTCTAACTGTGGAATTTTATATGAATTCGGGTCATTCCAGGACGATATTAACTGTAAAATTCGTGTACTCAAATACTGGTTGCGAGTAATCCAAGGTGAACAAACAATGCTTAGAGCAATTTGCTACGACCACCAAATTAAAAACATAGATGTTAAATTTTGGGCAGACGAGGTTAGGAGAGAACTCCAAAAGATTGGGATGGGCTGGATATGGGGAAAAGGGACTGAAAATCGCAAGAACGTGTGGAGAAAAATAAGGAGGAGGTACTTAGATGTAAACCAACAAGATACCTTCGCCGAATGTACAGGAAAACGCTCACTGTGTTTACAAAGAGACCTAAAACACGTCTGGGGAAAAGAATCGTATATACTCAACCTAGGATTTAAGGAGAGATCAGGGCTTGCTTGGTTTAGGCTAGGGGCATGGAAATTTCTAAAAATAAGCGACGATCACGATATGCGAATATGTCCAATGTGCGGGAACTTTGAAGATGAGATACATATATTAGGAAAATGTAATGATTTAGAATATTGGAGACGTCAGTTATTACCGGAAAGATTTCTAAATTCAAATCGGGAAAGATTGGCATGCTACGAGTTATTGGTAAATCCAGAAAATTGGATAAACCTCGGTAAATTTCTGGACAAAACGCGAAAAATAAGGACAACACTCATTCATGAATAAATATATGTTATCAAAATGCAAGTAACCATTAATTATTAACAAGTATATATAAATTAATTAGTGTATAATGCTGTTGTGTTATTATTTAATTGGAATATAATGTTTTCTTTATGTAATTGTAATGTTAATGTTTTTTTTAGTGTATAATGCTATTGTGTTATTACTTAATTGTAATATTATTGTGTTTTCTTTATGTAATTGTAATGTTATTGCTATTGTGTTATTACTTAATTGTAATATTATTGTGTTTTCTTTATGTAATTGTAATGTTAATGTTTTTAGTGTATAATGCTATTGTGTTATTATTTAATGGTAATATTTTTATTGTGTTTTCTTTATGTAATTGTAATGTTATTGCTGTTTTTGTTTATTTTTCTTTACACTAGTACCAATTATTACTTTATTGTAACGGACTGTCAACAGCACGTACGGCTTACTGCCCGTGCGACCCATATTTGTAAATAATATTGTAAATATCTTACTTTTTGTCTAATAAGTCCTACTACTACTACATTTTTCACTTCAGGTGAACTCCTGCACCGAATGTTTTTGGAGGATCAAATTGTGAATCCAAACCATCCAGGGATCCACCCAAACACAAAAAAAAAACTCAAAATCGGTCCAGTCGTTAAGGCAGTTATTAATTTCGGGATAAAGTAAACCTCCACTTAAAATTGTCGGATTTTACTCATTTTTTGTATAATACCTACCTCGGTTTATTTTAATAGGATTTACTGAGTTTCGTAGTGAAACGACGAAAAATGTTGCCGCTAAAGCGATTTTTTAAATTTTCACTTCAGGTGAACTCCTACGCCTAATGGTTTTGGAGGATCCAATTGTTAATATAAACCATCGAGGGACCCAATCAGACACACATAAATAAATCATAACAATCGGTCCAGTCGTTTAGGAGGAGTTCAGTGACAAACACACGTACAGAAGAATTATATATAAAGATAATTTATAAACTATGGCCATGTAACGAACATTTTTAAATAATAAAAATATTGATTGATTGTATGACTTGCTGACCTGGATTGTACCATTCTCCTTTATATGTCGCATCCAAAATGTGATTTTGTATTGAATGGGCTCATAAGTAGAGTGGAAATACTTTATAAACTAAAAGAGCAGCATTCAAAACAGGCCTGGGCGCCTAATTTCTCAATGTTAGCGCGCCTCTCATTATGTATAGTTTTCGAGCAACATGATGGAAAAATGATTGGACGATGGTGATTGGAATGACACAGAGATATGGAGGAGAATGACAGTATATTAATTAGGCGTGGAAGGATGTGAAACCTTGTGAAATCTGAAAAATCATCTCATCAACAACAATCACGGATTAAGCCCATGTGGCTTGTTCCGGTCTCATAGATTCTCATTCAAAAGTTGGATCCATCTCTTCTTCGGTCTATCAACATTCCTGCGTCCTTTTGGTTTGTATTTAAGTATAATTTTGGGAATGCGATCATCTTCCATTCTTTTAACATGTTCTTTCCATTTTTTTTCTAGATTATTTTATTATATCTAAGAGTTTAAAGATATTTAGCTCATTTTTAATATCTTCACTTCTTCTCTTATCTAGAAGTTTGCAACCAGCCACACTTCTCAGAAATCTCATTTCAGCTGCTTCTATGATCTTCTCTTCTCTTTTAGTTAAAACCCAAAATTCACTACCATACAATAGTAAGGGGACTGCCACTACTTTATAAAATTTTAGTTTTGTTTCCTTTCTTGTGCTTTTAAATATCCTTTTGATTGTTCCACATATATAATTAAATTTATTAAGTTTGTTAAATAGATCTTCATTTTTAAAACAGAAGATTTCATAACCCAGGTATTTAAAATGGTTCACCTGTTCAATGGGTTTCCCCTCCAGAATTATTTTAGCTCTTACGGTATCTGATCCCTTAAAAGCTAGGATTTTCGTTTTACTTATTGATATTTTTAAATTATATTTCTGTATAATGTTATTTAACTGGAAGAGCGATTTCTTTAGACCATCTTCTGAACTAGATATTAGAACTTGGTCGTCTGCAAAAAGTAAAAAAATATAAATAAATAAATATTAAATAAAAATAACACTAATTTATTTTACTTATTTTATTCTACCCGATGGAGTTAAGGCCGTAATGTCTTCTCTTCCACTTCACCAGGCTAAAATTATACATATAAGAACAATTATGAATTATCTATAATTTGATTAATAATACTTAATAGACATAAGCTGCATAATATACAGTTGACAATGAAAGAATAAAAAATATTAAAATAATAATAGCAATAATAATAACATAACCTATAATTCGATTAAGTATTTGGCTTGGTAAAGAAAGTTAACATATAAAATAATGATACGAGTATACCAAAAATGCGGTTATATATTATATTGTCGTCCACCGCTGTGGTCTCGAGGTAGCGTGCTGCCTTGTCACGCAGCGGGTCCGGGTTCGATCCCCGGTCGGGGCAGTTTTTCTGGGTGAGGTTTTTATCGGGGTTTTTCCTCACCTGTAAGACAAATGTCAGGAAAACGTTAAGGCCCAAACGGTCCCCGAAATCATATGGCCATCATCCTTATCATTATCATCTTTACCATTATCATTATCATCATCATCCTTCACCGGTGTGGAAAGCAATGGGAAGCTACCACACCTACACAATTCCCTAGTAAAGCTGCAAGCATAGCATGAAAATGCTATGATTGCAGTGAAGGACCTGCCTTCGGGCAGAATTACTATGGATGGATTATATTGTCAAAGGATATATTTACTAAGCTTTCCTTTGAACTGTTTTTAAGTCGGACAGTCCGTGAGAATCTAGGAGAGGGAATTCTAGAGTCGGATAGCTGAAACAAGGAAGGATAAGGAATAGTGAGATGTTCGATGTAGAGGTACAGCTAGAGTTAAATTTCCTCTTAGAGGAGGTTTTGCAACATTATGATTGCGAGTCAAATTAGATGCACATTTTTTTAAAATTAATATTAAAGCACCGTTGAGGTTATGTAATAAGATAACTATATAATTTTTACCTGGTAAGTCACTCGTCAGTAGTTGAGGACGACTGACTTACCAGATACAAATTATGTAATTAACATCTTATTAGATGCACAAAAGAAACTAAACATAGGCTCAATTCTGGAAATGCATGCTATTATGCATTATAGGAACCTTTCTCGTCCCAGCTCCTTTCAAAAAACGTTAAACTGAAAATATGTGAATTTGTTATTCTCCCAGTTATATTATATGGATGCGAAACATGGATGCTTACTTTAAGGGAGGAAAGGAGATTACGATTATTTGAGAATATAATTCTTAGAAAATTTTTGGACCAAAGAGAGATGAACAGACATGTGAACGAAGAAGACTACTAACAATGAACTACATGATCTTTATAGGAAGCCAGACATAATAAGAATAGTTAAGTCTCGTAGACTGCGATGGGCAGGACAAGTGGCACGAATGGAGAATGAAAGAGATGCATGGAAGCATCTTGTAGGAAAACCAGAAGGAAAACGCCCAGTTGGTAGACCTAGAATTAGGAGGAAGAATAACATTAACTATGATTTGAGGGAAATAGCTTATACAGGAGATGATTGGAAAACATTAGCTCAGAATAGGGATGTATGGAGAGCTTATGTCCATGCGGACATGAACCTACGGGTTCGATAGAGCCAGTAAGTTAGTTAGTTGGTTAAAGTTATTAAGTATTAATGGTATAACAATTTTCTTACTTGTGTGTTTATTCACGAATAAGTGTTGTTCTTATTTTCCGCGTTTTGTCCAAAAATTTACCCAAGTTTATACAATTTTCTTGATTTACCACTAACTCGTAACATGCAAATCTTTCACGATTTGAATTTAGAAATCTTCCCGTCATAAACTAAAGCCTCCAATATTCCAAATCGTTTTCCTGATATATGTATTTCGTTTTCAAAGCGCTCCCACAAATTATTTTTATAATAGTAAGTTGTGTCGGATATTCAAGCAGATTTTTTGTTGGTTCTACTAATATAATGTACTGTAATATGGAAGTAAGGGGTTTGTAAGACGTTTACACAAGGAAAGCTGTAAATCACAATAGCAAGGTGTTAGCAAGGGTTTCCTTGCCCGCCGCACATGAGTGTTTAATTTGCATACCAAACAGGTTTCTGCAAATAACGGATGAGGCAATAATGTTCATCATAATGATGACCCTAATGTATAAACATGAGACGTTCCAAATGAAGCTCTTGATACACTAAACACTAATTAGATATCACGCCTAATGTCGGATAGAAGACACACAATATTACTTGGAGCGGAAATATCATGTTCCACTCTTAATGTAAACTGTTAAATTGGTTTCCCTTTATCCGCATTTTACGTTTACCTCTGATTCAACCATATAATTGGATGTTATTTTGGAGTAAAATGTTATGACAGATTCTCCATGCTACAGTCTGTTGACAGAAACATCACACTAATTTCATTTTTTAACAATTATTAATTTGTTTTGCTTTATTTAATAGAAATAGTATTAAAATGTATCAATATTTGTATCTGATGTCATACATATATAAATGATAGATTAATGAATTGAATTGTAAAACAAGCGATGTACTGTGTCACACCTCATAATAAATTACTTGTAAAAGTGGTGACGTTAAGAACATGTTTTCAAACGGCTGTAGCAAGGAAACGGCAAGTTTCCGGACATGCTTTCCATTTCTAAATATTATCAACTCAGTTCCCTCTAAAAGTCCTAAAAGTTTGTAAAGGGAATTTTAAAGCATCCTGTATATCATTATATATAATATTATACTATATTATATTATATATTATATATTCTTCTTCTTCTTCCTCTACGCGTGAAAGCTGGCAGCTTGTTGCGTGTTCATTCACTACAGGTCCGGGTACGGTGACGTCCTTCCATCGTAGTTGTGGTCGTCCTAAAGGTCTTTTCTGCTGAGGTGTCCAGTCACGTACTTTCTTCACTAATTTACTGTTCTCCATTCTATCTATGTGATCGTTCCAGTTTAGTCTTCTCTCATTTATCCAGAGGTTTATAGATTCAATTTCACATTCTTGTCTAATAACAGAGCTGCGAATTTTCTCTCTCAGCGATTTTCCTACGATTTTCCTTAAAACTTTCATTTCGGTTGTTTCATTGATTTGTTTTGTTTTTTGAGTTTCTGTTCGGCATTCACAACCATATGTTAGAACTGGTCTTATGACAGATTTGTAAATTCTTACTTTTGTATCTATTCTTAAATTTTTATTTTACCAAATAGTATTGTTTAAACATCCCGATATTTTGTTTGCATTATTTGCTTGATGGAGGATTTCATCTGTTATTCTGTTGTTGCTATTAATTTCTATTCCTAAATATTTGAATTGCATGACCTGTTCTATACTTTTCCCTTCATATATATATATAGTTGAATAAGTAAAAATAAAATTAGAGGTTTCTATAATTGTATGGTATACATTACAACGAACTAAATATGACTTGTTTGTCAATTTTTAATGTCGGATTTCAGGTAAAGCCCCACTTCTATTGGTCGGATCTCGCTGAGTTTTGGACAATACCTACCTCGGTATATTCCAATAGCATATACTGAGCTTCGTTATGAATAATCGAAAATTACGACCATTAGAACCATTTTTAAATTTTCGTTCTGGTAAACTCCAACATCTCATAGTTTTAGAGCATAACAGTTAGCGACTGAACAAACGCTCTAAACCTCTATGTATAAATGTTCATGAAGATTTATATATTACAAACATACGCAGGCTGAAATTTTATATATAAAGATATACTTTACCTTACGACACTTGACTTAATTTGTGTCGTGCCATAGATATAAGTGGGAACATAGAGTATCTGTGAAACACTTATATCTGTGGCAAAGATCGTTAACCCAGTATCACCCCGGCTTTGCTTCTCATTTGTTTCTTTAATCTCTTTATTTCAGGCGTGTGGGTGATTTCCCACAGCACCCTAGTATAGTAGAGGGGTTACCTCTTTCTTGCGCTTATGGTCCCAGGGAGTTCACTTAGGTATTTTTTCTCCACCCTGTATTTTTTTACGGAGTGGGATGAGACTGTTCACTCCAACTCTCCTCCTCTCTCATCCAGGCTTGAGGCCAATTATGGCGGAGATATATCTTCATGTATGAAAATTCAGTCTGGATATGTTTGTGACTTATACACTTCTAAACCCTCCAACCGATCTTCATGAAAATTTGTACATAATGCTTTCAAGTAGGCCGAGTGTTCAGCCACTATCTATTATGATCTAAAACCAGTCCACCGCTGTGGTCTCGAGGTAGCGAGCGTGCTGCAGTCACGCAGTGGACCCGGGTTCGATTCCCGGTCGGGGCAAGTTTCCTGGGTGATGTTTTTTCCTCACGTGTAAGACAAAGTCAGGAAACTTTATGGTCATCATTATGATATTTTACATATTCATCAAGATTAGGTTAAGGCCTCTCCTGGCGCCTCATTTTTGTCATCACCACCTATGATGTGTCATTGGGGCAGCGTACCTCCACCTTCCAGGCGCTCCTACCTCAAATGTGGGTTACAGTAAGGCCGTGCCTGGATAGAAGGGTTACAGTAAGGCCGTGCCTGGATAGAAGGGTTACAGTAAGGCCGTGCCTGGATAAAAGGGTTACAGTAAGGCCGTGCCTGGATAGAAGGGTTACAGTAAGGCCGTGCCTGGATAGAAGGGTTACAGTAAGGCCGTGCCTGGATAGAAGGGTTTACAGTAAGGCCGTGCCTGGATAGAAGGGTTACAGTAAGGCCGTGCCTGGATAGAAGGGTTACAGTAAGGCCGTGCCTGGATAGAAGGGTTACAGTAAGGCCGTGCCTGGATAGAAGGGTTACAGTAAGGCCGTGCCTGGATAGAAGGGTTACAGTAAGGCCGTGCCTGGATAGAAGGGTTACAGTAAGGCCGTGCCTGTATAGAAGGGTTACAGTAAGGCCGTGCCTGGATAGAAGGGTTACAGTAAGGCCGTGCCTGGATAGAAGGGTTACAGTAAGGCCGTGCCTGGATAGAAGGGTTACAGTAAGGCCGTGCCTGGATAGAAGGGTAACAGTAAGGCCGTGCCTGGATAGAAGGGTTACAGTAAGGCCGTGCCTGGATAGAAGGGTTACAGTAAGGCCGTGCCTGGATAGAAGGGTTACAGTAAGGCCGTGCCTGGATAGAAGGGTTACAGTAAGGCCATGCCTGGATAGAATACCAGAATGTCGCAATGACAAGTGGTGGCAAATCTAAAACCATTAGGTGTAGTAGTTCACTTGAAACTGAAATTAAAAAATTGTTCTGTGGGCTTAAAATTTTCGATGTTTCACGACGAAACTCAGTATATTCTATGAATGGGGGTGATGGGTGAAATTTTCGACATTTTCGGTCAAATTTAGCATTTTTTTGCTTTTTGTATTAAAAATACTACGTACCTTAAAGTATAGTTGACGAAGTTTCAGTGTCCTATGGCGCTTGTAAGTCTCCCTAATGACTGTAGGAGGGCATGTATGCTACATTCTAATTTAACTGCATGCAAACTTTCAAATTGGCTTTTCCACACTTTTATTTACATTGTATTTCAATACATTCAAATCAAAATAGCATTGACAACTTTAATGATAGAAGCACAAACTTACCTGCATGTCCCACACACTATGGCTAATAATTCAATGCATGGATTTTGAAATGACGTTGATAGTTTTTTAAATAAAAAAATAAAATATGTGTAGTAATTTAAAAAACAATCTTCATATGCAGAGGATGTATATAATTTTTTCTTCCTTTATTATAATTATATAGAAACGTAAATGAACAATACTGTTCTAAATAAGTAGTGATCGTGTAGAAAAAAATCAAAAATTTTACTAAAAAATTATGGGACTTATTAAAAATTTTAATGTGAAATTTTTTAATGAATTTTCTTCAATAACTCAAAAACCTTTCAGCCTAGAAGGATGAAACTTTAATATAATGTTACCTATTATGGCATGAACGTGTGTACAAAAGCATGTATCCATCCATAGTAATTCTGCCCGAAGGCAGGTCCTTCACTGCTATCATAGCATTTTCATGCTACGCTTGCAGCTTTACTAGGGAATTGTAGGTGTGGTAGCTTCCCGTTGCTTTCCACACCGGTGAAGGATGATAATGATAAGGATGATGATGATGGCCATATGATTTCGGGGACCGTTTGGGCCTTAAAGTTTTCCAGACATTTGTCTTACAGGTGAGAGAAAACCCCGATAAAAATCTCACCCAGAAAAACTGCCCCGACCGGGGATCGAACCCGGGCCCGCTGGGTGACAAGGCAGCACGCTACCTCGAGACCACAGCGGTGGACAAAGCAAGTATGTAGCTTAAAAAAATGTAGAAAATAGAAATTTCACCCATCACCTCCCTTAAAGTATTATTAAAAACATCAGACAAATCGGATCGGGACTACCACTACTACTAATACTACTTGTTAGACAAGTGTAGAGCTATGAAAACCCTCATGCTAATTTCCATATTACATTTTCTTGGGGATTAGTGAAAAATAATATAGGTTAATCTTGGAGACGTCAACAGAATGAAAGTTTGTGCTTCTTTCTGTCTCATGAACAGCTGTTTTAAACAGCATAAAGACAATACAAAGAAGAGACTACTTTTTTCTTATTGATCGAGCAAGTTTAATGAGTTAAGTAATCTTACCCCATTCTAGGTATTAACTCCCTGGCCTCATAAGCTCAATCCTAAACTCATGAAAGAGGGTGTGACTGCCCACAGTAAGGAAGGGGTAGCTGCTGCCCTTCCCAGTTGAGGTATTCTACTTTAATTACCCGCAGTGATGGTAAGGTCTACAGGCTACCTAAGAATTACATTCCCTCTCCATCAAAATCTTTCTAAAAATCTATGTTTCTCCATATGTGATTGTCTTAGCACTTTTCTTTTGAGCCACATGATTTCAGCACAGACAGATTTTACTTGTATCATTGGTCACTTACATTTTCTTTTTAGATTTATATTAGATTTATTTAGATTTAGATTAGATTTATTTAGCCTGGTGGAGATAAGGCCATGTGGCCTTCTCTTCCATTCCCCAGGACAAACATATATTACATCAGAATATAACAATCTTAATTAACTCTAATATTAAATACTAAATAAAAATTTGATCAAAAAGATAATATCTATTATATTACGATCTATAACGCAACCAGCTAATGTTAGTTAAAATTAAGATTAAAATTAATAATAAAATGTATACAAGCAAGACATATTAAATTATCCCTGTCTATTGTATATAAAAAATAAAGAAAAATAATGAGATATAGAAAACTAATTTTACGATTATATAATATTTAAAACAAAACAAATCAAAATATTTGTTAATCTTAATATTATTTTCATAAATAATTAAATTTATTAATTGTTAAAAGAATACTATCAGTGAGATGTATAAGATAGTTTGTTATTAAATAATTCTTTAGTTTGTTTTAGTTTGTATTAGTATATGCACACCTCCAGACAACAAGACTAAAACAGACATTCTTAAAGACTTATCCCCATCCCCCCATATAGGAAGAGATAAATTTCACTTTAACGACATTTCGCCTATAGACGTTAAAAAAGCACTCAAGCGGATTAAATCCAATGCACAAGGAACAGATAACATCAGCATTTTAATGCTAAATAAATCATTGACATTATACTACCCACAGTGACTCATATTTTTAATGCTTCCCTTATAACTTCTATCTTCCCTACTGTATGGAAACAGTCTAGAGTTCGGCCTATACCAAAATATAAGTACACCTGCTAACTGTAATGACTACCGACCGATTAGCATCCTTCCGACATTATCTAAAGCCCTGGAACATATTGTACGTAAGCAAATGACTGAATATCTCCAAGAAAATCACCTCCTTGATCCTTATCAATCCGGCTTTAGATATGGTCATAGCACAACCACAGCTTTGCTAAAAATTACTGAGATATTTCGTGAAGCCGTGGACAGACGTCAATTGACTCCTTTAACCTTACTTGACTTCAGCAAAGCTTTTGACACAGTAGACCACGACTTACTTATGATAAAGCTCAAGCACCTACACTTGTCTGACAGCGCTGTATCCTGGTTCGACTCATACCTGCACGGTCGTCAACAATACGTTTCATTAAACTCTAGATCTTCGTCTTGGCGCAACGTGCCGGCTGGAGTCCCCCAGGGCAGTGTTCTCGGACCTCTTCTTTTCTCAATCTACATAAATGACTTGCCAACTGTACTAAAGCACTGCCGTTATCACCTCTACGCTGATGATCTCCAAATTTACCTACATTCACCTCCTCATTCTCTCTATAATAGCTTGACAAAAATGAATGACGATCTCATATCCATCTTTAACTGGTCTTCAAGTATCGGTCTAAATCTAAATCCTAACAAGTCACAAGTAATTCTAATGGGACAACAAAGACTGCTTACAACCTTTGACATATCTACACTACCAAACATTACTATAAATAATATAATCATCCCTTATTCTTCTTCAGTAATAGATCTTGGACTACATCTAGACGCAAATTTAACCTGGCAAACACAAGTGAAACACATATGTAAAAAGACTTTCTCCATCTTACATTATCTTAGACGTTTAAAGAATTTTCTCCCAGTTTCGTTAAAACAAATCCTTGTGCAGAATCTTGTGTTACCACACTTCGATTATTGTGACATTATATATAATGATCTAAACTATGACTTGTCGCAGAGACTGCAGCGTGTTCATAATGCTTGCGTTCGATTCATTTTCAATATCCGCCGTTATGACCATATTTCCGAACACTTTAATAACCTCTCTTGGCTCCGTCTTACTGACAGACGTAAATTGCACTCTCTTTCACTACTTTTCAAGCTTCTGAATTCCTACATCCCTATTTACCTGGCGTCTAGATTTGAGAAGTTATCCTCTTACCACAATATTGACACTAGATCACAAGATAGCAGTCTGCTAACAATTCCTCTTCATAGCACTTCCTCCTATTCTACTTCCTTCACAGTAGCCTCTGCCCGCTCCTGGAATCTCCTTCCTCAAGATATCAGGGGTTGCCGCACACTTGGTACCTTTAAGTCACGCTTATACAGTTACCTGTTGTTCTAATAATTAATTTTTCTCTATTTATTTAATTTTATACTATGTCATTAATCTTTTCCTGTTTTTTATATATATTGTACATATATATATTTAATTCGTTAAATTTAGAGTAAATCAAAATACATTATAAATATTAATTGTATTGTATTCATAACTTGTAATCGTTTATATATATATATTGTAATTTAGATTTAAGACTATTTTTTGTTTGTATTTTTTTTAAACCTGGTTGAGTGGTAGACAAGGCCTTAAGGCCTTAACTCTGCCAGGTAAAATAAAGCTATTATTATTATTATTATTATTATTAATTACTATTTTGCAGTATTAATATATAATTATGGAATATTCACCTGAAAGGTCCGTCTCCTCAACTTAATTAATCATTTAACTGTAGCGCTTTCGGGACTTGTCCCATCATCGGCAGGATTCAAAACTGGTGTTTCACTGAAGATCTGGTAGAGGGGGTTGCATGTATTGGGTTCGTTTTCGTTTATCAGGCTGTCGTTGTTGTGAGCTGCTTTCATGATTTCCATCTCTTCGAGTACGTTTATCTTCGCTGGATTATTTTCTCTGTGCATTACTGTTAGGGTGTTTTCAATATTTAACATACTATGTCCTTCATGGATAACGTGTTTTGCATAACTTGATTTCCCTTCTGCGTGAATGAAGTCTCGAAATGTTCTTTGAATCTGATGTTAAAACTCCTGTTTGTCCTTCTTATATAAAATTTGTTGCAGTCCTTACATGTCGGTTTATAAACTCCTTTGCTGTTGAAAATGTTATTTTCTTCAATGTTACTGTTTATTATGTTGTTTAATTTGTTATTGGTTCTGTATGCTATTTTTACGTTTTTATCGGCTTTCTTTAGCGTATTGGCTAATTTTGTTGTTTCTTTTCCTGTGTATGTAAGTGTTATCCATGTTTTCTTGTTGTTGTCAGATTCTTTTTCTAGTTTAGTTATGTTGGTTATGTTGTTCTTCCTTTTTTGTTTTTTTATGAGCTTATCTATGAATTCTTCATTATAGCCATTGGTTTTTGCCATATACTTAATGTAGTTGAGTTCTTGGATATAATTGTCTTTGCTTAATGGGAGTTTCAACATTCTACTGACTAAGCTCTTAAATGTACTAATTTTCTGTTGAAAAGGGTGTGTAGAATTTTTGTTTATGGCCAGAGCATTGTTTGTGGGTTTCCGGTAGATACCGATTTCTAGTTTATTGTTGTGTAGATTTTTGGTTATAGACAAATCTAAATAGTTTATGCTGTTATTAACTTCTATTTCTTCGGTGAAAGTGATTTTTTCATGCATGTTGTTTAAGTCTTGTAGTATTCCTTTTTCTTTTCTGTTTTCATTGTCATATATTACTAGTACGTCATCGACATATCGTATTATTAGTTTTATGTTGAATTTGTGTATTAGTTCCTCAAAACATAACTAAACTAGAAAAAGAATCTGACAACAACAAGAAAACATGGATAACACTTACATACACAGGAAAAGAAACGACAAAATTAGCCAATACACTAAAGAAAGCCGATAAAAACGTAAAAATAGCATACAGAACCAATAACAAATTAAACAACATAATAAACAGTAACATTGAAGAAAATGACATTTTCAACAGCAAAGGAGTTTATAAACTGACATGTAAGGACTGCAACAAATTTTATATAGGAAGGACAAACAGGAGTTTTAACATCAGATTCAAAGAACATTTTCGAGACTTCATTCACGCAGAAGGGAAATCAAGTTATGCAAAACACGTTATCCATGAAGGACATAGTATGTTAAATATTGAAAACACCCTAACAGTAATGCACAGAGAAAATAATCCAGCGAAGATAAACGTACTCGAAGAGATGGAAATCATGAAAGCAGCTCACAACAACGACAGCCTGATAAACGAAAACGAACCCAATACATGCAACCCCCTCTACCAGATCTTCAGTGAAACACCAGTTTTGAATCCTGCCGATGATGGGACAAGTCCCGAAAGCGCTACAGTTAAATGATTAATTAAGTTGAGGAGACGGACCTTTCAGGTGAATATTCCATAATTATATATTAATTTTGAATAATACCTCAACGGAACACATCATGAATATTATAAAAGTTGATTTTGCACTATGTAACTAATATTGTATACTTACTGTTATTGTTGATGTGCATCGTAATTTGACATTCCCGCATACAATCTTGGTTCCTATGAAAACAAAAGAAATCTCAATACTTTAAAACTGACCAAACATACTAGTGCGGTAAGTAAAAACATTTATTTTGAAATATTCATAGTGATTCTGAAATTTGTATTAATTTCGGTATTAATTCATCACATCCAGCTTTCCACGCCTCTTTTATTTGATCGTCACTACACACATCGTCTAAAACATTCTCCATAATCAGAAATAAATTCCAAATCAAATTGGTTTTACAGTTTCAACAAATATAAGATGTTGACATGATCAACAATACTTATTAGTTCTCCATAGCAACACATATAGCCGATTCACCTTCTGAAATCTTCAATTAAAGTAAAGTAAAGTAAAGTGGTCCCACAACAGACCCGGAGGCCCTTGGGGTAGTAGAAGGTTAAGGCTCCCACTTTTTCTAGACTATCGGCACTTTATGTCAGCCGGATTGTCAGCCCTGCGTGACGGCCGCCTTTACCCCAGAACAAGCGTCTGGTACTCATTTCCGTTAGAAGCTGAGTCGACCCCAGGGCCATAGTGCCGCCAGAGGGTTTGGGTCAGTTTAAAAATCCTGACCCCAACGGGACTTGAACCCTCGACCCTCCGGCTTGTAGTGCAGTGCCTTAACCACTACGCTACTGCGTGCCCCTAAGTAAAGTGATCCCACAACAGACCCGGAGGCCCTTGGGGTAGTAGGAGGTTAAGGCTCCCACTTTTTCTAGACAATCGGCACTTTATGTCAGCCGGGTTGTCAGCCCTGCGTGACGGCCGCCTTTACCCCCAGAACAAGCGTCTGGTACTCATTTCCGTTAGAGGCTGAGTCGACCTCAGGGCCATAGTATTTTTCTTCAATTAATCAATTAAATTAATTAATATTTTAGCTAATATCTTAATTGCTAAAATAAATACACATAGTTCAAAAAATAGTATGCAATACTCATGTGATAAACACATAAGGGAATCTCGAAAATTTAAAAAAACTTGGCGCAAGCGCCTCGTTTATTTGAACTTTTCCTCGATCCGTATCAAGCGTTTACCACCCTCATATCGCAATATGCTAAAATCTGCTTTTAACTCTAAATTTGTTACTTTACTCCTTGGCTTCTAAGGTTCTCATATGTCGTAAATAAGCAATATTGAGATAAAGGTATTTCTAGCATGCTCAGATGGCAAAATTCGTAATCATCCAGACATTTTAACTAAGTCACTTAATTTACCTAACCCATAGGTTCATGAACGCGTGAACGTAAGTTCTCCACATATCTTTATTCTGAGCCAACATTTCCCAATCATTCTCTATATAATTTAACCTTCCTGAAATCGTTGTAAATACCATTACTCCATCTCTTTCTTGTATTTACGGGGGGGGGCTTTCCTTCTGGTTTTCCTACAAGGAGTTTTAAAGATCTCTTTTATTCCCCATTCATGACACATGTCCTGCCTATAGCAGAATACGAGACTTAACTGTTATTATATCTGGTAAGATCATGTAGTTCACTGTTAAAAAGTATTATCCATTCGCATGTGTGTTCGTCTCTCTTTGATCCAAAATTTTTCCTAACAGATTTATTCTCAGGTACTCAATATATTCTCCTCCCGTAAAGTAATCTGGTATTAGGATAATCTAACATTGCGTAAGTCATTATAAAAATATATTCTCATTTGTATATACTACTTATTTTATCTAAGAACTCGGAAAATTAAATTATGAATTTCATACATTTTTACTGCAGTAAACTGCGCTGTGTATCATGTTTCATTTCTCAGAACCAAAGCTAGACAAAGCCGGCAAATGGTAAAAAAAATGTTGTTGCATGTGTTGTGAATGTGTAACTGTCCAACTTTTTGTTCAGATTACACCTGTCCACACATCCTGCAAACAGACAAAGAAGTGCTGTCCGTCTAAAAAATAATGTGTTCTGAGATGAAATAAAATCGTAACATATATTATTTAGGACATAGACTATAGTATTCCGTTCGTAAAACATATTTTTCCACCTTAAAATGGTATAAATAATTCATTTCTTGATGTTGGCAGATTAATAACGTCATCGGATTCAGTTCTGACGTACAATATTGTTACTCGACTCTTAAATACTGAAATAGAACATCAGGTTGTGGTGTAAACTAGTAGAGTACTTGGATGAAAACGTAATAATAGAGTGGGATTTGATAATTGTCACTTGTTTTATGCTTATGTAGACTTCAAAAAAGCATATGATTCAATTAAGAGGGAGAAGTTATATAGTATCCTGCTGGAGTTCGGAATTCCTAAAAAGTTAGTTAGACTTATACGAATGTGTCTAAATGGCTCAACGAGTAGGGTGCGTGTAGGCAAACAGTTTTCAGACACTTTTGAAATCCAGAATGGGTTGAAGCAAGGAGATGCACTATCTCCTCTACTATTTAATTTTGTACTAGAGCATGCCATTAAATCTTTAGAGAATGAGGAAGGCTTACAACTGAATGGTATTAATAAGCTGTTAGTTTATGCTGATGATGTAGTACTACTGGCCGATAGCGAGGAGATACTAAAGGCCAACACGCACACACTATTGAGTAACACTAAGAATTAGGACTAGAAGTAAATATCAGTAAAACTAAATATATGGTCACACGTAGAAATACATTATATAATGGAAATGGACAGCTAATGACAAATGAGGGAAATTTTGAGGAATTGGCTGAATTCAAATACCTAGGAACAATAATCACAAATAGGAATGAGATGCACAAAGAAATTAAACATAGGCTCAATTCTGGAAATGTATGCTATTATGCATTGCAGAGACTTTTGATGTCCCAACTCCTTTCAAAAAACGTTAAGCTGAAAATATATAAAACTATTATTCTACCAGTTATATTATATGGGTGCGAAACATGGACTCTTACTTTAAAGGAGGAAAGGAGATTACGAGTATTTGAGAATAAAGTTCTTAGGAAAATTTTTGGACCAAAGAGAGATGAACAGACAGGTGAATGGAGAAGACTACATAACAATGAACTACATGGTCTTTATAGGAAGCCAGATATAATAAGAACAGTTAAGTCCCGTAGACTGCGATGGGCAGGACATGTTGCACGTATGGGGAATGAAAGACGTGCATGGAAACTTCTTGTAGGAAAGCCAGAGGGAAAACGCCCAGTTGGTAGACCAAGAATGAGGTGGGAGAACAACATTAACTATGATTTGAGGGAAGTAGATTATACAGGAAATGATTGGAAAGGATTAGCTCAGGATAGGGATGTATGGAGAGCTTATGTCCGCGCGGCCATGAACCTACGGGTTCGATAGTGCCAGTGAGTAAGTAAGTAAGTAAGTTTATGCTTATAAAATAATGGTCCTTAATCTGGATTCCCGGAGTCCGAAAAAAATTCCGTAGCTGTGATAGGAATCCTATGAAACTGTGAATTATGGTGACTAAAGATTAGGCTTACTAATATTTAAATGTTTATTCTCAATTTAATTTCATTTCTACTAAAATAAATTTATTTTATAGTTCTTATTTTTCGTAATGTAGCTTGGGCATTAATTTTTCTCTATAGAGCTATGCTGAAATTAAATAGTTTTCAGTCTTGGGTTTCGTTATATAAAACGGGAATTACAATGCATATAGAGAAAGATTTGCGTTTAGATCGGTACTTGCTCAGGTAGCTCAGTTGGTAGAGCACTTGGTCTAGAGAACCAAGGGTCCCGGGTTCAAGTCCCGGTCTGAGCGTATAATTTTTCTCTTCAAATGTGATTTATCCATCATTGAGATGTACGAAATCAATAATAAAAACATGGAAAAAGCCGTACTGGCTGTAATGTATAATTCCTAAAAAAAATGTCTTCTTAATAAAGGAGACGCCATTTGCAAGATAGAAGCATGGCTTCATAGCATTTGGTGGACGGGAATTACAATGCATATAGAGAAAGATTTGTGTTTAGATCGGTACTTGCTCAGGTAGCTCAGTTGGTAGAGCACTTGGTCTAGAGAACCAAGGGTCCCGGGTTCAAGTCCCGGTCTGAGCGTATAAAATAAAAGCCATCGCTGAAATTGAGTCCACTTTACAAAACGCGCGAATACAATATGAACACGTTATCGTTATGGGCGACTTTAATATAAATATACTAGACACTGATAACAGACATACACAACTGATGGCTACGTTCCAGGCTTGTGATATGACACTCCTACCCCTACGACCTACACATCACACTCATCACTCTGAGACGTTACTTGACTTAATTGCAACTAATAATCCAGACAGAGTACTTACTCACGGGCAACTGCCAGCCCCGGGAATATCAGCACATGATATTATATTCTTAGCATATTCACTGCAGTGCCCTAAACCGACTCGAAAGACTATTACGTATAGAGACTTAAAACATATAGACAATGCAACCCTAATTGAAGAAGCTATGCAGATGCCGTGGCATTCAATATGGACGCTGCATTCTGTAGATGAAAAAGTTGAGACACTAAATGACTTTATACTACAATTATACAACAGACATGCCCCACCAAAAACTAAACTCGTGAAACGACGCCCTGCACCCTGGATGACTCTTTCAATTCGTAACTTGATGACTGATAGAGACGCAGCACATAAGAAATATAGACTCAACAAAACAGACACAAGTCTCACTCAATATAAACAGTTACGTAACAAGACAAATCAAGCTATAAGAAACGCCAAACTTAGACATTTATACAACCTAACAAATACCAATACTTCAGAAATCTGGAAAAACTTGAATAGAATGGGAATTGGGAGAAAAGACACACAGGTAGACAAATTACCTGTTTCCCTGGACACACTCAATAATCACTTCACAGGTATAACTACTACTCCAAAGGATAAAGAACAAACAATAAATGAATTATCACTGACAAATCAACCCGACAGAGAACATTTCCACTTCTCATATGTTACAGACTACGACGTAAAGAAAGCCATCATGCGAATAAAAACCAAAGCAGAAGGAACTGACCGTATAAATATTACTTTACTGAATAAAATAATCGAAGCTATACTACCTACTATAACTCATATTTTTAACTCCTCACTACAAACGTCTACATATCCCTCATTGTGGAAACAAGCCCTCGTACGTCCACTGCCTAAAGTTAAAACGCCCTCAACCCCGAACGACTTTCGACCCATTAGCATTTTACCTACTCTTTTCAAAAGCTCTGGAACGATTAGTCCATAAAACAACTGACTGAATACCTAAATGATTACAACCTTCTAGATCAATTTCAGTCAGGCTTCAGGACAGGACACAATACAAATACTGCTCTACTAAATATTTGCGAAGACATACGCGAAGCTGCTGATAATCGAAAACTTACCATTCTTACATTACTGGACTTTAGTAAAGCATTCGACACGGTAGACTTGGACTTATTGTTGCATAAACTTAAAAACCTCTTACTCTCTGATAGTGCCACGAAATGGTTCAATTCCTACCTTCATGAGCGCCAGCAATCTGTTATAGGAAATCATACATTATGTTCTTCTTGGTCCTTCCGTAAAGCTGGGGTTCCACAGGGTTCGGTACTTGGACCTTTGCTTTTTTCAATCTACATAAATGACATATCTAACTCCCTAAAGCATTGCAAACATAATTTATTTGCAGACGACATGCAAATCTACATCCACACAGACAAATATTCACTAAATGACGCTGTTGCCAAATTAACGAGGATCTTGACTCACTAATGACTTGGACAGTTAAATATGGACTGCAATTAAATCCTACAAAGTCACAATCAATCATTATGGGTCATCAGAGACTATTATCTACAATTAACCTAAACACAGTTTCGCATGTGTCACTAAATGGAGTTCAAATCCCTTATAGTGAGACAGTAAAAATTCTAGGAGTATTTATTGACAAAAACTTAAATTGGAATACACAAATAAACCATACATGCAAAACAGTCTTCTCAATAATACATTCATTAAATCGTGTACGAAATTGTTTGCCATTCGCCCTTAGGAAAATGTTAGTAGAAACACTTGCAATGCCCCATTTTGATTATTGTGACACTCTTTTTACAGACTTAAATATTATTTCCACTCAAAGACTTCAACGTGTTCATAATTCTTGCGCACGTTTTATTTGTGGTATTCGCAAATTTGACCATGTTACACCGTCCCTGGAACAATTATCGTGGTTTCGTCTAAGAGATCGTAGAACTGTCCATTCCCTATCCCTTCTCTATAAAATACTTCACACATCATCGCCTAATTATTTATCACGCCGCTTCATCAGACTATCCGACACACATAATCTTGACACTCGATCCCATCAGCACATTGTCCTTTATATCCCGCCTCATCACACTGTATATTATTCATTATCTTTTACGGTGTCACTTACCAAAACATGGAATTCCCTTCCACCCTATGTCAGAGACTGTCAAACTATAACATCCTTCAAAAACAAACTAAAGAATTATTTAATAACAAACTGACTTATACACCTCACTGATAGTATTCTTTTAGCAATATTAATATATTTAATTATTTATGTAAATAATATTAAGAATAACAAATATTTTTATTTGTTTTGTTTTAAATATTGTATAATCGTAAAATTAGTTTTCTATATCTCATTATTTTCCTGTTTTTTATATACACTAGACAGGGACAATTTAATATGTCTTGCTTGTATACATTTTATTATTAGTTTTAGTCTTAATTTTAACTAATATTAACTGGTTGTATTATAGATCGTAATATGTATATTAGATATTATCTTTTGATCAAATTTTTACTTAGTGTTTAATATTAGAGTTAATTAACATTGTTATATTCTTATGTAATATATGTTTGTCCTGGTGAGTGGAAGAGAAGGCCACATGGCCTTAACTCCACCAGGCTAAATAAATCTTAAATCTTAAAATCTTAAATAATTTTTCTCTTCAAATATAAAACAAAGTTCGAACAAATCATTATTAATATTATTTATTTTTATACATATTTTCAATGTTTGCACTACTTTCTGTGCATAAAGTCTTATTTTCCTTTTCAACTCATCTCTATCCAACTACTCCATTCTCCTTCAGTCCTCTTGTTCTCATTTCAGTTCTTATTTCTTGCAGCTATGAGTTTCGAGGTCTTCTTCTCTTTCTTCTTCCATGTATACATAATTTCAATGCTTTTCTGGGTAAACTTACTTCTTGCGTTCGTCGTACATACTCATACAAATGCAATTGCTTATAAATACTGTTTTTTTTGTATGACTTACTTTATTTATTTATTTTTTTTAATTTTGAACATCTTGCTGTACTCCTCAAGAAATCCGTTTCCATCGACATAAATTCTTGTTCTATGTTTTCATGTGGAATATCCATGCTTCAGCTCCATGTGTGACAGTACTTCTCACTTTTGAATTATTTATTTGTGACTTATTTTTTTCTGGTTATATGTCTGTCCCATAGGACACCATTTAATATTACTGTTATTGCTCTACCTTTGTTTATTCTGTTCTTAATGTCAATTTCTCATCTGTCCTCTTTATTTACTTTGACACCTAAATACACAAATTCTTCACATCCTCTAATACACCTCTTCTGATCTTCTAATATTAAATCTTCGGTTTCTGTCCTACATACCATATAAAATGTTTTTTTTTTAATATATTTCCAAATTTCAATTATCGTATTCGTCCAATAATTTTCTGAACACAAATTCCATGTTTCATATTCTTGCGCAATTATCTGGTCATCCGCAAATAACAGTATAGTATACAAATATATATATATATATATATATATATATATATATATATATATATATATATGTTGATCCATCTCTAATTTATTATTATTATTATTATTATTATTATTATTATTATTATTATTATTATTATTATTATTATTATTATTATTATTATTATTATTATTATTACAGTTGACTCACATTTGTAATTTTATTTAATTTGAGTTTAAATTCGATTCTATTATAATTTATTCCAGATTAACTTAAAAAATATATATATATCAATTTTATTTACAGTATTAAATTATTTTTAGCAACTTGTTGAGGCGCGGAAAATATCCCGCTTTAATTACTAATTTCGTTTTACGCTTCTTCACAAAATTCTGACCTTACGGTGCAAATATTCGCTGAATATCATCTGGATATCATAATCACCCATAGATATTTGCTTTCTAATATTAAAGTGTGAGTTAATTGAAAACTGATCCAGGGAGTCTCTCCATAGCCTTCTATAGGAACAAATATATGAATGTGATCCACAGTTAAAAACTCTTTTCCGACAGCTGATTCTGCAAGATCGAGAGGCGTGCGGCACATAAAGTTCTCATAAAGCTACTAACACGCACAAGTTACGCTCCAGGTTTTAAGTTATTTTTCAGCAGGTGCCTTCGTTATTTCATAGCTAAAGTTGTATATTCGTAGTCAGTTTAAGTTTAAATTTATATCAGTTATTGTCAAAAGTGTGTACATTTAACAACATGGGTAAAAACACACGTAATTCTAACAATGATTCGACAAGTTCTACGGAGGAAGCAGTGAAACGTGTGGTGAAAGAGGCGCTACAGGATCCCGGCACTCTGCAGGTGTTTGTGTCCATGTTGCGGGACCAGGTAGTGGCGGAACTGCAGAAGACCATCGAGGACAACACTAAAGTAATTGAGGATCTGAAAAAGACCCTCGATGAAAAAGACAGAAAGATTGAGGTGTTGGAAAATAAAATAGACGACTTAGAACAATACCAGAGACGTCAATGCCTCAGAATTTTTTGGTGTGAAAGAAGAGGCCGGAGAGGACACTGACCAGAAAGCCATCGAGGTGGCCAAAAAATCGGTGTCGATTTATCAGTGACTGACATTGACAGAAGTCACCGTGTTGGTGTTAGTAATGCTGAAAGACCGCGGGCTATAATAGTGAAATTTGTTAGTTACCGCAAGCGCAGTGAAGTTTTTCTAAGCAAGAAAAAGTTGAAAGGAAGTGGGGTCACTGTTCGCGAGGACCTAACGAAGTGTCGCTATCGCCTGCTAAAAGAGAGTATACAGAAATACGGTATTCAAAATGTATGGACAATGGACGGTGCCGTCATAGCTAAAGTGAATGGCGAAAAACGCAAAATTAGATCTTCTACGGATATCAACTAGATAGGACCTGAGTGTAAAATATGTTTACTTTGTCTTTTCTTTGCTAACAATTATATTGTTAATTTATTTCTAATTTAGGTAAGTTTTAAGTTTATTATTTTTTATTTAGGACAACTTACTTGTTTTATTTTAATTTAAGTTCTTTGTTTAGCTAAATTATTTTAATTTTATTAGAGTTATTACAGTACATAGTTTATTTTTACTTTCTGCTATTGGCAACATTGAGCTGACAAATGAAGACATGTTTGCAACCTCTGACTCACTCACCTTCTCCAATCACCCTCTTATTGTGCAGACAACTTTTAACGCAGGTAGCAACATTCCTCAATCCCAACCATCCCCTCCAACAACAAATACTACTAGTCTACTTAAGAATGCATTTTCTATTGATAAATCATCACTTAAAATCGCTCACGTAAATTCACAAAGCATTCGTGTCCCACTTTGATGAGTTTGAAACCATATTTTCATCTCTTGGACTGAGCGCCATTTTAATTTCGGAAACCTGGCTGACCCCTTCCATACCTTCGTCCCTTGTTCACCTAGACGGATATGCATTGCTCAGAAATGACAGAATAGATAAAAGAGGTGGAGGAGTTTGTGCCTTTATATCAAATGAGCTTAATCCAAGAATTGTCCACAAGTCCCCTTCTGTATATTCCGCTCGCCCCGAGTTCCTTATTCGTAGAAATTCAAGCCAGTCTAAAAAATGTCTCTTATGCATTGTATACAAACCTCCAAAAATAAGGCACCTTTCGGATCTAGAAAACGCTCTGAACGATTCATTGCCTCATTATGAACACGTTATTGTCGCAGGCGATTTTAATACAAATCTTCTTCAGACTGACTCACCAGCCATACAACTTAAAATATGTTCCAAAGCTTAAATATGACAATTGTTCCTTTCTTCTGCCACACATCATACTGCTAATACCGACACTCTACTGGACTTAATAGTGACTACACATCCACAGAAAGTACTGTCATATGGACAAATTCCTGCTCCCGGCATATCTGCTCATGACATTGTATTCGTTGAATACTCACTCCAATGTCCTAAAAGACGCTCTAAATTGATTACGTACAGAAATTTACAAAACATAGACGATACTAAACTAAAATCAGACGCTTTAGAACTACCTTGGTACACAATATGGAATCTTAGATCAGTTGATGAAAAAGTAGACCACATTTAATACACTGATATTACAACTATATGATAGACATGCACCAGTAAAAACCCGACGATTTTCCCGCCCCCCTGCACCCTGGATGAATGACTCAATACGTGAACTTATGTCAAAACGAGACAAAGCATACCGAACATACAGACGACATAAAAATGACAAGAACTGGCAACTGTACAAACAACTTAGAAACACAACTACACAAACTATACGCAATGCCAAACTGCGACACGCCCACAGTATAATCGGACCTGAAATAAGTGCACGGGACACTTGGCGAAATCTCCGTGCAATGGGACTTAGACAGTTGAATCCCTCAACTGACTCTATAGACATTTCTGTAGATGACTTAAATGAACATTTTACCTCAATACCCATGACACCTCCAGACAACAAGACTAAAACAGACATTCTTAAAGACTTATCCCCATCCCCCACATATAGGAAGAGATAAATTTCACTTTAACGACATTTCGCCTATAGACGTTAAAAAAAGCACTCAAGCGGATTAAATCCAATGCGCAAGGAACAGATAACATCAGCATTTTAATGCTAAATAAAATCATTGACATTATACTACCCACAGTGACTCATATTTTTAATGCTTCCCTTATAACTTCTATCTTCCCTACTGTATGGAAACAGTCTAGAGTTCGGCCTATACCAAAAATAAGTCACACCTGCTAACTGTAATGACTACCGACCGATTAGCATCCTTCCGACATTATCTAAAGCCCTGGAACATATTGTACATAAGCAAATGACTGAATATCTCCAAGAAAATCACCTCCTTGATCCTTATCAATCCGGCTTTAGATATGGTCATAGCACAACCACAGCTTTGCTAAAAATTACTGAAGATATTCGTGAAGCCGTGGACAGACGTCAATTGACTCCTTTAACCTTACTTGACTTCAGCAAAGCTTTTGACACAGTAGACCACGACTTACTTATGATAAAGCTCAAGCACCTACACTTGTCTGACAGCGCTGTATCCTGGTTCGACTCATACCTGCACGGTCGTCAACAATACGTTTCATTAAACTCTAGATCTTCGTCTTGGCGCAACGTGCCGGCTGGAGTCCCCCAGGGCAGTGTTCTCGGACCTCTTCTTTTCTCAATCTACATAAATGACTTGCCAACTGTACTAAAGCACTGCCGTTATCACCTCTACGCTGATGATCTCCAAATTTACCTACATTCACCTCCTCATTCTCTCTATAACAGCTTGACAAAAATGAATGACGATCTCATATCCATCTTTAACTGGTCTTCAAGTATCGGTCTAAATCTAAATCCTAACAAGTCACAAGTAATTCTAATGGGAAAACAAAGACTGCTTACAACCTTTGACATATCTACACTACCAAACATTACTATAAATAATATAATTATCCCTTATTCTTCTTCAGTAATAGATCTTGGACTACATCTAGACGCAAATTTAACCTGGCAAACACAAGTGAAACACATATGTAAAATACTTTCTCCATCTTACATTATCTTAGACGTTTAAAGAA
The DNA here is from genome assembly GCA_030220185.1 of Diploptera punctata. Lineage (NCBI taxonomy): Eukaryota > Metazoa > Arthropoda > Insecta > Blattodea > Blaberidae > Diploptera > Diploptera punctata. Next base: position 302,751 of record JASPKZ010000797.1, read on the forward strand.
TTTTCTCCCAGTTTCGTTAAAACAAATCCTTGTGCAGAATCTTGTGTTACCACACTTCGATTATTGTGACATTATATATAATGATCTAAACTATGACTTGTCGCAGAGACTGCAGCGTGTTCATAATGCTTGCGTTCGATTCATTTTCAATATCCGCCGTTATGACCATATTTCCGAACACTTTAATAACCTCTCTTGGCTCCGTCTTACTGACAGACGTAAATTGCACTCTCTTTCACTACTTTTCAAGCTTCTGAATTCCTACATCCCTACTTACCTGGCGTCTAGATTTGAGAAGTTATCCTCTTACCACAATATTGACACTAGATCACAAGATAGCAGTCTGCTAACAATTCCTCTTCATAGCACTTCCTCCTATTCTACTTCCTTCACAGTAGCCTCTGCCCGCTCCTGGAATCTCCTTCCTCAAGATATCAGGGGTTGCCGCACACTTGGTACCTTTAAGTCACGCTTATACAGTTACCTGTTGTCTAATAATTAATTTTTCTCTATTTATTTAATTTTATACTGTCATTAACCTTTTCCTGTTTTTATATATATTGTACATATTATATATTTAATTCGTTAAATTTAGAGTAAATCAAAATACATTATAAATATTAATTGTATTGTATTCATAACTTGTAATCGTTTATATATATATATATATTGTAATTTAGATTTAAGACTATTTTTTGTTTGTATTTTTTTTAAACCTGGTTGAGTGGTAGACAAGGCCTTAAGGCCTTAACTCTGCCAGGTAAAATAAAGCTATTATTATTATTATTATTATAAAGGATGAAGTTAAAACCAGGGGTTCTCAAACACTTTTTGGTTCAAGCTTACAGTGTCTCTGAGCTGAATTTAGTGGCACGTAGATAATGTAAAAGTAACACTGCCTCCTTGGAGGAATTTCGAACTGTTTTTCTTTTTATTATTATTATTATTATTATTATTATTATTATTATTATTATTATTATTATTATTATTATTATTAAATAATTTATCTATATTAGAGTAGTTATCCTTCAGCCCAAATGTATTTTGCTCCGCCACAGGTTTCTATACTCGGCATCCTCTTCTTTGAGGTCTCTGCTGATCATGTTTCTTCTCACTTCATCCATCTACGGGTTTCCCCTCCTCCTCCTACATTCAGTATTCCAATCTAACATCTTTCTTGGGATTCAATTATTCTACATCCTCTTCAGATGTCCACACCATTTCAATCTTCGTTCTTCTATTACTTCTATAATATTTTGTTTAGTAATCATTATTTCTCTAATTTTCTGGTTCCGAATTTTCTCTTTTCTTGATTTTCTTGATGTCCTTCGCCAAAAATCCATCTCTATTGTCAATATGTTTTTACTCCTTCTCTAAATAAGAAAATATTGCGCAGAAGTAAATAAAACCACATTTTCCACTTCATTGCAAAAATGTGTAGTATTATTGACTTTTTTAGGTTATGTTACATGTTTGCAGTTTTCTAAGAATAAATAACATAAAAATATTTTTTTACAGATGAGATTTTTACATGTCCAAAAAGAATGGACTCATCTCGCTTTCTTAAATTAGCATTGCATTGTCATAAGTAATGCCACGAGTGATTTCCAATTTATCTAGAGGATTTGGAAATCAAGAGTGTCATTTGTTAGGACTATTTAACGAATATAATTAAGCTGTTTACTCAAAAATTATTTAAATATAGTTACCGGTATTTTAAAATATTCATAAAGAGTATGTAAACGGCCATGTTTGAAAACAAATCAGAAATATGTGGTTATATAGGATCGCAGTATTTTAAGAATGCACCCTAGTGGAGATAAAATTAAACAAGTCAAACTGTATATTAAAACCAACATTATAGGTTATTAATTCATTTTAGTAAACAACTCAGTAAAATTATTATTTAAAAACACAATTATTGGACACACAATTATCAAATGTGTAATTAAAAGAAACCTGTTCATTATTTGCTGTATTCAATGTATTTGTTGGAGAGTCAGTCACTGAAAAATAATGCTGAAATGTTCAGAATAATAAAAATGAGGAACTTTCTTTATCACAAAAGCAGGAGCTGGTAAAGAGGGTTCGATAAAGAGCGAGATGAAACACGATTATCATTGGTTGTAAAGCAAAATTAATTGAAACGTCATTTGGGGCATGAGTTAAATAGTCAATTTAAAGACGTCGAGATGAAGGAAGACCAAATTAAGATATACTGACCAACCACATCTTGAGATCTCATATGAACAGGGTCAAACGATCTAAACCTGAACTCAAATTCACAATGATGATGACAAAAATATCTAATGAATAAAACTGTTTTTATCAGACATCGTATTTTCCTAATATATTTCCATACACGGTTTTTTCAGATTTTTTCTCACCTGTAAGACAAATGTCAGAAGACTTTAAGGTCTAAACGGCCGCTGAATATCATCTGGGCATCATAATAATCATTATCATATACGCCATGTTAGTACGAATGTGTGTGTGTGTGTGTGTGAATGTTGTGTTTCGTTTTAATGTTGTGTTATCTCGGAGGAGGCCCTGATATAGAGCTTATCACTCCATGTCCTTGTGTGGTTAAAAACGTATGTGTGCGATCTATAGTTAAAATCCCTCTCCCGACAGGTAATGCCATTTCAAGGCATAGGTGGCGTGTGGGACGTAAAAGTACCTATAAGCTGAGAGATTTAACTGCATTAATGGGATGGGGAAAATATCTTCCGTGTTCATTGAGAGAATCTATTGCATCAATTCAAGAATTAATAAAAGTAGGATAGCAATAATGTCACGATTAAAGATGATTTATATTAAATTAGTCCACCGCTGGGTCTCGAGGTAGCGCTGCCTTGTCATGCAGCGGGCCCGGGTTCGATTCCCGGTCGGGACTGGCTCCTGGGTGAGGTTTTTTCGGGGTTTTTCCTCGCCTGTAAGACTAATGTCAGGAAGCTTAGGGCCCAACTGTTCCTGAAAATCATCCGGTCATCATTATCATCCTTATCATCTTCATTCATCACCGGTGTGGAAAGCAACGGGAAGCTACCACACCTATAATTCTCTAGTTAAGCTGCAAAGCATAGCATGAAAATGCTATGATTGCAGTGAAAGACCTGCCCTCGGGCAGAATTACTATGGATGAATGGATGGATATTAAATTACTAGCAAATGCCGGGCGAGCGTTGCAACGTCTAAATAAATTAAATGTTATTTTTAAATTTTCGTTTCAGATAAACTCCTATACCTCATCTATTTAGATCATAATAGTTGGTAAGCACTCACCGTACCTGAAAATGTGTATAGGTATACAAAGTTATACATTGAAATGGACCAAATATGGCGGTTTGCTAGAAATAATTTTTATTTTCGTATTTCATGTAAATCCCCACTTGTAATAGTCGGATTTCGCCCAGTTTTGGATAATATCTAACTCGGTTTATTTTAATAGCATATACTGAATTACGTTGCAAAGCATCGACATTTTGGACTGCTAAAGCGACTTTTTAAATTTTCGTGTCAAATGAACTCCTAACCTAGTGGTTTTAAAACATGATGTATAATGGCTAAATACTCAGCGTTTTTGAAAACATATACAATATGTAAAAATTTTCATGAAGATCGGTTGAGTGGGCCAGAAGTCTTTAAGTTACAAACATTCGCATGTATTAGGGTGTCCTAAAACATGAAGGAGGTTTTCTGTCGCAAAATCAAATATTGATACCCTCTGTTTTTTTTTTCTGTTTGACCTTAATAACCCAAATAAATATTTTTGCGATTGGATCATGACAACCCGTGGCAACTTCATGCCAAACACAAGACATGAAAATTTGTACTGGGTTAGTATAGAAGGATTCTAGAACTAAAAGTTTATTTAGTAAATAATATATTAATATGCCCAAAATGTATAACTACTTACTATTTTACAATAATAAAAAGAAACGTTTTCAGATTTCGTTTGCCTTAGTTAGCAAGTACGTACATGTTTCGAAGCAAGTCGGCACGTGGTGCCGTGGGACTACATATGCCAAATTGTACTTACAACTTTTTTTAACGTTATACAAATAAATTAAGAGGGTATGCGTTAATAATAAAATACTTAAAATTTTAGGACACTCTAATATATATCACAATATAAACAAAACGAACATTTATAATCACTATTTAACTCATGCCCCAAATGGGAGTCAATAACCAATCACGTTACAATGATTTTTTATTTACAACCAATCACAGTCGTGTTTCGCCTAGAATTTAAAAACTAAAGTTTATCATAATAAAGAAAGCACCTCCTTTTTAACATTCTGAATAGGTCATAGTATTATTTTGCAGTGAACTGACTCGCCAAGAAATACGGCTACCAGATTGTATATATAGTGCATGAATGTCAAAACATACCGCATGCAGGAGTTAATATAAAAATATTTGTAGCAATTGATTATACCATCAAAAAAAGAAACTACTGTTTGCACTTTCTTAAATGTATCTTTTCCCAGAAAAATATAATTGTCATATTTACATCATACGACATCAGAAATGAATTAATATACAGTTTGATGTGTTTAATTTTTTCTCCACTAGAGTGCATTCTTACAATATTGCGTTCCTTTGGCAATAAATAATATGATCTGATTGCTGTGGCGAACAAAAGAAGCAAATGAAGCGTACCGATCGTTTCTCATTTGTTTTCAAACATCGCCGTTTACATTAAATATATAAATATTTTAAAATAACTATATTTAAGTAATGATTTGTGAGTAAACAGCTTAATTTTATTCGTTAAATAGTCCTAACAAATGCCACTCTTGATTTCCAAATTCTCTAAATAAATTCACTCATCACTTCGTGAGTCGTGAATTTATCGATAATTTGGAAATCACCCGTGGCATTACTTATGAAAATTAGTATTGTTTCTCCTCTCATAAAGTACGAAAACATGTTCGCATCCACAAAGTATAATTTGTAGAGTTAACGTTGTATAGGCGTTTATATTTAGTTTTAACATTTGAGAAAGAAGTTGGGATGGCAAGATACCTTGTAATTTTTAATAGCATGGGTTTCTATAGATTTTACTAAATCATGTTGTATGATAGTCATAACCGCAAAGGTAGCTAATTCCTGAACACAAGGTCACACAAGCGACAGTAGATAAGTTCCGATTGCCTTTTGTTTATACGATTGGTCGACATTGTAGTCAGATTAAGATGGCGTACCTTGCATAGATTCCGCGCGAGTCGTGTGTTGAACTTGCTTAATTTATACGTTAAATAATTGTGATAGTTGTTTAAGCGTGTGCACAGCATTTTAGTATTGTTTTACGTGTGTTTTCGTGTGTGTGAAAAGAAAATAACTGCTGGCGTTAACCTGATTTCAACTGTTTCAATACAAGGTATGTTAACTTTTACAATGCGCCAAACAAACCACTATATTATGAAGTCAGTACTACACAAACATTTTACATAGTGTAATAATAATAATACATTTTTAAGTTTAATTAAGTAAAAATGGAATCATATAGTAAGTAATTTTGTATATTCTGAATAATGCTACTTCTATTTCCAAACTTAATAGCCTATCCTATAAATTTAACGTAAATAATAACATAGCCTACACTAAACAAAAAAAAATGGATGAGTTCCTTTAGTTAAGTTTTATAATTTTTAGGCTAAAATATATTTCTAGCATATAATAATAAGAATAAATGTTATAAAAAAATAAATGTTGTACACAATACTGACACCCGAATGGGCAAGTGCTCGTGCCCGGGTGCAATTCAGTTACAGAAATTAAAACATGCAGAAAGTTTACATTACAAATATTTCGTTGAATATAAATTTAGGAACCAGTTTCAAGACATAAAATAAATTCTGGCACATACAAAAATGTAAATATAGAGGGGGAAATAAAATAATATAGAATATAATAATACCAAACTGAAGAAGTTACGGTAATTAACGACATTATGAAATAATATAATTTACGAAAGTGGAGGTAGCATTATTCAGAATCAGAATACCCGTTGTTGGAATACATAATTTACATCTAGGCCACTGAGGCAGAAAAGTGTTAATATAACGTACAGGCCGCTGGTTGATGGAATGAAAATAACAAAAATGAACTGTATGCATATATAATGGTGCCGGTAAAGTTTCATGGAATTAGTGATTGAAAATATTTGTTTAAATAATTAATAATTATTATTTATTTATACACAGATTTTCAATGTTTACACATCTTTCTTCGTCTGAAGTTTTTTTTTTCCCCCCTTCTCCACTCGTCTCTATCCATCCACTCCATACCCTCCAATTATTTTGTTCTCATTCTAGTTTATATTTAATACAATCAATTGTCCACGTATCATTTTATTGAAAAATACATGTTTTTACAATAAGTATTCAAACAATAAGTGTTTTGACGACGTCTAAAAGAATCCTGCCATGCTTGGCCGTGCTGGCCGATCGTTGCTGTGAAGATATCAAACATGCAATGAGGCACATGGTCGACTGTTGGAACACTTGTTCTAAAAACATGTTTTTTTTCAATAAAATAATATGTGTATAATTGTTTGTATTCAATTCCGACCCTTACAGGTGAACGCCTTCATCTGCGCATAACTCATAAATGACGTGTTTGGGACTTTATGTTCCTTCACAAAAAATGATCCTCTCTGCATGGCCTATCATTTCTATCATTTTGTCGGTGAAGTCCTGTTACTCCCTGTATATCTTAATGCCTATAGTTTCTCCTCCGCTTAGCTAGAAATTAACAGTAAGTTGATTGGCGTTCGTGCTCCTGCCGAGAATTTTCTCTTACCAAACATCAACGATAGTAGGGAATCATGGAGACTTTCCATCGATCCTGGTGTCTCGTGTTCATCTCTTTTATGTTTTGATGGAATTTCGCATCATGTTCTTCACTTAGGCTAATGCTCCTAAATTCTCTGATAAATTTTGAAGATGAGAGTGGAGGAAGTGTTACTTCAAGCTCATATTACACCCCAGTGTCCTGAACTTTTCGAGTATGGTTTTTACAATTTTCTCATATTGATCAACTTTAACATTACCCAGAAACTTCTCGATGACGTCCTTGTATGATTACCAAGCTTGTAGTTCTATGTCAGACATGCAGTTTTTAAAGTAACACCCCAAATAATTTTCGAATCTGTGGCCATCAAAAAGTCTTCCTCCTCTTTTGCCTCCGACAGTAACTTAACAGATTTTTTTAGCAATATATTGGCAACAAGGGATATTTTAGTCTAAACCTTTAACAAATTGCTTCATTAATCCTAGTTTTATGTGCAAAGGAGGTAGCAATATTATTTTTCAAATCAACTAATGGGCGATTTATTACTTTTTTTGTCCCTTGCACCAATTGTTTTCTTTTCAGCCAATTAGAAACTTTCCAGTATTTTCCCCTGGCTTTAGAGTCCTATTTGCATGGAAAACACGGAAATTGTGTGTACCCTTCATGGTTGTTACAATAAAAAACCACACACCTTAAGGTCACAGCACGTACCACTTGTGTTCATTATATTTTATTTTTTGTAGAATAGTGCCCATATTTGCATATTTTCCTTTCATGTACACTGACTGAATTAATGGAACTGAAGCTAATTTATTGTTATTATTTTATAGAACGGCCTTTAGACTTCTCTTACTAGAATAAATAAATATAAGCCAATCTCTGGATTCATAAACTTTTCCTAGGTGACCTTTCAAACCAGGGATATAAGAACAGCACGCTACTCCCCCCAATACTTTTAAATTCTTCTTCACTATAGCTCTATCAACAAAAGGTTGTACCAGGTGCTAAAAGATTATCTTCTTTAAATGAATGAACCTACCCTCAGTTAAACACAATAAGAAATGAGTACGTAAAATTAGTGATTATATTATAAAATTGTATTATTTTTTAGGTGTTTATATATTGTAATACAGCACGTATATACCGCATATGTGGACCGCGCACTCTCATTTTTGAGTTAATAAAATTATCCAAATCTACGTGATACGCAAAAACTAATAACAGTTCCGTTATCAGGGTATTTGACTTATTTGCATTAAAATATCTTATGCCGTAAAATCATCGCAGGCCTGCGTTATGGACTGAACAGGCCATGGACTTAAAACAAACAGAAGAAGAAAGAACAACCGCTATAACTATATCGTTATGAGTTTCTTATTCTGACAATTTAACTCATGCCCCAAATGGTAGTCAACGACCAATCACGTTTCAATGAATTGTGTTTTACAACCAATCACAGTCGTGTTTCGCCTCGATATTTATCGAATTTTGATTACCAAAATAAAGAAAGCTTCTATTTAATATTCTGAACAGGTCAGAGTATTATTTTGCAGTGACTAACAAATACGTTGAATATAGAAAATAATGAACAGATTCCTTCGACCTACACATTTGATAATTGTGTGTTCAATAATTGTGTTTTTAAATAATTATTTTACTGAGTTGTTTCCGAAAATAATTAATTAATAACCTATAATGTTGGTTATACTATACAGTATGACGCGTTTCAGTTTTTCTCCACTAGGGCGCATTCTTACAATATTGCGATCCTATTTGACAATAAATAATATGATCAATTTGCAGTGATGAACAAATTAAACATAACCAATCATTTCTCATTTGTTTTCAAACATCGCCGTTTATATTAAATGTATATTTTAAAATAACTATATTTAAATAATTATTCGTGAGTAAACAGCTTAATTTTATTCGTCAAATAGTCCTAACAAATGGCACTCTTGATTTCCAAATCCTCTAGATAAATTGGAAATCTCTTGTGGCATGACTTACAAGTACTATAATTATCAAGGGATTGTTGATGTGCCGGTAACTGAGGTGGATAGAACAAACTTAATTGTAAAATTTGAAGGGACACAACGATTAATTAATTGCAGCCATCAATTTCAGTTGGTTTCTGTTGATGACACAGCAATAAGAGGTGTCGAGAGAACTAAATGATCCGGATGGTTGACTTTCGTCAAAGGAAAGCTTCCAGCTTTCCTGCAGTCTACTTTTGAAAAAAAAAAAATGAACGACAAAACTTATAGAATTCAGGCAAGAGGAAAAAGAGAACTTTCTCCCTTGTGAATGTCACGGCAGTGCACCGTATGGCGGGTTTTCTAACAAAAGAACATCGACTAAAGAAGGAAAATCAGAGAGGTGAAAAGTATAAGAAAAAACTATAAGAATAAGAGAAGTTTTAACTCAGATATTAATATTATACTCATTTACAAAGCATGGGATTGTGATTAATTGTTAAAAAGACATTCTCCTAAAATGAGGGAAAATGCCTTAAATAAAAAGATAAAAAACTGATGAATAGGACATTAAAATCGCGTTGGATGTAAATGAAACCAAAGGTAGTACACAAGACATAACTACTGTTCTTATTACATCTGGTTTCGGATACCAGATAAAAACCTTTTGCAGGTTGGTCACACCGGGATTTGAACCCAAGACCTCCCGAATATAAGTGTCAAACGCTCGGTTTTGTCACAATTAACATGGAAACTTTAAATAATGCATAAAACCATTGTTGTGGTACAGACTTCGTAATAGTATATTATGATGCGAGGTTGGGAAGTGGATTTTACAGAATCGAGAAAAATGTTTAAAAATCGAGGGATAGCGAGGTTTTTAATTTCCGAGATTCTGTAAAACACTTCACAGACGTGTGTTGTACATTATTTTTTGCGCGATGGTGTTTTCAAAATAATAAATAATAGTAAAATAATAAAAACTTTATTTGTAATATTAGCGTTCATTATAAACAATTGACTAACGTTAACAGTGTGGACAATGTTTATTAGTTGACCGTGAGACCAATTAGTGATAAAATAACAGGAGACCGTGAAACTAGTTAGCGACAAAATGGCAGCAAGTATATGTAATTATTGTTTTATATTGTTTCAAATAAAGTTCAGTTCACTTAAAATAAAGTTATTTGTTTCATATAATGTTTATTAACACTACCTTTTGGATATATTTTGTATATACATTGTATGTAGTTTACATAGAAGGCAGTAGTATTACTTCGCACACGCGTGTTTGTAATGTGTAATATTACAGTTTAGTTATTTTATTACGATATAGTTATTTTTGTTGGCAACCCCGAAATGTAGGAAGTTGAACTTTCAATCATGGTCGCCATTGCTGTAAGTACGACAGAACGCACTATCGCGCAAAAACTTATTTTTTTATTCAATGCTACCATATTATCATTTCAACATTCTGGTATTCTCTCCTAGCATTCTCGTTATTGTAACCCACTTCTGAGGTTGGGGCCTCTGCAAGGTGGAATTACGCTGCCCCGGCTGATAGGTGATGATGTTAATGATGCACCAGAAAAGGTCTTAATCCTAAACTGAATCTAAAGAGGTGAATATGATAATGATGGCCAGATGATGTTCAGGAACCGTCTGGACCTTGCAGTTTCCAGACATTTGTCTTGCAGGTGAGGAAAAGCCACGAAGAAAACCTCACCTAGGAAACTTGTCCCGGGAACCGAACCCGGGCATACTGCGTGACAAGGGTACACTCTACCTCGAGACTACAGGCCGACAGAGTGTAAATAAATTTCCATTACAGACTTGGGTATCAAGACGGTTACGTTTACCATAGGAACTCATGTCCGGAAATGTACTTTTTCCCGCTACATGCAAAGCACCACAACACTTGTTACTCTCTCTGACGCTTGCTGCTTGTCGCCTGGGTGCACAAGAAGTGCTCGATTCGACATCAACACAGATACGGTACCTCCGTACCGTGTTCTGGTTCAGACGATCACCAACCCTTCGTCCTGGAACATCCGCCTCAACCATAACTCGCCTCTTTATTCAGGTTTAAATTATTTTACGAGCCTAAAATTCTTCATATTCGGGACCTACAGCTTGAAGTACCTCCTTAGACTTTTGAAACCTAAAAAATCCACGGACCCCTGCCGGGTTTGAATCCGCGACTCTCGGGACTAGAAGCAACTAACGATTAAAACTGTACACCACCACCTCTCCTGGCCTCGAAATTTAAAATTTTGCAATTATATTAATTAAATTATTTTACTTAGCAGGTTTACAGAGTTTCACATCTTCCTGGGTTCAATTAATCTAATTTCATTCTCCTCCACATCTCTCTGTCATTCCAATCTCCATCGTCCAGTCTTTTCCCCTCATCCTGCTCAAAACACCATGAATCCACGTTATTTTTGGCCATCCTCTTCTTCTTCTTCTTCTACCAAGTGACACCCATTCTAGTATTATTCTTAGAAATCTGTCTTCTGCAATTCTTTCTACATGACTATTTAACTCATGCCCAAAATGAGAGTTAATGACCAATCACATTTCAATGATTTTTTATTTACAACCAATCAGTCGTTTTTCACCACGATTTTATCAGTTTAATTTTATCACTGTAAAATCAAGCTCCTCCTTTTAACATTCTGAATAGATCATAGCATTATCTCAAAGTTACCTAATGTGGCTACCAGATTGTATATATAGTGCACGAATGTAACCTTATAGTGCGGCAGATAATATAAAAACATTTGTAGCAATTGATCATACCACAAAAAGAAGAAACCACTATTTGCACTTTCTTAAACGTATTTTTTCCCCAGGTAATAACGTTCCAGAAAAATATAATTGACATATTTACATCATAGGATATGAGAAATTAATTAATATACAATTTCATGTTTTTCATTTTTTCTCCACTAGGGTACATTCTTACAATATTGCGATCCTTCGGCAATAAATAATTAGATCTGGTTGCAGTGATAAACAAGTGAAACATAACGTTTCTCATTTGTTTTCATATATTGCCGTTTACATTAAATGTATAAACATTTTAAAATAACTACATTTTACTAATGATTTGTGAGTAAACAGCTTAATTTTATTCGTTAAATAGTCCTAACAAATGCCACTCTTGATTTCAAAATTCTCTAGATAAAATCACTCCTCACTTCGTGAGTCGTGAATTTGTCGATAATTTGGAAATCACTCGAGCCATTACTTATAATAATACAATTTTAATTGTTTATTTTTATTAAATCTAAAATTAAATTAAATTAGAGTAATAATTACAATTTTCAACCCCACGAACCATAACAATCGGACCATAAATTGGACTTGGTTAGGAATTCCCTTAGTTTGAGGAGTCCCTGCATAACAGGCTTTTCTTAAACGGAAGTTTTAAAATTGCATTGTTACGCAACATAGAAAGATGTGTTAGTACACTGTTGATGCAAGGTAGATAAAAAGTGAGGCTATATATGGTGGCTGTGAATGTCACGTACGTGCCCGATCCGGATTGAAAAAATGGTCACTGATGGAAACCTGGTTTGTGTGAACAAGCCATACTCGTGATTCCCACAGCAGTAAAACCATCGGAAGCGATAGGAAGTTCGCAGAACACGAGAACAAACAGTAGCCATAAACCTTCGCATCCTAACATCACACAAACACTGGTGTATTTTTATTTAACAATTGGCAGCTCATAAGTTAGATTTACTTTGTAATTAATGCTAATATAGGTCCTAAAATTTTAGATGAAGGACGTTAATAATAATACTTTCAAGGTGAAGCATTTAGTCTCCGAAGTAAAAAGGAAATAAAAATATGTAAAGACATTCATAGTGATATTATAAAACGAAGATTAAAATTTTAGGCCATATTAAACGAATGTACTCAAATAGGCTTACAAAACAGATAATGGAATTCTACGAAAACAGAAGTAAAGCTCCAGTGGATACTATGAAGTTGATTTATGAAGTCAAAAAGGACTTAAAATTGGCAGGAATTACTAAAGAAGATATCCCAAACAGAGATATATTTAGAATTAAGGTGAATAAGTGGCAAGTTGACCAAGAGGACAAACCGAAGAAAAAGACTGGAACAACTTGGACAGATGATAGAAAACAAGCTCGTAGCAAAGGAATGAAAGGAATTAGGGCTTAAAGGAAACGCCTCTAAGTACTTTGCGTAGTCCTGCATGGGCTCATCCGCAATCAAAAAAATAATTATTTCAAGTGTTATAAGAGAATAATTATTATACTGTGTAATAGAGTTTATAAATTATTTGGTGATAAGCTGATGATGTAGTATTATTGAGCGATAACGAGGAGATACTAAGGGATAATACGGACACACTATTGAGTAAAACTAAGAAATTGGGACTGAAAATAAACATCAATAAAACTAAATATTTGTTCACACGAAGAAATGCGTTATATAATGGAAATGGATAATTTATGACAAATGAAGGAAATTTTGAAGGAGTGGTTGATTTCAAGTATCTAGGAACAATAATTACAAATATGAATGATATGAAACAGAGATAGGAAACAGGATCAATATAGGAAACTATGCTATATCTGCCCTAAATGGAATAGTATGGGACAAACATCTTCAAAGAAAAAAAAAATATTTTTAATACAGTAATCAGAAGCATTATTACCTATGGAGCTGATGTGTGGGCTTTAAATACACAAATGAAAAACAAATTACTCGCCACTGAAATGGACTACTGGAGACGTGCTGTAAGAATATCCAGGAAGGATAAAATCAGAAATTCATATATAAAAGAAAAAATGCAGGTACACTATTCAATATTAAATTTTATAAAGAAGAAACAATTAAATTGGTACGGGCACATTAGAAGGATGGAAGAAGGAAGACTACCTAAGATAATCATGGATTGGGTACCACAGGGAAGGAAAAAGAAGGGTAGACCAAATATTACGTGGATTCAGGGAATCAATTAAACTAAGAGGGAATGGGAAATAGAAGAAGATATATGGATGAACAGACAAGAATGGAAAAATGTGTTGAAACAAATGTGTAGTTAACTGTGAACATGGGTACCGGAAAAATGTATATTCATTGTAAAAGCCGGAATAATAAAATAATAAAAAAATGAATGATATGCAAATAGGAATTAAACATGGGCTCAATTCTGGAAATGCATGCTATATACATTACAGGGACTCTTGTCTCAACTCCTTTAAAAATGTTAAACTGAAAATATACAAAAGAGATATTCTCCCTGTTATATTATATGGATGTGAACTATGGACTCTTACTTTAAGGGAGGAGAGAAGTTTACTAGTATTTGAGAATAAAATTCTTAGGAAAATGTTCAAGTTAAAAAAGAGATGAACAGACAGGTGAATGGAGAAAACAATAGTGAGCTACATGATATGTATAGGAAGCCAGATATAATAACAGTTAAGTCTAGTAGACTGCAATGGGAAGGATGTGTGGCACGTATGGGGATGAAAGAGGTGCATGGAAGTTTCTGAAAACCAGAGATTTAACGCCCAGTTGGTAATCCAAGAATGAGGTGGGAAAATAACATTATCTGTTACGAATACATAGAGTATTTTACATAGATATTTAATTATTTCATAGATTATTTTAATTATTCAAATAAAACAGTTGTTGAAATAAAGCACTTAGACATATTATATTTCAGAACAGAATTTTGACTTATGGCAGGAACAAAGTTTTCAAGGCTAACTGTAAAATCTCTGCATTTAGACTAATTGAATGTTTAATACAGTTAGTTATAGCTGTTGGTCAGAAGCTTAGTATATAACCCTTGCAAAATAGGGGACTCGTGTCTGTCTGTTGAAGAGTGTTCTGATGGGTAAGTCTGCATACTATTTTTCTTAATAAATTTGCTAGGACAGTTAGAAATGTAGTCAAGTAGTTTAAATAGTTTAATACTATATTTCTAAGAGTGTAGAGTTATTAGATAATTACTAAAAATATAAATTAGGGTAGATTTATAAACCCCCATCTCCCTCTCTCAGATCTGAAGAAAGTTAGAATGTAGGTTTTCTTAATATAAGCTTAGATTAGTTATTTAGGGTCAGAATACTTAGGGTTATTGTATTCATTATTCTCTAGAAATAAAATAGATAAAATTAAGAATCCGTTTATGTTAGAAAACACGTATACCTTTATAACTAATACATCCACATACTAACGCTCGGCTAGAACCTCATGCTATCAAAATTCCAAGTCCCGAAGGTCCTTTAAGCCCTAAGAAAACCAGCAGTTCGTAATATTATCCATGATTTGATGGAAGTAGATTATATAGGGATGATTGAAAAATATTGGCTCAGGATAGGGATGTGTGGAGAGCTTATTTCCGCGCGGCCACAAACCTGCGGGTTCGATAGTGCCAGTGAGATAGCATAGTATAAGAAACATACATCTGTAATTAATTAATATGGAAATTATTGTGTCATAAGTTTCATGAAAAAAGTAGTTTTCCTATGTTCATATAAACTTAATAAATAGCCTAGCTTTTAAATGCAACTACTTTCCTACCTGCGTTAACATGTGGAATTGTACAGCAGATTTTAATATGTAACAGTTTCAAACTTTCATTTTATCTGAATAATTCTTGAAAGCTTCAGTTAAATCAGATAAAAATAATGTCGCCCGGAGCACTTTAACAAGATGAAATGTTTAAATTTTGAAAGCGAGAAAAAATTAACTTAATGTTTCAAAGCAATTTAAATGCTAAACTTTTCTTTTTAAAATGCCCTCGGAGGTTTCAAACATTGCACATCTGTAAAAATAGTATTTCACAAAATTGAGCATAAACCCGACAGTATTTCTGAAGGTAAAATAACTAACTCATTGGCACTACCCCCCATAGGTTCATGACCGAGCGAACTTAAGGTCTCCATACATTCATAAAACTTAAATGTTTTCCTATCACTCCGTGTATAATTTATCTCCCTCAAATCATGGTTAATGTTATTTTCCTATCCAATTATATATTGGTCTATTTACGTGGCTCTTTCTATTTGGTTTACCTACAAAGAGTTTCTAAATCCTTCTTTCATTCCCTATCGCGCCACATGTCCTGCTCATCGCAGCGTAACAGACTTAACTTTTCTTATTACATCTGGCTTTCCATAAAGGTCATGTACCTCACTGTTATGAAATCTTCCCCATTTTCCTGTCTGTTCGTCTCTCATTGGTCCAAAAACTTTCCTAAGAAATGTATTCTCAAATACTCGTAATATGTTCTCCTCTTTAAAGTAAGATCCCATTTTTCGCATCCATATAATATAACTGGGAGAATAACAGTTTTATATATATTCAGTATAACGATTTCTGAGAGAAGTTGGGACGATAAGAGTTCCTGTAATGCATAATAGCATGCAGTTCCAGAATTGAGCCTATTTATTTTTTTTTTATTCTGCACTTCATTCCTGTTTGTAATTATTGTTATTATGTACTTGAAAGTAGAATACAAAGCGTAGAAATGAACGTCCTTAGAAGAACAAAAGGTTGCACAAGAATGGATCGGATAAAGAATGAAGATATAAGAACAGAGTTAAATATATATCCACTAAATAATAAAATCAAAGGATATAGATAAAAATGGTTTAGACATGTAGAAAGAATGAACGTAAGAAGATTACCAAAAGGAGCATGTCACAAGCCAAGAAGTTCAAGGAATGTAGGAAGGCCAGTGAAAAGATGGACAGAACGACTGTGAGGCGGAACAGGCATTTTGCCTAGCCCGTGAAGTGAAGAAGACGAAGAAGATATTATTTGAATTCAGTTGCTCCTTCAAATTTTATTTCATATGTCATTAACTATTTCCACTATATAATTTATTTCTATGTGCGACTATATGTTTTACGTTCTATTAATTTTAATTTCCCGCCTAAATTGCTCAGTGTTACTCAATAGTGTGCTTATCGACTTTTAAATTCTTCTCGCTATTGCCTAAAATAATACCTCTAACGTATACTAACAGCTTACTAAAACGGAGTTGTACACTTTCTCATTATTCTAAAGATCTGAGAATATGTCTAGTAAAAAATTGAATACTAGAGGAGACTATTTAACTCATGCCCCAAATGTGAGTCAATGACCAATCACGTTTCAATGATTTCTGTTTTACAACCAATCAGAGTCGTGTTTCACGAAATATTTATCAGTGTTACAATTACCATATTAAAGAAATCTCCTCCTTTTTAATATTCTGAACAGGTCTGACCATTATTTTGCAGTTACAGAGGCCGTAAGAAATACGGCAACCAGATTGTATATATAGTGCATTAATGTCAACACATTCCGCATGCAGGAGTTAATATAAAAACATTTGTAGCAATTGATTATACCACCAAGAAAAGAAACTACTGTTTGCACTTTCTTAAATGTATTTTTTCCCAGGTAACAATCCAGAAAAATATAATTGTCATATTTACATCATACGACATCAGAAATGAATTAATATACAGTTTGATGTGTTTCATGTTTTCTCCACTAGAGAGCATTCTTACAATATTGCGTTCCTTTGGCAATAAATAGTATGATCTGGTTGCAGTGAAAAACAAAAGAAGCAGATGAAGCATACATATCGTTTCTCATTTGTTTTCAAACATCGCCGTTTACATTAAATACATAAATATTTTAAAATAACCACAGTTAAATAATGATTTGTGAGTAAACAGCTTAATTTTATTCGTTAAATAGTCCTAACAAATGCCACTCTTGATTTCCAAATTCTCTAGATAAATTCACTCCTCACTTCGTGAGTCGTGAATTTATCAATAATTTGGAAATCACTCGTGGCATTACTTATGATAAAGCAACTTCGTGCTCCAAATTATTATGAATTTAAAAAATATTCCGATTCCGATTGAGGGTCTTTCCACTTTTCAGCGGTTGCCCTTTTACCAGCCGGCTGCTGGCCCTTCACATCCACATGTGTCAATCACAGAGGTAGATGATCAACAGCCAGTGTAGGGGTGACATGTGGTTAGCATGTCGAGTCCCCCAGCCGTTATAGCTGGTTCCTCAACCTGGAGCCGCTACTTATTGTAGCTACCCAATTGCCTCACGATGCTGGGTGGGCACCGGTCCCATACTGGCCGAAATACCATGAGAAAATTTCTTCCCCCATGGAGACTCGAACCAGCGCAAGTCCCGTAGCTCTGCGCCAAGGAAAATATTCGAAAACTGTTTTTCTATCCGCACTGGTTACCTATCCGCACTCAGTTCTTTGTGCCATTTATATACATTTGAATAAGTCTAACTAATGTTTTAAGAATCCCGTAGTACAGGCGGTTACTATAAAACTTCTCTTTGAAGGTAAAATGCAGTAATATATTTTCGGTTGTTAGTTAACTTAAGAGTATTGATAATTCGTTCGTTTCATACTTTATCTAGTTTCAAGTATGCATTATGTTGCAATCTAATATATAAAAATGACTGTTTGTTCGTTGGTTTGTTTGTTGCTACTTTATGCGCGGCCATTCCATTAATCCGATTGCGATGGGGCTTTTTGCAAAATGTTCAGGAGATTCCCGGGATGAACATAGGCTATAAGAGAGTTGTAATACTAAACTCCTACACCCATAATAATCGATCTTAGTAGTGTAAAAATGAAAAAGTAGCTATTTGGACGCTTAAATGGCTTACGCTGCCTAAACTATAACAAATACACAAAATTAATGTACACAGAATTGAATATCCCAAAAGGCTCTACAAAAACGTCCGCGACAGCACATGTTTATCTTTTACGGATAACTCACAATAACAATTTTTGTCTTTCATTTATGCCAAGAAGATCGAGACAAGTACGTAGATTCCTGTGCAAGCATGGCGGATAATCTTTTACGGATAACTCACAATAACGAATTTGTCTTTTAGCTCATTTATACCAAGAAGATAGAGATAAAGAGATTCCCGGGCAACACCGGGTAATCAGCACGGGGAATCTTAAAGTAATTACGATATACATTTATAATTATATTTCATTTTACTTATTCAACTAACCATAAGTACTACATCAATTTTGTCTTTCAGCTCAATTATGCCAAGAAGACCAGGATGAGTAGATTCCCGGACAACGCCGGGTAAACAGCACAGGGTATCAAAATAATTACGACATAAATATCTGCATCTACTTGTTTAACTAATATAAAACACATTCATTTTCGTATTTCAGCTCATTTTTGACAAGAATATCGGGATACGTAGATTCTGGAGCAACACCGGATAATCAGCACGGAGTAACTAAAAAATATAAATGTATAATTATTTTTCCTTTTACTTACTTACTCACTGGCACTATCGAACCCGTAGGTTCATGGCCGCACGGACATAAGCTCTCCATAGATCCCTATCCTGAGCTAATGCTTTCCAATCATTCCCTGCATAATCTACTTCCCTCAAATCATAGTTAATGCTATTCTCCCACCTCATTTTTGGTCTACCTACTGGGCGTTTTCTCTCTGCCTTTCCTACAGGAAGCTTCCATGCAAGTCTTTCATTCCCCATACGTTCAACATGTCCTGCCCATCGCAGTCTACGAGACTTAACTGTTATTATTATATCTGGCTTCCTATAAAGACCACGCAGTTCATTGTTATGTAGTCTTATCCATTCACCTGTCTGTTCATCTCTCTTTGGTCTAAAAATTTTCCTAAGTACTTTATTCTCAAATACTTGTAATCTCCTTTCCTCCCTTAAAGTAAGAGTCCATGTTTCGCACCCATATAATATAACTGGTAGAATAATAGTTTTATATATTTTCAGTTTAACGTTTTTTGAAAGAAGTTGGGACATCAAGAGTCTCTGCAATACATAATAGCACGCATTTCCAGAATTGAGCATATGTTTAATTTCTTTGTGCATCTCATTCCTATTTGTGATTATTGTTCCTAGGTATTTGAATTCAGTCACTTCCTCAAAATTTCCCTCATTTGTCATTAGCTGGCCATTTCCATTATTTAATGAATTCCTACATGTGACCATATATTTAGTTTTATTGATATTTATTCCAGTCCTAATTACTTAGTGTTACTCAATAGTGTGTGCGTGTTGTCCTTTAGTATCTCCTTGCTATCGGCCAACAATACTAGCCAACATCACCAGCATAAACTAGCAGCTTATTAATAGCATTGAGTTGTAAGCCTTCCTCATTCTCTAAAGATTTAATGGCATGCTCTAGTACAAAATTAAATAGTAGAGGAGATAGTGCATCTCCTTGCTTCAACCCATTCTGGATTTCAAAAGTGTCCGAAAACTGTTTGCCTACAGGCACCCTACTCTTTGTGCCATTTAGACACATTCGTATAAGTCTAACAAACTTTTTAGGAATTCCGAACTCCAGCAGGATATCATATAACTTCTCCCTCTTAATTGAATCATATGTTTTTTTGAAGTCTACATATAGTTGATGAACCGTATCATTATATTCCCATTTCTTTTCTAAAATCTGTCTTATACTAAAAATCTGATCTATTGTCGACCTGTTTCTTCTAAATCCACATTGATGATCCCCTAGAATGTCATCAATATAGGGAGTAAGTCTGCTGACTAATATATTTCTTAGAATTTTGTACGAAGTTGAAAGTAATGAGATGCCCCTGTAGTTGTTGCAATCAGTTTTATCTCCTTTCTTATAAATTGATTCCTTCCATTCATCTGGAAGAGCTTCTTTTTCCCAAATCATACTAAGCAACCAATGTATCTTGTCTATCAATTTTTCTCCCCCTGATTTTATCAGTTCCGCTGGGATCTCATCTGAACCTGATGCTTTATACATCTTCAATTTTTCAATCGCCATTTCAACCTCTAATGCACATGGCTCTGCTACTAGCATTTCTGCTGTCTGTAAATTATCCTCCTTAATTTCCTGTTCTGTATGTACATTTAATAGCTGATTAAAGTAACTTTTCCATCTATTTAATATACTCCTGGAATCTGCAATCATATCCCCATTTTCATTCCGAATTATGTTTGTTCTAGCCTAAAACTCTTTCTTCTCTATACTAATTCCCTGATATAATTCCCTAATGTTCCTATTTTTTGCATTCATTTCAAGATCAAATATTCCCCCTTTTTACTTTTTAGTAGCTTGGTGGTTTCCCGTCTAATACTACCCAATTGCTCTAAATTTACCTCATTTGGCTCGTGTAACCGTTTCATTTTTGCTAGCTTTCTTTTCTTTCCAATGTCGGCACATTCCTCATCAAACCATTTCTTGTGTTGCCTCTTTTTTAAACAACCAATGCTTTCTGATGCTGACAATTTAATAGTATCTCTTATACCCTCCCATTCTTTATTTATCAGTTTCTTCTTCGTTTGCCACATTGTCATCTGAAGATTCCAGTACTTCAAATCTATTAGCAATTTTGATTTGGTATTCTTGCCGCATTTCATCATTTTTCAAGTTTTTTAATTCAAATTTTACAGAATCATCTTTAGCGTTTGTTCCTCTCATAAGCGATAGCCGTTGTCTGATTTTCACTCTCACAAGATGATGATCCGAATTGTAATCTATCCCTCTAACTGATCTATCATCGATGATGCTACTGTGCCAGCGTTTATCTACTAATACATGATCTATCTGGTTCCGAGTTTCTCCATCTGGGGACGTCCAGGTGTATTTATGAATGCCCTTATGCTGAAATGTTGTGTTCTTAACAATGAGATTCTTTGATGTGGCAAATGTGACTAATCTAACCCCGTTGTCGTTACTATCTTCATGAAGACTGAATTTGCCTACTGTTGGTTTGAATATATCTTCCCGCCCCACTTTTGCATTAAAATCTTCTAAGGCAATTTTTATATGATATCGCGAAATGCTATCAACTAAGCATTCTAATTCTTTATAGAACTCATCCTTGATCTTGTCATCTTTATCTTCTGTGGGGGCATGTACATTTACAATTATAAAATCATGTTGTTTACCACTTAGAATTATATATGATACGCTATCACTAACAAATTTAATATCTCGGATAGCGGATAGGATCCTCCTTCTGACTAAAAAATCCGTTCCAAATGCACGTCTTTCTGCACCCCCGCAGTATAATGCAAAGCTTCCTGATTCTTGACTACCTTCTTTCTGGCCACCTAACTTCCTGTAAAGCGACTATATCCAAGGGCGATTTAGCTCATTCCCGCGTTAATATCTCTAATGCCCCGCTATTGTATAAAGTCCTAACATCCATGTTCCTAAGAACATGTCCATGTGTTTGAGCCTTAGGCATGGGTTCCCTGAAGTAGTCCCCGCCCGGAGAACCGAATGGGGGGCTATTTGACCTCCGGAAAATTTTACCCCAGTTGAACCCATGTCCGCATTTCTTGACGGTTCTATTTTTACGGTGAAAGATCGTCACTCTTTCGACCAAGGTACTTTTTTCGTCTGGCTTATCACCTTCGACCAGTCCGGCATGGGTAAGCCTATCGGCAGCAATGCTACCGCCGGCATAGCTCTCAGGTTCATTAAAGCACACAAGCCACTGCACTACGACAAGGTAAAGATACTATGGAGGGTTTTTTCTTCTTACTTATTCAACTAAACATAAAATCACATTAATATTCATTTATTTAGGCGTAGCAGCGCACGCCGGGTATTAGCTAATATATTAATAAAGAAATTTTCGAGGAATCCATCAATTATTTAAGTTTCCTAACAATTTATTATAACCTACGCAGATAAATTTAATTTAAATTATGGTAATGGAAATTTACGACAGGCGGGAGAAATTTTGAAGGAGAACTGAATTTATATACCTAGGAAACTTATTATGAACAATAATAAGATTCACAAAGATATTAAACATAGGCTCAATTCTGGAAAAATATTCTGTTGTGCAGTACAGGGTTCTTGTCGTCCAAAATTCTCTCAAAAAAACATTAAATTGAAAACGTAGGCCAATAAAACTGTTTTTCTGCCAGTTAGTATTATATGGATGCGAAACATGGTCTCTTCCTTTAAGGGAGGAGAAAATATTACGAATATTTGAGAATAAAGTTCTTACGAAAATCTTTGGACCAGAGACACAGGAGAATGGGGAAGACAACATAACTGTGAGCTAAACAATATTTATAGTAAACTTGATAAGTTATAATAAAAACAGGTAAATCTCTAGATTGCGATGGGCAGGACATGTGGCATGAGTGGGGAATGAAAGAAGGCAATTGAAACTTCTTGTAAGAATACCACAGGGAAAACGCCCAGTAGGCAGGCCAAGAATGACGTGGGAGAATAGCATTAACCATGATTTGAGTGAAGTAGATTATATAGGAAATGATTTGAAAATATTGGCTCTGGGTAGGGATGAATGTTGAGCTTATTTCCGCGCGGTCATGAATCTCTTCGTTATTGCCCCTAGGTAATTAGGTAAATTGAAATTACAAGTTCGCCTGCATCACTTATGATTGCTCAATGCTTTGGTCCGTGTCTTGTGAAGAATAGAGAATAGTAAGGCGGAGAACAAAGTAAAATCTGGCTTGGTTGAGAAAAAGTCCAGATACCACGCAGAGCAGTTGTTAGAGAGAAAGAATAGCACTTGCTTCTCGGGGTAAGAAAATCTCATCACACTAAAGGCTTGAGCACACTCGTGAGTTGAAAAAGAGGGTGCTAGGGAAGTTCAATCTGTTAGTGAGGTGGGTGAAGGGCTGGTGAAAAATCAGGGATTTAAGAACCGAGCCCTGATATCTACTAGCGTAACGCACGACAAGGGATTTAATAGGGAGGAGTTCACAATTTTATTTAGTGTTTCACTTTATCTTTGACTCTGAATTCTTATGCTAGCATGACTTGCTCTTAGGTGCCAGAAATATATATTCTTCACAACTAGAATAAAAAATTAACCAGATTTAAATTAATGCATTATAAAGATAATGAAGTCTGATTGAGCAAGGGCATTTGTTAACTTATAAACTTTTTTTTCAAGTATTCATTTCAAAGTAATTAATATTTAGATTATAAATTTTGGTTACATCCGTTAATTTCGTTTATGAAAACAGCAAGAAATAGAAAAATCCTAATATTTGTCTCATATTACATGTAAATTGATACAGTTTAGTACTTTCTGCTATTTTCCTTGATTAGTTTGTTCATCGTCTTCTTCAATATATGGGCCTATTGGCCCGTCCCGCTCCCCGCTGATCAATATATTACAGGTCGTCCTTTTCCTTTTTTCTTTGTCTAATATTATTTTGTCTACCAACTAATTAACTAACACACTGATTCTATCGAACCTATGGATTCATGGCCGCGCGGATATTAGACTCCATACATCCCTATCATCAACTAATGTTTTCCAATCATCTCCTGTATATTCTATTTCCATCAAATTATGGTTAATGTTATTCTATCACCTCAATCTTGGACTACCAACTGGGAGTTTTCCCTCTTGTTCTCCTACAACAAGCATCCATGCCGCTATTTCATTCCCCATTCACGCTACGAATCTTCTCCTTCAGTCTGAGACTTGCCTATTGTTATTATATCTAGTTTCCTATAAAGATCATGTAGCTCATGTTATGTAGTCTTATTCATTCGCCTGTCTGTTCATCACTGTTTTCACCAAAAATTCTCATACGAACGTTATTTTCAAATACTCGTAATATTTTCTCCTCACTTAAAGTAAATGTAAATTTTTCCCATCCATATAACTGGGAGGATAACAGTTTTATATATTTTCTGTTTTATGTTTTTTGGGAGCATGCATTTGCAGAATTGAGCCTACGTTTGATTCCTTGTGCATATAATTCCTTTTTTTTGTAATTAATGTTCGTAGATATTTGAATTAAGCCACTTCTTCAAAATTGTCCATGTTTATCATTAACCGAACATTTCCATTTTATAATGTGTTTCTATGTGTGAACGTACATATAGTTTTATTGGTATTTACTTCGAGTCCCAATTTCTTAGCGTTAGACAGTAGAGTGTGCATGTTGGCCCTTAGAATCTCCTAATAATATTACATAAGCACAAACATCATCATCAACAATCACGGATTAAGCCCATGTGGTTTGTTCCGGTCTCATAGATTATCATTCAAAGTTGGATCCATCTCTTCTTCGGTCTACCAACATTCCTGCGACCTATTGGTTTGTATTTAAGTATAATTTTGGGAATGCGATCATCTTCCATTCTTTGAACATGATCTTTCCATTTTTTCTAGATTATTTTATTCTATCTAAGAGTTTAAAGATATTTAGCCCATTTATAATATCTTCACTTCTTCTCTTGTCTAGAAGTTTGCAACCAGCCACACTTCTCAGAAATCTCATTTCAGCTGCTTCTATGATCTTCTCTTCTCTTTTAGTTAAAACCCAGAATTCACTACCATACAATAATAAGGGGACCTGCACTACTTTATAAAATTTTAGTTTTGTTTCTTTTCTTGTGCTTTCAAATATCTTTTTGATTGTTTCACATATAAGCACAAACTAACAGCTTATTAATGTCATTGTGAATTTCAAAAGTATCCGAAAAGTGTCTGCCTACATGAACCCTACTCTTTGTGTCATTTAGACTCATTCGAATAAGTATAACTTTTATAGCTAATTATACTGTAAATAATATAAAATGCATTGAATAATTGTAATAAGAAATCTTATAAATTACCTTTTTATCTTTTCGTTCGTATTTTCTCGAAATGCCTACTTGTTGTATACGGTACCTCTTGTAAGAAATAAGAGTTCGATTTTTAATGGAGATCTGGAACATAATATATTAACGGCTGTTAACGTTTATACCTTAAGATTTTTATTTATAACTAATTATTCTGTAAATGTCCACCGCTGTGGTCTCGAGGTAGCGTGCTGCCTTGTCACGCAGCGGGCCCGGGTTCGATCCCCGGTCGGGGCAGTTTTTCTGGGTGAGGTTTTTATCGGGGTTTTTCCTCACCTGTAAGACAAATGTCAGGAAAACTTTAAGGCCCAAACGGTCCCCGAAATCATATGGCCATCATCCTTATCATT
Source organism: Diploptera punctata (assembly GCA_030220185.1). Taxonomy (NCBI): domain Eukaryota; kingdom Metazoa; phylum Arthropoda; class Insecta; order Blattodea; family Blaberidae; genus Diploptera; species Diploptera punctata. Next base: position 328,538 of record JASPKZ010000797.1, read on the forward strand.
ATCACCCTTACCATTATCATTATCATCATCATCCTTCACCGGTGTGGAAAGCAACGGGAAGCTACCACACCTACACAATTCCCTAGTAAAGCTGCAAGCATAGCATGAAAATGCTATGATTGCAGTAAAGGACCTGTCTTCGGGCAGAATTACTATGGCTGGATTCTGTAAATAATGTAAAAAATGAACATGTATTTGTAATACAAACCTTCTAAATTACGTTTTTTTTTTTTTACCTTTTCGTTTGTATTTCCTTGATATGTCTAGTTTGTTATATACCTCTTGTAATAAATGAGAGAGTTCGATTTTATAATGTTCAATTGTCACATTGCTACTTTAGATAAATATGCTTATAAAACTGAGTGACCCAGTTAGATTATATCGCATTGACTGGACACGCATAGTAATATAGATGGCACTGACTTATCGCCATATAATTTCCAGGAAACAATAGCGCCCGTAAAACAATCCAAATTACTTCTGTACGTAGTAGCATTTCACTCGATTTTTTTGTTTGTTTTGTATAGAGTGATGTAGTGCCACGCACGCTGTTAACGCCCAATTCTTGTTTTCGATTTACTTCAACATTGTGTGCTATAAAAGTGTTTATTTTTTTAATAAACGGAACTCTAATGATTATTAAGTCATTAGGGGAACAAATTAGTTTACTCTATATTTCTCTGTTTACTTAATGTGTACAGATAATTTTAAAGAATATTAATCACTCTTCAGATTAACGCCATTCCAGTCAATTCTCATCCTCACACGTTCTCTCTCCATCTCTCCCTTTCTCTCCAATCTTCTCTCAAAATTTCCCTCTCCAATCCTCTCTGTTCATCTCTCTCTTTATCTTTATTTTTCCTCTCTCTCTCTCTTTCTCTCTCTCTCTCTCTCTCTCTCTCCTTCTCTCTCTCTCTCTCTCTCTATATATATATATATATATATATATATATATATATTTCTATCTGTCTATCTTTCTCTCTCATAGAAACTCATATCCCACCCGGACCAGTGCAATATCAAAAGATATATCCCTGATTCAAATTCACTGATAATATTGCAATTTTTAATGTTAATTAAGTGCACATATAGCTTTAATATATATATATATATATATATATTGTAGGGAAACCAGAGTTAAAACGTCAGAATAGGGATGTATGGAGAACTTAATCCGCTCGGTCATAAACCTATAACTTAAACAGACGATCGAGAGAAAATTTAAATTTAGCTGCTCCTCTACTCCTACATTGAACATCTCACCATTCCTCATCATTCCTTATTTCAGCCACCCGCTTTGGAATTCCCTGACCTCGTATGTCACGGACTGCTCGACTCAAAAATAGTTAAGAAATATGTTCGCTTAATATTCCCTTAGACAATATATATAACCGTGTTCCATGTGTAATTTTATTATTCTTTTATACTTTACAATTTCTTTACCAAGCCAATTAATTCATCAA